>OZ026843.1:10206908-10559193 GCA_964023205.1 Lutraria lutraria
ATATATACGTCAGTCATCGTGTATTCTACTACTTACTTCGGTAAGTATAAGTGTGCTACATTGTCAAATTTAAGTTAACCAAGTTGCCAAATAAAAATTAACACTTTTGCCATTTTCGCTCTTGCCGCTACATTCTACAGCCTTTAACACATAAGCTACTTACCTCTTTTCAAGATCCAATCTACCATTCGAACAATTCACCTCTTTCATGTTTAATTCGAATTTCAACTTTGCACATTTTCCTGCAATGATTTGTCCGACCTTTTCTCCAATTTTCCAAAATTACTCAGTTGAGCTTCATTTTCAAATACCTGTTGATTATATTACACCATCCCATATAGTCTGATTGCTTCTATTATATTATTACTGTATTATTTGCAAAATATATAAATAAGCTAAACTTAAAGAAGATAATCGTTGTTTCTTAAAATTTATAAGATAGTAAATTACATTGCTCATTGCTTCTGCTTTTTATCGACTTTGTTTTGTTATATATGTCTGTCAAGTACTTTCCTGGATTGTCAGTAAAAGTCTCAGAGTCATAATCGTATTTTGCATGATGTCAATGTACGTAAAATTGATTCTGATATGTTAAGCTATTTAGCTATTTTTTCAATTACTAAAATTACTAGCTAATTTTGGTAGATTAGATATATATATACGGCCTGTGTTAGACTAGTTATATATGGCAAAATTTAATGCATCGTTATAACTAAACTTTTGATCATGCGTAAAATGTAAACACAACTGGTGACTCCTGCGATTCTTTCAGATGACAAACATGATGAACGGAACCGAAGAAAAAACCGAAAAAACAAAAAAGAAGTTCTCCAAAAAGCAGCTTAGACAGGGAGATGGCATGCTTACACTTCAAACCGGTACCAATTTGTTTGCGACACAAAAGGGTATGCGCATTGGCGGTGTCCGTCATGGCGTTGACATAAGAGCTGATGATCTTGATCCAACTGGTAATGCTGAACTAACCCAACAGGCCGCTACAAACAGATTTGCAACACAAAAAGGTATGAGCTTTGGTGGCGTTCGTCACGGTGCTGACATAAGGTCTGATGATATAGATCCACAAGGCCAGCAGGAGTTGAGTATGCAGGCAGCAACCAACAGGTTCGCCAATCAGAAAGGAATGAGTTTCGGGTCAGTGAGACATGCCGCTGATATACGTGCTGATGACGTATGCCAGGAAGGCAATGCTATCATTATGCCTCAGATGGGATCAAACCAATTTGCTTCACAGAAGGGTATGACTGGTTTCGGAGCTGTAAGACACGCTAAGGATATATCTTGTGATGACATTTGCATGGAAAGCAACGCTACGGTTGGATCCCAATTAGGTTCCAACCAGTTCGCTTCCCAAAAGGGAATGACTGGCTTCGGTGCTGTCCGCCACGCTAAAGATTTAAACGTTGACGAACCATGTCTTGAGAGTAATGCTACCATTGGTCTCCAGTCTGGTTCAAATCAGTTTGCTAGTCAGAAAGGTATGCGTGGTATGGGTGCCCTTCGAATGGTATCCGATATTCGATGTGATGACCAAGATGAACAGGGTAAGGGATTGCTCACGCAATCATCAGCAACCCATATATATGCGTCGCAAAAGGGCATGTCTGGTTTTGGTTCTACCAGACACGGAGCGGACATTAAATGCGATGATACCGATGACCGTGGAAAGGGTGAGCTTTCTCAGCAAGCAGAAACAAATATATATGCGTCGCAAAAGGGTATGACTGGCTTTGGAGCCCTTCGCCACGCGTCAGATATTAAAATTGACGATGCTTCTCTTGAGGGTATGTCGGTACTCACCCTGCAAACGGGAACTAACAAGTTTGCGTCCCAGAAAGGTATGACAGCTATTGGTGCAGTTCGTGGAATTGCAGACCGAAGAATTAAACCCCTGTATGAAGAGGGTGATTCGGATGAATACCCAACTGATGAAGAGGACGAGCCCAAGCCAGAGCCAGTCCGTAAACGTTCTTCGATGATAAATCGTCATGAGCTTCCAAAGCCCGCTGAGCCAGAACCACAACAAACTATAAAAGAGGAAGAAGAGGAAAAGCCAGTTGAAGAACCAGTTGAAGAAGAGGCCACTGTAACTAATGACGCTGACGAGGAAAATACGTTCTCTTGGTGAAATGTAGCTTAAATACAACCGTAAACATGTAAATAAGTCTGACTTAAATATCATTAGGACTATCAAACAATGTCATTCTCTTTTAGAGTGTTAGTCTTGAAGGAGCGTGAAACTTTTATAACCATGTATGTGCTCTTAAATCGGGTTTTAGGACTGCTATGTATTTCGATTTGTGTTTATTCTAGACGTTTAGTAAAAATCCCGTTTAAAATGGGAAAGGCGAAGGGACACTATGTGCAATATAATTACTGTTTGTACTTTATTTACCAATTTGTCATTGAACTACGTCATATTCATTTTATTTGAAGATGAAATTTAACCCTCATTTTAAGTATTGTATCACCTTCTACTCGTAACATTTAATTGTTTCTGATCAATGCATTCCTGACCGAACTACTTTCCAGTTCAATTTCGGAATGTTAAAATCGTTTTCCTGTTACCCACGCGTTATCTCCTTCCTTTCATTGTATGTCGGTTTCTGTATGTATTTAAATGTGTTGAGTACTGCCTCAATACTGTATATATTGTCATTTGGGGTCGTTTTGTGATTTATCATGATCACGTAATTCGAATATTTAATTTGTCTTTGGATCCATTGGCTTTGTGTAATTTATATAACATGTGAGTTGTCGTTTTCAATAAAGTGCACTTTATTAAAAGATTGTATCATGTTGTGTATAATTACAACCATTTTCACACTATCTGGGAGAACCACAAATCATACAAATTAAAACACGCCATCACGTCAATTTTTTATTTTCCCTTCATTTCCGATTACACTAAGTCTCAGATCGTAATGTGCTACATTTACATTTTCAGTTCTCAAAATTTAAATCTTCATAGCGTTCGTTGAATCATCGAACTTCACTTCAGCTTTTAATGAATGTTGATAGTACTTTGTGCATTTGGCTGATTGTGTGTAACTGTACAGTGACTGGTCTGGATTTTTTATCTGTATTGCAATGTTTTAATTATCGTAATGTTCTGGGCTGCAATTCGTTCTGCTAATACAAAAGAACTAAATGATGCTTTTTGTTCATGACATGTGTTATTTCATCAATACAAAGATTTCCATCATAAAAAGTCTATATTTTTAATGAATAAGTCTGCCTTGATTGAGAGCAATAGTCTAACTGCTGGAAAAACTTAACTACTGTTTTAAGATGAAAATCTTTGATTTGGTGTTTGTAATTATTTTAAAGTATGCTGAATTATTGTTATTAGAGATTGGTGACGGTTACGTTCTGTACTAAAATCTGCATTCAATTTTGTGTTATGTAGTTAACATACGGGTCATATTCAAAACATTGGTACTCATGTTGTCTTTGTTTGTCTAAATGTTGCATCTGCGATTCATAACAAATGTTAGAACGACAATGAGTGAATAAGTGAATTTGACCTGAGTTTTTCTTCAACAAATATTCAACACCTACGATGAACATTCCCTCTGAATCATAATGCCAAGGTATTATCGTATTGAGGAATGGTCGCACGAATTTGTGTGGACATCTAGGTAAGAATCCTAGTCATGTTTCTTTATTTAATTTATTCGTTTAATTTTGTGTATTTGTTTTAGGCTAGATTTTACTAACCTTATTTGCATTGCTTCATTGTCTTGCATTCGCATTTTCGATATCACTTACAAAATTGACGATTATTGAAACTGTTCATGGTGTTATGATTTCTAACCGATTTTGCCTGATATACAGAAATAACTTCTGTTTAATTGTTTTAATGCTAAGCTATTGCTTTCAATGTTTGTATATGTATATGTCAGTAATACTTTTAACAGATGGACCAGACAGGAGAAAAGAAAAAGAAAAGGTGGACCAAAAAGCAGCTCCGCGCTAGCCAGGGAATGCTTACTCAACAAGCCAAAACTAATATTTTTGCTTCTCAATGTGGTATGACCGCTTATGGTGCCGTTAGACACGGTGCTGATATCAGAGCCGATGACACAAATAAAGATGGCGAAGGAGTCTTAACACAACAAGCGGCCACTCATATTTATGCATCGCAAAAAGGTTTGACTGGGTTTGGTTCAGTTAGACACGGCGCAGATATTCGTTCAGACGACTGTTGTCAAGAAGGTAATGGTATGCTGACGCAACAAGCTGAGACGAATATCTACGCATCACAAAAAGGCATGCGTGGTTATGGTGCTGTCAGACACGGAGCTGACATTAGAATAAAAGAGCTTTACGAAGAAGGCGATGATGATGAATATCCAACTGACGAAGAAGAAGAAAAACGCGCACCTCCACCAAGGAGAAGTCCGCGTGTAGAGCAACAACCAGCACCAGAAGCTCAACCCGAGCCCGAGCCCGAACCTGAAGTAGAGCAAGAAGCTGAACAAGAAAATGAACAGGAAGATGAGGACGCTGAATAAATTAATTCCACTTATCGTATTTAAATTCACCTTCTAATTAATTTATTTTACATGAAAGAGACAAAATCTATTGAAAAATTATCTATATATATTAGGTCATAATTTATGACTGTAATTTATGACTGACCATATCGAACTTGCACCTAGTATTTTTGTTAGTTTTCTTTATGTTTTATAAGGAGTCTGTAGCATGGAATGTTTGTGAATATTTAACTGGCTAAGTGGTAAACTGAACAGTGACGTCTCGGGCTGCTTGCTTCAGTGTTTCATTTAAGACTTCGCGCTCATCAAACTCACACAATAACTGATCATTCGTGGAAGCAGGACTTAAACTTTGATTTCTTTAGTACACTTGCGTTTACAGGCCAATACTCCTGGTAGTGCCTCCGGGCAGAAAAAGAGGCCGAAGTTTACTAAAGAACAGTTACGTGCGGGCCAGGGGTTTGTCGGTCTGCAAGCTGGAACTAACAAAGGTGCCTCACAAGCAGGCATGACGTCTTTTGGTGCCGGGCGGCATATTGCAGATATCAAAGTTCGTGAGCTGTGGGAAGATGATGATAACGAACAAAGTGAAAAACAGAAAGATGAAGCATCAACATGCACTGCTACAGGATTACCAGATAAATATTCTAATAAGTGACTGTTAACTGTTCAGTTTACGTAACACTTAAAATTGTGGCAAGGATAAACGTATACTTGACTTTCAAATATGAGACACTCAATATGAAATTTCTTTTTCGTGAAAAAGCTTATTTAAATATTCTATTCCATCGACTGTCTTCATAGATTATACATTTCCTCAATGATAGTAGATTGTTTTCATGATGCGTGAATACAGTTATTTTGAAAATATATCAATTAAAAGCTTTGATGGTTACAACCAGTGACATTATTTTGTTCTTTGTGGATAAGTTATTTGTTATTGTTACTTTGTCTTTGTACGGCGTCCTCTTGGCATTTTCGTGCGTGTGTTACAATGGCTGGTTTTAACAGCTTACATTTCATAACTTTTTTGTGTTTAATGCCGTTGTCACGCTGTTTCAAGGAATGTGCATATACGTAACTATTCTGGTAAGTGTATTTCTAGCTGCACTCCAGTAAACCCCACCCACTCGCACTCTAACGCATATTTAATGATTAATTAACTGTTTATTCCGTTCTTTAACCACCGATTTGATAGTTCACTAATTGGAATGACTCTCTAATACAGCCAACTAGACTATATAACAAATTATTTTCACATTATCTGAACCTTTACTATACTGTATTTCACTCTTCTTACGTTTTCTTTTGTTATAGATATTTATGTAGTTCTTGTAGAGCCAAATACCCTCCACTTCCAGCCTCATAGAGTATATCTCTTTAGTCTTTAGACTATTTGAGAAAATGTCGATATTCGTTATATGTGAAAAATATGAGAATACTAAAAATCAACGAGAAGAACGTTTCACAAAACGATTCATTTAGGTCTTGCCGATATGTTTATATTACCAGAGTATTGATTAATCTAAACGTAAAAGAAAATCTTAGAAATCGTTTTATATTACTTGTTTGAATTACTAAAACTAAACTAGTCGTACTACCATAAAATCTTAACTAACTATGTGTAATTAAGTAATGCCGCTATAATACGATAGTTACGTATAATTAGAAATTTCTGTCATTTGATAGGATCAGCAAACCGGCGAGAAGAAGAAGAAGAGATGGTCCAAGAAGCAACTTCGTGCAAGTCAGGGGCTTCTTACCCAACAAGCTAAAACCAACATCTATGCCTCCCAGGCTGGTATGACCGGGTATGGTTCCGTAAGACATGGAGCTGATATCCGCGCTGATGACCAGACAAAGGAAGGTGAAGCTTGCTTAACACAACAAGCTGCCACTCATATCTATGCCTCTCAGAAGGGAATGACCGCTTACGGTGCTGTACGCCATGGTCCCGATATAAGAGCTGATGACGCCAACGCCGAGGGTCAAGGTGTACTGACCCAACAGGCTGCTACCAATATCTACTGTTCACAAAAAGGCATGACCGCTTATGGTGCTGTCCGTCACGGCCCAGATATAAGATCTGATGACATTCGCGCAGAGAGTAACGGTCAGTTGACACAGGTTGCTGAAACAAATATTTATGCTTCACAGAAGGGAATGACTGGTTATGGTGCCGTCCGCCATGGTGCTGATATTCGCGCCGACGACGAGAACCAGGACGGCAAGGCATTCTTAACTCAACAAGCTGAAACAAATATCTACTGTTCACAGCAGGGCATGACATGTTTCGGTGCTGTGAGACACGGCAAAGACATTGCTGTGAAGGAATTGTACGAAGAAGGCGATGATGATGAATATCTTTCAGACGCAGATGAGCCAGTGGCAGCTCCAAGTAAGCAAGGGGCAGTGCAAGAGGAACAAGAGCCAGCTGAAGAAGAAGAAGAAGAAGAGGAATGAAATGTTACGCCAAGCATACTAAAGCTTCCTCCCTATGAATAACATTTACAAATTTGTTCTTTGTGTGCTAAAACAAACTTTATGTAAAGTTTCTGTTAAGAATACATTCTTACTTTGATACTGACATGTACAGGAAGACGTCTTCTAATCGAAACGACATAAGTGATTTATTGGATAAGTCAAACTAAAGCCAAAATTGTGAACAATTGGTTCTGAGCTAGATAATTCTTTATGAAGTTATTTAAGTTATTATAGACGGACAATTGGGGCTGATTGTCTGTATTTCCAAATGTATTTGTATTATTTTGTGTTAAGTTCTAGTCAACAACCATTTGTTCACAACTGTGCTAAATATTTACCGTTTCGAAGAATTGTTTCGAAAATGACATCCCCATTCGGGACAAACATTTTTCCGATCTATTGAAATGTATTAATTAATAAATTGGGCTTAAGTCGGATGATGGTCTTTTTATTGTTTCTTTCTATAAATGGTCATAACAACATAAATCAAATCACTTGTCCTTTGAAAAGCGGCATCAGTCGCAATACACATAAAATCATACAACATAAAACCTCTTTTTGCAGGTCATTTCATTTAGTTACTTCTATTAAACCATTTCGTTTCATTTGTATCTTGTATAAAAAAAAGCTTTATTTTTCTTGCTTCATGTGTTCATGCAATCTTTAACTCCAGATGTCTGACAAACCAAAGAAGAAGTTCTCAAAGAAACAGCTCCGTGCTGGAAATGGATTCCTTCATCAGATGGCTGCCACAAACAAGTTTGCCACACAGAGTGGCATGTCGGCCTTTGGTGCTGTAAGACACGGTCGTGATATTGCCGCTGACGACGCCGATCAAACAGGAAACGGAATTTTGACAAAGGTTGCTGCTACTCACATATACGCCTCCCAGAAAGGAATGTCAGCCTTTGGTTCGGTTAGGCACGGAAAAGATATTGTTGCCGATGAATCCGACCAGAGAGGTCAGGGTGTTCTCACCAAAGTAGCTGAGACAAATATCTTTGCATCTCAGAAAGGGATGACTGCCTTTGGATCTGTTCGTCACGGCAAAGACATTAAAGCTGATGAAGCTGATCAACAAGGTCAAGGTGTCCTCACAAAGGTTGCCGAGACAAACATCTTCGCCTCACAAAGTGGTATGACTGCTTTTGGTTCTGTTAGACATGGCAAAGACATAAAAGCCGATGACATTGACGCAAGAAGCAATGGTGTTTTGACCAAGGTCGCCGAGACAAACATTTTTGCCTCTCAAAAGGGAATGACAGGTTTTGGAGCTGTGAGACACGGTGGCGATATCAAGGTTACCGAGTTGTGGGACGAAGGTGATGATGGTGAATATCCAACAGACGAAGAAGAAGAACAGGTCAAGTCCGAATCACAAAAACGCCGTGAAGCCAGAGCAAATGAAAGCGTAAAAGAGAATGTACCAGAACCAGTTCAAGAGGAACAAGCTCCAGAGCCTGAAGCCGAACCTGAGCCAGAACCCGAACCCGAACCAGCCCAAAATGACGATGAGGGTGGCTTCGCTTGGTAGATCGTTAGTTTAAAAAGAAAGACAGTAATTAATTTAGATCTAATGAATTTAAACAAATGGTTAATTATTACTAAATCATTTCATATGTGATGTAAGGTTATCTAGCAAAAGTATAGGATTTTGAAGAAAAAAACGACCCGAAGGAAGTGTAGATGCTAAGTTTTGATTTTTTCTTATTTATGTCACTGATTTGATTCTTTCTTACGGTCTGCGAAACAGATGTATCGCGCTAATTTGCTCATTGAAAGAATACTTTTGATTTTTTATTTGCCTTCTTATGTCCTCTTTCCGCATTTAACGTCTGTGTCATTTTCTTGTACATTTAATACCATTTTATTTCACAATTTCGCATTGTTTTCCAATTAATGTTCCGTATCATTTATGGAACACTAAATTAATTTATCGTACTCGGAAATATCTGGCGAGTAATTGTCTAATTTTTCGTATTTCAATAGCAACTAAATGTAGATCAATGGTTTCGATTAAAAGTTGACATATATGCGTGTGACCGATTCGGATTCGTAACTGTACTACTATTATTGTTAATAATAAAATGATATAATAAAATAAAAGTTGGTGAAAGTCTTTGAATTTGTCAAGAAAACAACGATGGATTAATGTTAACTTCAACTGGAGGAATACACTCCCGGATATCTTCAACATGCTACATGATGCTCAACTCCGATATCTACATGTTTATCCCGTCTTCTTCACACCTTTCTTCTGATTAACCATTTATCACCTGTATATATTCTTAATCACTGTATTCCTTTTCAGTAACATGTCCTGGTGAAATATTTCTTCCTTATTCGGTGTGATTTCTCTTCCACCAGTGTAAACTTCAGTGTAAGATACGCATGGTATTCCGTTCCATTCAATGCGTTTTTTCTCTTCCGCCAGCAACCATCTTTATATTATATTTTATCCATCACCTTTTACCATCCAGTCATCCAAACATATCACTCCCCACATACCTTCCACAATGGGACTAGTGAAATCTTCCTAAAATACTACAAGAAACCGGCAAAGGGTCAGTTTTGCATATTGACATATTGTGAAGCAACCAATGGTAGATACCTTTAGTTATATCCAAACGATTCGGTAAGTAACATTATTTATTTGCTTGTATCTTTGATTGTCGTTCGTACGTTTTGAGTTTGGTGATATCTATTTGAAGTTTTAGTTCTACATATTATTAGGATTTGGTTTTGTGTCTCTAGTTTAGACTTAGCAAAGTTAGGTTTGCTGGTTCAAAATTGGTACACAGTACATTCTTAAAAAAGGATCATGCATTCCCACATTTGTCAATACAATGTGTTCCATTCGTCGTTGCCATTATTTCAAGTAAATTGTATTTATTTATATTTATATCTCTTTCTATACTAAAACTTAAGAATAATCTAAAATATGGTAAATAACTAATTTAAGTATTCAATAAGTGTTATTACGATTAACTTTCATTACATTTAAGTTACTTTAAAAAAAAATAATAATGTTTTCTATGCTTAAATATTTGTTCACCTTTGCAGAACATGGAGCCTGAAAAGAAACCAAAACGCCGATTTTCACGAAAACAACTGAGGGCCAGTCAAGGAATGCTTACGATGCAGGCAAAAACGAACGTCTTCTCCAGTCAGAGTGGGATGACTTGTTTCGGTGCTGTACGTCATGTTGCAGACATTCGCGCAGACGACCTTAATCAAGAGGGTCAGGGTGAAATGACTCAACAGGCGAAGACTAATATTTACGCCTCTCAGAAAGGAATGACGTGTTTTGGAGCTGTACGCCATGGCTCTGATATTAGAGCAGACGATGCGAGTTCAGAAGGATTCGCAACGCTCAGTCTGCAGACTGGTACCAATCAGTTTGCTTCTCAAGCAGGCATGAGTGCTTTTGGTGCTGTTCGTCATGGTTCAGACATACAGGTTACTGAACTATATGACGAAGGTCAAGACGACGAATACCCGACTGATGAAGACGAACCAATACCAACAAAACTTGGTAGAAAATTACGCGATGATGTTCTCGAACAAATAGAAGAAATTCCAGTAAGTTCCCCAATACAAAAACCTGCAAGAGACCCCACACCAGAGCCAGAACCGGTTCCCGAAACTGAACCAGAGCAAACCGCAGATGAAGAAATAATTGAAGATGTTGAAGAAGAAACTATCGACGAAAATCCTGTTGATGATGAGGTGATTGAAGAATCTGCCAATATTCAAGATACTGAAACTAAAGATGATGAGTTAAATCCTGATGAAGAGTAATTAATTTTTAGTAAGTTACTATAAAGAACAATTAAGGACATAGATTTGTGAACAGTGAGCAAAAACTATCGAGGACTAACATAGACATATTGTGCTGAAAAATGTTTAAGTGATATAATGATTTAACTTTAGTAGCACTTTGATAATATTTCTTACATGAATTTATTCAACAGATTATTTAGATATTTGATTTAGTTTAATGTATAACCGTGTAAAATATCTGCAATTGTCGTTTTGAATACAAACATATAAATTTAAACTCTGTGTAAGCTTGTAATTTGATTGCATGAAATAATTGTACATATTTACGATAATGATCACCAACACCATGCAATTATATTGATGCGTTAGCAATCGCAATTATATAAATGAATGGTTTGGTGACTTCGACATTATGTAGATCTAAATTCAAAGTATCTGCTGATCATCAGGAGATGCATTTATAATATTACGATAGACAGAACCTGGGAGAAATACTACTTTTCCTGACCTAAGCTGTCTAATGTCATAACACTACCAAGGCTCAGAGACACTGCATGTAAATGTTTCTTTTCTCACATGACAAGTTACTTGGGTGGTGCTACAGATCAAGTGGTGTCTAACATTCTGTATGCTTAAAGTACAATATGTTAATCATTGCTCAGCATAACATGAATTCTAATACCTAAACGGCTCAGTAACACACTGTTGTTGCAATTCTAACTGTTTTGGTAATTCGTTCTCGGTTGCAAATGAAACCATATCAGACACTAAGTACCAACACGGTTAGGAATGTAAAGCTTATTTTACTGATTTTGTCTTGGATTTTCTGTCTGTGTGATTAGTCTCAGTAAAAACCATACTAGCAAACAAAAAACTACGAAACATCAGGTAATAATACTAAACTTTCAAACAGGAGATGGAGACGGACAAAAAGAAGAAAAAGTTTTCCAAGAAGCAACTCCGTGCAAGCCAAGGTTTGTTGACACAGCAAGCAAAGACAAACATATACGCAAACCAAACTGGAATGACAACATTTGGTGCTGTGAGACACGGTCCAGATATAAGGGTGCGTGAGCTATACGAGGAAGGAGACGATGACGAATATCCTACAGATGAGGAGGAGGAGGAAAAACCTGTTAAACCAAGAAGAGGTGCTGCCAAACAAGAGCAGGCTCCTGAGGAAGAACAATGATATACAAACTCTGAGTGACTTATTGTTAATAACAGATAATCAATTCACTGTTCAGTGTGTTTTTAAAAGGGTGTGCAAAATGTACAAGATGTATACAATATAAATACTCACACGCCTCATCGAATAAAAACACATGACTGTCTGTTATATTTTCCATGACAATACACTTGTTTTTTGTAACATATCTTCAAACGTAGGTACTCTACTAGCTAAACCTTTAACATACTAGAAAATATTAATATTTATTGTATCATTGGTATTGTTGTTTATCCGGTAAAGTCAAGAGCAACTAATCCAGGAAAATAATTAACAGTTTCTCATTCACATGTAAAACACTTTACGGGTCATGTCTATTTTACATAACATAATAATAACATTTTACATATGCGTACTCATAATCACATATACATACAATATCTCGCTTAGCACAAGAATTGAATCGCGAGACAATGAAAGAACAATGGTAAGTGTTTATTAAATGTTAACAGCACTCTCTGAAAACTCTGTAAATGTTTCTGTAAATGTTTGTGTTGCTCAGCTCACTGCCCGCAACCTTGCGTTCCTTCTAAAATATATAACAACTTTCATGCTTGAGCTGGTAAAATTTGTGCATTAATTTTTGTCTTTAAGATTTAACTTGTTTGTAAGGTAAGAATGAATTATGCATGGTGCTAATTTCATACTTGCAGAGTGATAGCATTTGGTGAATGAAAACAACGCATTGTTCGTTTGTATTACATGATACTAAAAATGTTTTTCTTTGTCTTTGACTGATTTTGTAGATGTCTGAGCAACCAAAGAAAAAGAAGTGGACTAGGAAACAGCTTCGTGCTAGCCAGGGTTTGTTGACTCAACAAGCTAAAACCAACATCTATGCTTCTCAAACCGGAATGACAGGTTTCGGTTCTGTCCGCCATGGACCTGACATAAGATCAGACGACACTCTCAAGGAGGCCCAAGGCTTGTTGACGCAGCAAACATTGACTAACATTTACGATTCTCAAAAGGGTATGTAACGGTGAATGTATTGTTTGTAAAATGTGATGTGCTACACCTACGTACAGCTTATTCCCAGTGCTACCTGGCAGCAGTTCATTTGTCCCTTTTTATGTATTTTGACATTCAACAGGCTTACTGCAAAACTCTATTGTCAGTCTTTGCTTAGCAAATTAATTGTTATTGCTTACATGTTCGATGTGATGTGTATTTCTCTATAAAATAATGATATTAGATTGTCTGTTTTTTTCAAAAGTAACTATGCTCAGTCTATTTTTATGACGAATGTCACCAAAACACACTAGATTGTACTCAGAAAGTATTCAAGTAGATTGGGAATTGATGTCTGTGTTGGCTCATCACGTTTTGCAAACTTACGAGTTATTTATAACTCTCGATTCTAAGGTCAAGGTCAATTAAGCATATTATTACTTTTTGAAAGTGTTTTTGTCAATATGAAACACTTACTTAATTGGAATAACATTGACCTTACGCAGGAATGACTGCCTATGGTGCTGTCCGCCATGGTCCTGATATAAGAGCTGATGACGTGAACAAAGACGCCGAAGGATTGTTGACGCAGCAGACGTTGACTAATATTTACGACTCTCAGAAAGGTAAAGCTGAATCAAGCACAAGGACCTTACTAAGCCTAAGATTTATGACAATAGTGTTGCGTGTAACATAACAGGCCGTGACAATTCTTTTGCACTAGAACGATGTTGCAATCCACTGCTTGGTAATTTAGAAAATGTGTATCAACGAAATTTGCGAGAAATACACTTGCGTCAGTTTTATGTAATTTTAGTCAATGCTATAATTAAGAAGAAGTGAAACGTGAGTTGTCATACACATTGTAACAAGTTTAAAATGTCTCTATATATGTTTACAGGTATGCGTTGCTATGGTGCTGTGAGACACGGTCCAGATATAAGAGTACGTGAACTTTATGAAGAATGTGAAGATGACGAGGGTGCTGAAGAACAACAGGAAGTACAACAACAGCAACAAGAATAACCATAGCAACAAGAATAACCATAGCACCAGAAAAATGACATTTATGATAAAAAATGTCTTTATGATGAGACTTTTATTTCGTGTAATAAAAACGAACGACTACATTCATGTTTGGGCGTATTTTGTGCTGTCTTGTGTGTGTAAGTGGATGGTCAAAGTTTAAAAAATGACGATAACAACAGTACAGTGTATATAGCAGACATTTTTATGAAGTAAAATGGCATGTGTCATATTCATGGTATCATTTTAATCAGAAACAGCAAACCAATTAAATTTTATTGATATGATTGTTTTATAAATTTGTACAACAATTCCGTTCCTGCTATGTAATAAATAACCTTCAGTTAACATCTTGTTTGTTTTATTGTATGTGTATATTTTTAATTTATTGAGAGATTTGAAGATGTGAAAATAGATGAAATATTATGTTTTCACAAAACAAAACCAGTTATCATTTCACAATCTGTTCAGATCATGTGGACAAAACTTGGGATATGTCTCAATGCTCAAATCTCATTTTTAGTTCGGTTAAAATAAAAATGTGTTGCTTGTTATATAGAATTTTGATTTAATAATGCTATTACCAGACTACTGTTACACATCATAATCTTAAATAAACTTAATTTAGCCTTCTTAAGAATGAGATTTGACTTTGAAGACCATTCTGAAGTTTGGTTAACATGTGATAATTATCAGGACAATGCAGACAAAAGGATTGAAGATGTTGAACAAGGAACTATCGACTTTCCTTTTAATCTTTTGGATGCTCAGGAACACTGGTCAACTAACAACCAACTACATCCACTATATCATAGATACATCTGAAAAATCTGTACTAAGAATAAACACAAACAAATATAGTGGCTGTTTCTTCCTTTAACACAGGATACAACTTTCTTCTTTGAAGAATGTGTATCACAGACAACACACCAGTATGGACCACAATAAGAGAGTTTGAAAATGAAACATAACAAGGATTACATTGAAATATCAGATAAATAGAACCAGGACCAGATGGCTGGATAGTATACTTTTAAAATATCATCACAGACTTATTAAGAACAAAATGACAGCAACTAATAGAATGAAAGATAAACAGGCAATTCAAACAGATGAGCCACAGTAACACCTTTAACTTGTCCAGTTTTGTGAACATGTCACAATATCAAAAGTCGGCATTAAAACCATAACTTATGAACATTCTACAAAGTATTAGGAACAAGGAAACAAGTCAAACCTGTGAACAAAAGCCACCCTTGGGAAAGACAAAATGTGGCCTTTATTGATTGGTGACCTACCTTTACTTGGAAGTCGTTTTGTTCTAAATATTCAATGAGGGTTTTTAAAAGACTGGCCTTTAGTCACAGGATGGCTTTTATTCGGAGTTGGCCTCTAAACACAGGATTTACAGTATTTTTTACCTGCTTAATGTATGATTGGTATAGACAGTATGGTCTAAGATTCCAAGTCTATGAAAGGGAGATAGGTATCATGATCTCTCATCCATGCATGCCTTTCATTAGGAGGTATTTTTGTCTGTTATACTAGTTTATATACTATGACTACAAAAATCTGGTGTTCACATGCTGGCTTTCATCCAATGGTGACTGCTCATTTAGGCTTGACTGTACACATAACTCAAGTTTAGGAATGCTGTTAAGCTAAAGGCCAGTTTTGAACTGAACTTAAGAACTATCCATCCAGGTTTTTATCAACAAATAATCCTAATTTTCATGTAAACTTCAACTTGTCAATCAGAAGGCTATTAAATCATAATATGACATTAAAGTCTGAACTTCCACAATAACATTTCCTAGACTTTTATCCAAGCGAATAATAAACAAGAAATAAACAAAAATATCCCAAGAACAAACACAAAGATACATTCAGCACATTTATTGCATTAGTAAATTCACATTATGATAAAATACACATATATTTGACATGTATCATACAAAATGGTAAACATTAGATGAAGGTTGATTGTTGTCAATAAAAGTCCTAAGATGGATGGAAAAATTAAGCTGGACTGACACAATGGTCAGTGCTATAATTATATATGTTCTTCATGTTCTTATTTAGCTGATTTAGCTAGGAACAGTGCGAAATTCACCAGCTTTGAAAATTAGTAGGGTAAACAGTTCTGAGAATCAAACATTGGTCACTCATCATTAAGCTCGAACCTGCTGACCCTTACATCACTTCAAACAATAACACCACTTCCTATCACACAATTAACATATCATATACTTCACATAAGGTGTAAGAGTGGATCTCTCATAGCTACCAGATAATAGAAATTAAAATCAGAGTATTTAAGGGAATCTTAAATCATGAAGTAAATATTCAAATTCAAGAAGTCTTGAAATGAGATTTTTGGTAAAAATTGAGTCTGTTTATGATCTGCCTTATTGCTGTATAATTACCACAGACAACTAGTAATATATCATTCTAGATGGAAGCACCTGTTTAATTAACTAATTCAATTAAGTGCAAATCAGGCATAATGCAATGAATCACTTCCCTACTGCGCAGATTCAAACCAGACTTCAAAAGAGCTTCTTGCATTCAATTAAGTCCAATTTAATTATCAAACTACTAGTAATAGCAGCTGCCAACACATCTAAGTAACAAAAAACAAGTTCTTCAAATACTGCAACAATGATTGAATGAAACAACATATTAAAGGAAGCAGTTCTATTGTTTTCATCTAATTAATTTAGGTTTCACTAAGTTCATTCCAAGTATGTCAGTAATATGACATGTTAAGTAGTAATCTAACCAGTGGTCCTGGTTTACCAACCAGAACTAACCCACTCCTCACCATTTCACAAGTAACTGTAAACTAAACTTCATCACTTGAAGTTAAATAACCATTGAGAGACTGATGACCATCGATATATTTCATTCAGTGAAAGGAAATTCCAGTCAAGATCTCCAGTCATCAAGCTATCAATCAACAATCCCTGGCAATATCTTCTTTGCTAAGAAAGATTCAAAATTAGGTAACATACTTGAAGTCATCATTAGTATAAAAGATGACAAAATATGTATCACATTGAACAATATATTCAGCAACAATATGAACACAAATGGTATGTAAAATAAATCTCTAAGACAGTTAATTAATCAATTAAAGATCAACATATAGGCATATACATCACATGTGCCAATCATTTAAGTTCTTAACACAAGAAGAAAAAATCCAGGGTACATATAACATCTAATACTGTTCCCAAATTTAGACAATCTAAATTTAATGTGCAAGACTTTGATATACTGCACTTCCAGGTAAACAGACATTTTTTTACATCAGCAGATCCTTCTATATCATTAGTGACTTCTGATCAGGTGAATATCCATAAACATATAAATACCAAATGTCTTAAATTCAAACCTTATTATCTACAGACCATTTCAATCATCTTTTTTACACCATAACAAAAGGAGCAGCACAAATATAAACAATGATGTCATTCAATAACAAAGTAGTTTTTCTTGTACTACGTGTACTTGTACTACATGTAAACTTGTTTACTATCAGCTCCATCACATTCAGTTGATTTCACAGTTTTCTCTACGACTTATTCATATATGTATCTCAGCTTTCAGCCCTTTTGTAAACATTAATCTAATACATCTGTGAGGTGTCTTCAATCTCCTGAAAACAAAACATAAAATTGAGTATATTCCTTCGAATTATCAACAAATCATTACAATATTTTTGTGTTTTATAATAAAAATTAAAATAATAAACCAGATTTATTTTGAAGTTTAACACCATATCTAAAATAGACAGACACTACACATATTTCAAAACAAAGGACTCCATGTAACACATTTATATTTGCAAGCAAACCAACAAAGAAGTTTTGTGGCCTCTGATATTAAGGTCAAATATCATCATTCAACAATTGTAACTCACTCAAAAATCAAGTCATAAATGACTGCCAAGGTAACAAGACCTCTAGTGTATAATATATCACAAAATACGCATGTCAAGGGGCATAACTCAGAAGTACCTGGGCTGATTGGGCTGGTTATCAAACTTGACCGAGATCTGATGGCCTTAAACATTTCCATCGGGTTTGGTGGGGATCCGAATAAAACTGTTTGAATTAGAGAACGGACAACGTTGTGGTCACCACCCGCCGTGGATGTTCCCATAATACGACCCGTTTTTCTAACGGGCGTATAAAAATGAACCAAGAAGGCTTGATAGAACATATATACTGACAAAACATCAAATAATAATTCCATGGATGAATTTAGTAACAGGACAGACACACACTTGTATAACAAGAATACAGACTTTATCTAATCACAATTTCATAACAAGACATGCTTTTTTTATCTCATAAAGTAGACATTTAAAATGATCATGTTGTATACCTTTATGCTTGGATCTTTCTGATTTTCCAGACTTCTGTTTAGTTTTAGTACTAGGCTTTTTGTGAACTTTTTCATTTGACTTTTTAACATTTAACAATGGGTGGATCTCTGAAAATATAGTAAAACTTTATCGTATTATGTATATATAAACAACAATTTTTATAGTATGCTGAATAAGTTTCATAATAGTATAGGCATATATGATTGTTTTACTCAAAGGTTAGTAATGATACTAGGTTTATAGAAGATATACCATTTTATGATTTAATAAATGTGACACTGTCAGGAATGGTTGCAGAGTAAATTGATAGTGAAAGAGTTAGGAATGGAACTTCCTGTGGAACTAACATTACATACAATTCAAAACAATGTAAAGCACAATATTACAGTATTAACTGATCATCAATGACTCACAAATGTTTCATTGCTTAAATATGTAATTAAACTCTGAAAAAAATATATGAGAGGTTTCGAATGATAAACATTGCTAGTCAGTCTAGAAATGTTGCATTTTCAATGAACTGAAAATGAATTTCTTATTAAAACTTTTACTATAGAATAAGCATGCACAGTACAGCAAGACTACATAGTGAGTAAAGTAAATTAGACACAAACCATCATGTGGAGCATTTTCTAGATCTACATCTAAAGGTTTAAACTTGGGCTTCTTTGCAGACTCTGGAGTTTGTTGACTTCCTTTCCTTTTTTCAGATCTTTGGGCAGCTTCTTCTGTTAGTTGAGGCTAAAAGTAATGTAAAGAGTCAAATCATTGTAAAACTTCTCGAAGGGATAATGTGAAGAAAAGCCATAAACTGGTTCCATAGATTCAAAAAATCAATATATCTTAGCAAACCCAGAATGCATGTTAACAGCGTAGAATTATTTTGAATCTGTCATACAGCATATTTGCCTAAAGGAGGAGAAAACACACAGTGTAAAAACAGAATGTGGCCTTTATTGACAGGTGACCTTTATTCAGAGGTCATTTTGTTCTAAATAATCAATAACAGTTTTTAAAAGAATGTATATAGAGTGGCCTTCAGAGTTGAATCTAGGATTATAAAACAATGGGCCAACTCCCCCACCCCCAACAAAAAAATGGGCCAATTTGAATTTCAAAGTGGGCCATTGAAAACAACAAAAAATGGATTCTGTAGTTACAGTTTTTCACACTTATCTATAGTTGAAGGGCCTTTAACGATGGTACGTATGCATGGCATTCCAGTTCATCAACAATACAAAATAAAAAAGACCAATTTAGTTGTGGGACCCAGAACTATCTTACCTACTGTTCGTAAAACATAAATTCCACAACAATCCTAAACTAGAATCTATTATTGATCTATTGTAAATACATACAAAGCATTGAATCACAGCTAAAATGTCAAACAGGTCATAAACATGTGTGATCTTTAAACAGCCAGCCAACATCACACAAATACCAGAGGGACACCGATGGCTGCTTGTCTTTGATCTTTAAAATTCACCGCTCTTTAATCCTGCCACAGAGTTAGTTTGGGGGTACAAAGTTTTCAGGTCTATGGTACGCACAGGGGTGACAATATTGCCGATTTTTTATGAAAATATCTCAAGAAGTGGCAGTTATAATGAATTAATCTGCCCTGAAGGATATTCTTTAATGCAAACCGAGTTAAATATGGAAACTATGTGGTTGAAGCCAAAAAAGTCGGCCATATATATTGTTTTAAATTTGGTCCTATTGACACCCCTGTGCACACTAAATTAACTCCAGAATCTTCACAAAATTAGGTCAAAGTGTGTGTAAAGTTTATATCTGGCAGCTGAAGTATTGATTGAAAAGCAGGTGACGTCATCCTATGACGTAGGTTAACACGCGATTGACAGTAAAACTAGCTTGTAGATCTAAAATTGATTTTAATTGAGGACACGCAGCTGGCAAAATAATATGTTTATCCATCCAGTGATCATTATAGATATTACGCATGGGAATATTTGTTTTGCGCCAAAAATAAAAAATATGCGAGAGATGTGGCCCACACAAACTTTTCAGTTGCGCCAATTGCTGATACATAGCGTATTTTTACCAATCCCGCACCCTAGATTCAACTCTGGGCCTTTATTCGTAAGTGGCCTTTAAGACTGGCTTGACTGTAGTAAGAAATATTTTATACATGTAATACATACAGCTTCAGAAACAGGTGGCCAGCTTTCTTCTGGTTCATCAATCTCTGGAGCTACAGGTAAATACATCAATGCATCATCATCTTCATCTTCTTCATCACTTCAATCATAAAATAATACGACATTTAACCTGAACTTCCATTCTGGTGAGATAATAAGTCAATTTAAATGAAGGCTTCCTTTATTTGTTCCATCAAAACTTTCTAAGTCACAAAGACGGCACAGCGTAACATCACATTATTTTCAAGAAACAGGACATGTTCAAAGGGAGAAAACTCCAAAAAGAACAATTACATATATTACCTGCTCACAAATACTTGAATAGCCCCGACAGTAGTAACATCAACTTCTACATCTTCTTCTTCCTCTGTAATATTTAAAATACAATATAATACATGTATTACCAAATATACAAATAACATACAATATAATACATGTATAACCAAATACACAAATAACATACAATATAATACATGTATAACCAAATATACAAATAACATACATAAGAAGACATGTATAACAAATATAAATATAACAAAGTATAGATGAAATAAAATATGCACATAACATTAAGAAGATGTTATCATTTAAACATACAACAAAACATGCTTTCTATAATTATAGAAATCACATATATTTTATACATTTTGTACTTGAAAAATACAGATTAATATAAGCTAATCCCCTTCTTCACACAGAGATCACTAGTTCAGTTCATGAACAACCTGCTAACATACATAACGTCGCTTTCTAAACGTTGTCTCCATAGATAAGTTTGATAGTATTTAATATTGAAGATAAAACTTCAATACATAATATATATTCTGTAACGTTAACTACCAACAGCTTACTTTAAAACAATTACATACTGTTTTGTCTACTCTCAACTTAATACGCTTTTTTTATAATCAACATAATCTTGTATGACCAAACATGCATCATGTACCTTTAAAGTCTTCTTTAGCTTTTCCTTCCTCTTCAATATCAAATTCTGATTCTCTCTCATCATATTCCACATTTTCATCTAACTCCTTGAAGTCTGGTGCAAATGCACTCCAGTTTTCCTGAAAATTTACTCAGTAATAACACAGCAGAGCTTGAACGGACTTGACTTGAATCAATTGCAATGGGTTACTAAAGTTTTTATCATACATTGTTGAAGGGAAGCAACTCCTTTCAAACTAAGTAGACTGCTTTAATTATAAATCTGAGTACCTTTGAGAGCCATTTACCTACACGCTAAAGCTGATACTAATGATCTCTACACAGTATTATAGCTGATATTAAATACATTAGAAAATGGACTGAAGTTTGATTACTTTGTCAAGTAAAATATTAACAGCTGTAAGACTTCTAGAGTTTCTTCGACATTGTAGTCAATGAAGTTTTTAAAGTGTAATGACAATGAGAGTGAAGAACACAGAACTCTTCAGTAATTTATTTGAGTTTTATGCCCCTCTTCAACAGTCAGAGTCATATACGGCAGACAGTTCACCTAACCATGGTAACTGGAAAGAGACATGGATGGTCAGTAGCTAGGCAGATACTTACAACTTGATTCTGTGCCCATATTGATACAACACCGCTTGATATAGATGCTATGATAGGTCGTACTGGATGCCACTATAATATAAGACACATGAAATATATATTCACAATATTATTTCAGTACATTTTTTGTATATTGAATTGTCTGTGACCTATGCTCCACAGGGGAGTAACAAAGGCTTAAGTCAAGTAAGTCATATTATCATCTTCAATTCAATTTCTGCAAGATTTATATGAACATTCAGAAAAAAATTGTCAATGCTATGGAAAATGGAATCCATAAAGTTTGTCAACAAAATCTTTAATTCATATTAATTCAGGGCCTTGCATGCTAAACTGGTAGTTTTAATTCATACAAGGAAATGTACATGAGTCTCAGTATATCTCATTGAACATATTATGGAGAAATTATTCATCCTCTACTTCCAAGTAAAACTTTATGTAGTAAAGTTATCAATTGTCCACAATGGAACAAGTAAGTAATGGCTGTAAAGTCAACTTATCACCATGCTAAGCTGAAATATTTACTGATAAATAAATGCAGATGGCCATTGTCTATGGCCATGGTCCAGAGGTAAGCGTGCTGGATTTGTAACCCAGGGATCCAGATTTTATTCTGAGTTGCAGCAGGTCATACTCTTCCATGATAATTTGATAAAAATCTCAATTTTCAATTGCCAGTTCTTTGTGGAAGCATAAGTTAGCACTGATTAGAATACAGTCCAGGAAAACTGGTTAGGTGAATTGGCCATCGTATACAACAGAAAAAAGTTGAAAACTGCATTAATAAATCATGCATAAACAAATAAATAAACAAGATAAAAAATGCATATCAAGAGCTAATGCAGACAATATACTTACAGCAACATCTAACAGAAGTTCACCTTTTGTTCCATGTAAAATTTTTACAAGGTTACCAACACTTTTCTCCCAAATGTACAATGAATGTTGTTTGGCAGAACCAGCAACAATGAATTCTCCATCACCAGAAAAACAACATTTCTTCCACATAGTTCTGTATGAAAACAAAAAATACAAATAAAAACAACAAAGAAAAATTGAAACAGAATTTCAAAACAAATTAGCCAGTCAATAAAATGCAATATAAGCAGGATTTCACAGGCACTGCACTGACATATAGATCAAATCAAATGAGTCTTGAAGTAGTACTGAATAGAACATGTTTATGTAATAATTTACATAAGATGATAAGATGTGAGCCTTGAGCAGGCTAGTAAATGGTGTAAGGAAATCATTGAGTGTTTCCTTAATTAGAGTAATATATATATGTACATTGTTGTATTTTTTCTGTCCTACAATTTTTTTACCTATGATTTTGATGGCACAGTAAACACATGAACATACATGGGGTAAACCATAGTTAATTCACTACAGTATCATCATCTCTGCATTAAATCTAAGCTTAACAGGATTTCAATCAAATATTGAAACAAATGGCAACAACTTCCCTTTTTAACATGAGGTGGAATATCCCCTCAAATTACCGTCACATCAATGACCAAGCATCCAAAGTCCAGTTATATTACCATCACATTAATGACCCTTTTCCAATTCACATGATAGAAAGCAAGTACCATCATATTGCCATACATACTATCACAATACAATGATAACATTATCATATAACAATGACTGATGCTACTTACTTGTTTACAAGATCCTGTAGTTTCTGTATAGGTTCTGGTTCACCATCCTTACCACAAGCTAAAACCTCACCACTCTCGTACACTCTGATCACACGATCGGCTGAGTTCACCAGAAAACAGCTGTAATATCATACAGTGATTCATGTATATATTGTATATTGATATAAAACATTCAATGGTATCTATAATCATTATTATTAACTGTTAAATAATCTAATTTTAAACAAAAATATTTCAAGCCATACTATAAAGTTACATACTGAAGGCAATGTATGACACTTTAACCCGCTATCACGCTCATTAGGTGCGGGAGATAGCCCTGCCGGATAAACTTATCTATCTCCCGTCAGTGCATCACATGATTTAAAACATGCGTAAGAATACAAATCATTTTAAGATTCCCACGCTCTGTTAAAGCCAAAATAGAGATGTTTATACTTGTTGTCATATGTAAAATGCATTAATGCTATTTTGAGTATTAAATATTAAACTCTTAAATTGTCGTTTTTATTAAAGGTTGTAAAGCTCCGTGTGACGTCAAAAGTGAAGTCATAAACAAAAAGACATTAGTGTACGTTATGGCACATATAATTCGGCGTAAAAGTATGGAGTTCAGTAAAAAGTGTTGTTGTACTTAAATTAATGAATATAGCAGGATAAATCGAATACATGGTTGGTGTCGGAGATGGAGAAGGTTTATCCAGTTCGCTGCAAAAGTGAATCTTGGCTCGCTAAAGCTCATCAAGTTATGCTTTCTCACTCACCGGATAAACCTTCTACATATCCGACACCAACCATGTATTCTCTATATCTTTGGTTCACAGACTGTCTCAGTATTGAGGACTTAGTGTACTTACTCTCCTCTTCTGGCAAACTCTATAGATTTAATGGCTGTTGTGTTTAAGTTACCAGTAGTAACTCTAAATGATGCCTTTAATTTGTGTTCTTCTTCTGTGAATACACAAACCTGTAAAAATATATCATGATAATGTATTAACCTAAAACTATCTGATTCATTTCATAATATAAGTATAAGCTAACAATGGGTAAGCAAACATGTATCTAGTTAGTACAATGGGGAATGATAAGGAATATCAGAATGCCATATTGTTTACTTGTGTACATGTACTGAATAGTATAATGGGTACATAAGAACAGTCTTTGAATTAAATTTTTTTGTGACAGGTTGCCTGACTATATATTTTATGAAGGAAACTCTCTAATACTAGGTTGTCCCCCAAAAGACTTACAGAAGGAAAAAAAATCCTATCGGGCAGGGGGCAACCCACTAATTCGAAGACTGTAAGAAATATAAATAATATATTTTAACACCATATTAGTGAATTTCATTAAGGGTCAACTATATCACAATTAACAACATTTTCTTAAAATATAATTTTTCAGTTAAGGTAGAATAAACTAGGCATATATGTTATACATACTTAATTCTGTAAAAGTTACTAAGCCATGATTTATCAAACATAATGAGATAGGTATTGGGTATTCCATGAGCTTAAATTGTTAAAAGAGAGGTAATAGAGACTAAGTGCACATTGAAGCAACTTCCAAAGACTCATACATTGGAAAGAAATAATTCATAACACTGTCCTTCTACCACCAAGCTTACTGTACTAACCTTTCCTTTAGCATTCCCAGTGTATATGTAGTTTCCTCTTCTATTGTAAGATGCCACAATGTTCATATCAGACTGAAATAATATAAACTTAACACTGATAGTCTCTAACATATAAGTGTACCCATAGCAATGATGTTCATAACAGGAGTTCCACACTGAATCCATGATTTATCATTAATACAACACATTTACTGTTGATTACAATCATATAGAGAATTACATTTTTTCTTTTCCTAAAATTTGATTTACACAATATGAAGACCGTGTAATCAACTACACTAGTCTGTATTTAAATATTTTACATACATCTTCATCAAGTGGCACCAATTTATGACCTCCTTCCATATCCATGGTTACAGCAGCATGTTTCATAGGACAGACAAGGAATTTCTCACTGCAAAATACATCATAGCTAGTATTAAATTTATAAGTCAAAACTGCATCAAAAATAAACCCAGCAGACAAAGCAAAAAAAAAACTTCAACAAATGAACTGACATAATTTATGTCTTTAGAAAACAAAAAAAGAAAATCAGAAATTTGAACAGTTAATAATTAACAAGTAAATTGTCCTGAAAAAATATGTGTATTTAATTTACATAGGCCATGATGGTTTAAAGACAGTAGGCAGAAAGTGGATTTGAATTTATTTACAAACATAATCAGAATGGATAGATTTCATTTGATAACAAACAATAAATCAGCAATAATCATATAAATAGCTATAGTAAGTGTTCAAAATTCTAAATTAACTCAAAGAAAACTAAATACATGATTAATGTAACCCTGTTCTTACCTAATTCTAGGATGAAACTGTACTTTGAGAATAGGTGAAGGAAATCTAAATGTTTTCTCCACGTCTCCAGTCAGTATATCCCATAGTGAGACTGTATTATCTGTGGCTGCACTTAACAATTTGTGTCCATTTCTACTCCAACTGTCAGATTGAATTTGTTAATGAACAATACATAATATATATAACATCAGTAATAGTTCACATTTTTCTTGTTATGATATCATTAAGACATTTAAGAATAACATAAACCCATTACCTAGAAATTCTGAATTTATATGTTTTTAAAAGTAAATCAAAACATACAAACAGACATGAAATTTCTAAATCAAGATCAGACGTAAATTGTATTTCATCAGATAGCTTGTATCATAGCAAAACATGTAAATCGAAAACAAAATGTAAAGAATTCTCATTCTTTTGGACAACATCTTTTATCATTTCTTATGCAACAAAGACTTACCTCAGAGTACAAACAGGGTGTACATGGGCATTTATGATTTTAGCAATCCCTCTTGTAAGAAAATCCCATAAGACAAGACGCCCATCATTGCAGCCAACAGCTAGAAGTGTTCCATGTCGGTTGAATGCACAAGTAATTGCAATACTCACACAGTCTAATGTACCATCAAAATCCTGTAACATATAAAGTCATTAATATCTATGTTATTCATATTGAGCATATATCATGATCTGACATTGTTAGATTCTCAACTATGCTCCATACATGAAAACTATTTTTCATTAAAGTCATTTCAAATTCAATGAAACTACATCAAGAGCAGAAATGAAGTTAGTACTGCTTTAGTAAATACATGTACATGTTATTTTTATTTAATGGGACAAGACACTGATCTATTTCTATCAAAAATTTTGTTTTCATATATTTAAAGTCATAAAGATGATAATTTGCATTGAGTTCCTTTAATGTAATTAAAAAAAATAAAGGGATTTAATTCAGTTTCTTCATATTACAATGTACATACCTCAGGATAATTCTGTCCAAAGGACTCTGCAAAAAAATAATTATATCAGTATGGTATGTTTTTCATTTCAATTGTTTGTCAAACATAAATATTCTGAAGTTGAATGTGGGTTATATTAAATATGTTTCAGTAAATTTGGAAAGCATATGATAAAATCTATAAATAAATATGGAAAGGTTTAAACTGCTGATGGACTGATGGATAATGACAAAATTGACATGCTTCATTTTTTAATAAATCTAAGAATCCAACAGTACTAGATTTTCATAGACAACATGCAGCAAATGTGAATTTCAAGCCAATATATAATCTCAGTGATTTTTTAAAATGTAATAGGAGGAGCAAAACAATGCAAAAGATGTGGGGCTCGAACACGGGACCTCCTGCGTACAAGTCAGATGCTCTACCAAGTGAGCTAAATGAGCTGGTTCATATCACAGCAAATTTGTGTATATAAATACTATATATAGTGCGATTTCTAATTTTATTAACCTGTCAAAGTTGAATAATTACACGGTCGCTGAATGTGTTTATTTTTAGCTTCGATCAGATTCGATACCTTATGTAAGTTATACGATAATCTTCGTACTGCCGGTTGTTGATTGTTTGTATATTTATCTAACAATTGACAAATGCTTTTCCGAAACGGGTTGTGTAGTCGTGACATATCCTATCAGAATTTGTTACGCAAACTCCGATATATGATCGAATGTCAAAAGAGCTACACAGTGAATGTGTAATTGTTTGTTCAAGTTTATTTTCACTGCAAATGCACGAGAAAATTGGAGATCCGCATTCCTTTCAATCAATGAAGGGCGAGAAAAAATATAAAAAAAAATATGTCCATGGTCTCAAACTTCCCATTCTTGTCCTACAGTACTTACCCTTTAACCTCACGGCTATTACTTCCTATGCTATTCGCAATGCGCTACATAATATATAAACAAGCTGAACGAAACATATAAACAAAAACCATTGCCGTAAAGTAAACGGAAACAACTATCGACTACCGCGAGAAGCTAAAAATAAACGCATTCAGCAACTGTGTAATTATTCAGCTTTGACAGTTTATTAAAATCGCACCATACCATACTGCTACAATTTATAACAAAAGAATGCTGGTATTAATCTATTTCAATTCTATGTGTACTTCACTTAGACTGTTTGGGACGACAAGTCACAATCTTGACACTTTTATTTGACCCTGTCCCTCTCAGTCTGTGAGGGTGGCCCAGGCCCTCGCCACATATCCATGATTATCATAATAACACGATAACAATGACTTGACAATGTTATTCAATACAAATACTGAATACAACAGTTTTTACAAAAAAATGTCCAAATTATTTCCATACCCCACCCAACAAGATACACAGAGCCGGTTTTCTGAAAATTGTTAGAACGACGTTCCTACGGCATAACAGGGAGGTTATTAGTATATTTATCATTTAAAAAAGGCTATTCATAGAATCAAATGCTAGGAGAATTTAAAATGCATCAGTAAATACTTACCCAAAAGTTCTAAATTCATTGTTTTTGTTTCACCGGAAGTCGATTAATCCGGTGTCGTGCAAATAATAAGTCTTGTGAGATTTGCAATTAGCCATTTTCAAGATCCTTCAACCTTTTCAACTATGTATGAAATGCTCGCCTCAACACGAATATTTACATACCGTTAATCTCTAATATTTTTCATTAATACGAAATTCAATTTAAATTACAATCTGATTTATCAGGAATAAAACTCAAAGCTCAGTGAGTAAAGCAAGGTTAGCTTTTCCAAAAGCTAGGAAGATGCATAAATTTCACAGGGTTTTGTCAAGAGCTTGGCTTCGTGATAATTTAACTAACTTATATCAAGTTTGATGACTTTTTATCGATTCAGGGGTATAGCCATGATATTTTATGTAAGTTGGGGTCTGGAAGTTATGGCTTGCTTTTGTGAGTAGTTGTTAAACAGGGACCAACTGTGTATATTGGTCCAAGCAAAGGGATTCGGCACAAATTTTGACAAAAAAATCACCTCGCACTATATGGTCAATATAATTTATATAGTATGATGTGATTTTTTGGTCAAAATTTATTTGCCGAATCACTTTGTTGTAACTTAATTTTCACATACATTTATGAGTTTATGACACATGGTGACTCATCAATCATGGACTGTTTACTCTCTTACTTGTCTTAGGCTAAAAATTAAACATGAGATTGATCTCAATTCTTGATTTTGTGAATTCAATCTTCTCAAATTAATTAAGACATGATAATCAAATTTAAACAGACACATGTGGCAAACATAAATATTGATCTATAATAAGTTCGGGACAAAAATGAGATCCCAAGTTTAAAAGCCTTAGACACAAGCCCTCACTCACCAGTTGACACTGCAGTTGATGATGGTGTCACAATAGTGAAGAAAATTATGGCAAAGACCGACATTCTTTGTTATTGCATCTGTATAAAAGGTGGTATTATCACATATAATATTGCATACAAACTTGTTGGCTTGCAGCAATAGTCATATGCATCTTAAAACAAGAAGCTGCATTCTACATATAAAATGTATATCTCGTATAAACGTATATGCCCCTGATGACAGCTTGCCGTAACCTCTTACAGTTGGATCAATGGACAAGGCAATCACCATATGCCCCGCCTCATTTGATGCCAGTGGCATAAAAATGGAAAATATGAAAACACAGAAAACGACATAAAAGATACATTTTAATTTCACCATATTTGAAAGTAAAGCTATATAATTATGTATTACAATGAGTCACAGAGGTAGAAGATTAGTCTGTTTAATAAAACACATTCAATGATCAGCCAATGTTAAATGTATACATATAATTTATGTGAGAAAAAACGTGTTAGTCATTATTATAAGTATATACTATTTTTAAAGCAGAATACAATATACATTCATGGTTAAATTTATTGGAATGTTACTATACCCGACATCAAGGTCATTTAGAATATTACAAAAATGAATAAATATTGAAATCCCCAATGGCTGTATTTCTCTAGAAAATGACATCATAAGGAATATTTATGAATCACTAAAGCTTACCAATCAACAATTAAGTACATGATACAATCACAACATATAACAAATAAGATTAAATTGTAGATGATCACATGAAATTAATGAAGTGTTTTTTTTTATTTAAAACATGAAATAGCTATCAGTACGAAGGTTGAGTTAACAAACACTATTTAGTGCATGGGGTTGTCTAGTTTAAAAGTTGATGTAGACAAGAAATAACAAGAAAATGCTTCTGAATTCTAGTAACTAGTTTACAATAACTGATAAGATGTAAAACCAGAAAACAAGCAGCAATATTTGATCTAATCCATTCTAAAACTATGATGAAAACTTTAATTCATCATTAAAACATTTGGAATAAATTCTATTACAGCTGAATTATTGATAGGTAAAATAACATCATTATAGTATGAAATAGTTGCAATATATCAATCATAAAGAGAAATGTTTTCATGTACGAGATGAAATATTATGCGAATTATGACAATTAAATAATTCAATTACCAGTATATGCTTTGAGGTATCAATATAGTGTAAGTCTGGAGGTATAATAAAAATAAATTCATACAAAATGAAGGTGGATTCAATGACAAAGCCACTCAACATGGGTTTTTCAAACAATAAAATGTCCACATTATTAAAAATACAAAAACACATGTAAAAGGTTGAATGCCCTTTTGGTAAGAGAAGCAAATAGAACCAGTATTGAGAAGACAAAACAAGAATATACCTTCATGTACACAGTAGTTTGTTCATCAAGTTTTCTTTTACTAAACTTGATTTAAAAACCACTCAACACTTAGTAATACTCGTATTTGCATTATGAGAGTTAAGTTAACTATTATCAAACCCTAGTTTTATTTGCAGACAGCCATTGTCCATTAATCATAACTCAGACGAATATAAACACTAATGTCAAAGTTAAAGTAATGACTGTAACACAAGTAAATCTATAGTTAAATACCAAGTAATCATCTACATGATTTTTTCAATTTGTTTCCCATTTAGTGGTCTGTAATGACAGTATTTCCATTTGGCAGTAAACGGATCTTTGAATTGGTCATAAAAAAACAGTCAAATTATCCAATAAAGATATGGACATTCGACAAGAAATTTCCGATTAACCTTCATTACACAGCATCAATCTATAGATTTTATGAAACATTTTGCCCCTACCTTACGTCTGAAACCATACATTTTGATTCACATTTACTACGTATCAACCAGATGGTTTTATTAAAGAAACAAGGTTTTGATCTTTAACAAAATAAAATCATTTGCATTCTCTTTACTATATATTTATGACACATCATAAAAGGTAAGTGGAGCAGTCATTCAGTCATTTAACTTTATCTTACTAGCTAATATAGTGTTGTACAGAAATTTATCTGATAACTAACGATAAATGTGTTCATAAATGTCCACAAAAAAGACGACATTGGAAATTGTGACAATGGAATAAGTAACAGATACCATCATACCAGAGTTTTATAAGCAAAGTCTGAAAACTGAATGACCAACCCTCACATACCAGAGATTTATAGCAAAGTCTGAGAACTAAATGACCAACCCTCGTGTAACTTATTCTTATTTCTATACACTCAAATATGACACCGTGCTCATTTCATTTACACTCCCCAAAATGAAAGTTCAATTTCATTTTAAATATCAATAAGAAATAAACAGTACAATTTAAACAACTCTTGAATAAAATGCTTATTACAGTAGTAAACAATGAATCAACAGTGAAATTTAAATCTATCTCTTACACAAACAAAATAATGGACACAAAACATTTAAACAATTACAAAAACTCTAAACCTATTACCAACATGGTGTTCAAAACAAGAAAACACTAACTGTTAAAACGTTAGGCCTCAATAAATCATAATGAAAACAAACCTACGTAATTTTAACTATCACATAAAGTGTACACTAGACTACATCATGTATCATATGAAAATGTTTGCAAGACAGAGAGATAATCGGAAAAAACAACAGCATAATATATTCAAAACACAGAAATTTGAACAATTTAATCAGAATACCTTGCGCCTTTGGAAAGCAAATTGTTTTTCAAATACTTCCCATGAAATAAAAGTAAATACACACAAAGAGCTCACAATATCGTTTCTTTTTGAAAACATAAAGTGAAAAGATATTGTGGTATAAAACTCAAGACAGCCGCACAATAACAAACAAATCATACTTACATAATGGTATATGCTTATTTATTCAAGAATATGATAAAAAGATAAATGAGAAATTGAGCAAAACAAACAAAAGAAGAATGTGTACAATGTTACATTATTATAAAGAAAATAGTAAATCAATTTGCTTCAAAGCCGACAAATAAAAATAAAACAGACTGACAATAATTCTGTTTCATACACGTCTGTCAGAAATGACAAAACTGGAATTAGAAACTGTACAGTGTTATTATTTTGCAGACAATTTTGGATTTCTGGCGAGTAAACAGACAAATATTTCTATGGTAAAGTGATAAAAAGGATTTCCTAGGTAAAACACAGAAAATTTCAGAAACATTATTCAAAGCAAAACAACTTTGATATACATACATCATATTTGGTGCAAATCATATGGCATTTCATGGTTTGAAAGTGTAAAAACAATACTGAGGAAAGACACAAAAAATTCAAATAAAAATACTCCTGTCCAGATGGATTTCTAGTGTATAATTATTAATAAGAGACAAAAAATTCAACATCATGTGTGCTTGTTAATAACAACAATTTCTGTTAATGAAAACAGCTCAGTATGGATGAAAACACCACATTACAACTGAAGTTAACATTCCTTTTGGTTTCAGGACACTGCTTATGAAGCAATTTCATGATGTTGAACACTGTTTTAAAGCATCTGTCTCATAACTTGCAGAGATACTAGGTTTGTGTGTAACACTTTAAAAAAATATATTCTACAGTGTATATAATCATTGTGACATTTATTATTATGGCAGGTATTCTTAAATTAAGAAATATTTTTGCCTCATCAAAGGGTAAACCAAAAGTATTGCTGATAATTAAGTCAGTAGTTCAGAATCAGATATTATTTTGCAGACTGTAAGACCTTAAAGCCCCATTAGCTTTTTGCTGTAGAAAAAACATGCAAAAACATTTAATTGCTGATATTATCCCAAGATAATTATTACCAACGCAACAAGACCTTTTTCATCTGAAAACACTCATTTCACAATGATTTTTGCTTTTGTAAACTTGAAATATGTAGAGCGCGTGACGTCACTTTACTACGTGTGCATAGCATGACTGCGGGAACTATAAATAGTATTTATTTCAATGATATTGAAAAAAATACAATAGTGGTTTCAGTAACATTTTTCTTGCTATAAAGTATGCACTGGAGGAAAATATACCGGATTCCTCTGTTATAGAACAAACCGAAACTATTAGGACCAATGCATTTATAAGCTTATGGGACTTTAAAACTTTAATCAATGATCATGCCAGAACAAGTACAGTACTCACCTTTTATACATGAATAACGTAATTCAAAAAGTAAATGAATATATGAAAACCTGATTATGAAAAAATCAAACTTATGACTAATGACCCAGACGAAACATGATCAAAATGTGTAAACAAAACTGGTAAGTGGCCTACACGACAAGAAGCAACTTAAAATAAAATATTCTGTATTTTCCTAAAACCAGTTATATTCTGTTTGAAGATTATTTCTGACATATATGTAAAGCTTCATGTCAGAAGTCTAATATCACCAACAATACTTAATGACAATATTTTCACCTGAAATTTGAGAATGCAATTTTATCAACCTGTTTGTAGGTTAATTCAATGATCAAAATAAAATATAAAGATAAAATAAATTTGTGTATTATTCTGATCTAACTGATCCATGTATATACCCGTATATTATAAATCATAAAAATAGGACATTATGGCAAGCAACAAACTGAACATTCAGAAAATGTGAATTAATCAGAATGAGACCTAGTTGCAATAGAAAGTAAGAAATATAAACCAACTTTTGTCCTTATGAAAAATGACAGTGAAAGCTTTTTTCCTTTAGTAATTATGTAATGAAATAACAAAACATGTCACTTACATGATCAATGAAAAACAACTGACCTATGTTCATAAGTAAATTTTACATGTTAAGTAATATCCAAGTATCGAGTGTGGCAGCTTTATTTGAATAAAGATGAACTGATAAAAAATGACTGGATTTTAAAAAAGCTGAATTTACAATCAGATTGAACGTATCTGTTTAAGACTGAAACAGAAACCTATAATTCCGTAACATTTGACAAAGATTTAACAGAATAATTGCAAGCTTATACAAATATAATATTTTGTTGATAAGCATCAATTGCATGATTTCTGTTCCATTTTGTACAGTATCAATACTCTAGAAGTGAATATAAAATAATGAGGTATATAAAAACAAAGACATTCTTTTATAGCCATCAAGAGAACTTAATTAAATCCATTAATAATGATGACTTGCATTTAAAATATTATTTATTATATTGAGGTAAACAAAGCATTTATAATATTTTACAAAGAATGTTTATATACAGAGACAATATGAGGCAGAGTAAAACACAACAAACTATCACACACCATAGAACAGGAACATTATATCACGAGTTAATACAAGCAAAAAAGGTACTTATCTAGAAAATACACCAATTTGATTAATTGCTGTACAAGCTTCTCTACAAAAATTACTCATTTTTTAATAATAGAATCTAGCAATATGCAACAATAACACATTAAACATTTATAATCATCAAAATGACCAACAACTCGTAAATGATATGGTTTATATGTAGAGTTTTAATAACACCAAGGTAAATAACTAAATATATTTTGGTATTGATATTTTACTATGATGACCTGGTAAATTTATACATATATATTCTATATACACCGGATTTAATAAGAAATAAAAAACAAACAGTAAATAAGAAAATAAGAGAAGTCACAACTCTGATAAACAGTAAATAGGAAAAACATCTTCTTTTGACTTACAAAACAAATTCTGAGTTATGTAATTCTAAAACTATGAGTTAAACAATTTTAAATAAAAAATCAAACTGAACTTCATGATTATAATATGCATTAAAACTTCTTTATTTCAACGCAATACTCAATATAAACAAGATATAGTAACGAGGTATTTATTTGTTGGTTAAAAATTTAAAGTCTACTCTCTTTTATGTGCATTAATGAACGTCTTTACATCATTTATACCAAGGGCTTACATTAAATATTTTCTCTATGAATTTCACAAATCAATCAAAACACAAGTGTGTTGATGTTTTGCATTGTACAATCTAATGTTGAAACGTATCGCAGACATGCTGTTGAACATAATATTTACACTGTGTGAAAATTACTTTGTTATGCTGTTATTTTGTCAACACATGCATATTTTGTCACAACAAGTGGAATACACAGACCACATCAGCATGTAAATTTCTTATTGTATTAGGTGTAAACATTATACAATATGACAATTCTCAAGATAGTCTAGGCAATACGCTTAAAAATAAGTTGTGGGATCAGCATTTGTGCTTGAGATATCAATATTACAATGCTTGTAACAGACAACAAAACTATATACAACTAAGAAAAAAATTGATGGGACTTTAAAATTCTGTGAGTGTAGCTGGGTGCTTGGGATATCAATGCTCGTGATAAGAAAGTTTTACTGAGTAAGATTATGCCAAACATCACTGAAAAATATTCAACATATTTTTACCAATTTTTTCAGCAAGAAGCAAAAAAACAATTATCTTATTATAATAATTAAATAAGAATTCTTAATAGCAATAAAAGTAACTAACTAATAACAAATGTAAGTAAATGCAGAATGTTCAGTCACCACGGCAACAACTTGAGATAAATCTTGTTTACAATGACAACTCTTTTTTTAACCAAAATACTGCGTAAAAACAGTCACTCATCAGGAATGTAAGACATTTAAAATTCAAAGCATATATACACAAATAATACTTTATGTAAGTCAAGTGGTCCCTATATGGATATATCTATATATTCAATACAATATGATCACTACATAAACTCTACAAATACAGTAACATCTATCACAAAATTAGTAACAAATCTTCATCTTAAACACACGAAAGTTTTCGGGTCTCATATTGTATGATACCTCACATTATTACAAATTATTTAGAACTTTCAACAGTGTTTGATTTGATCATAACCAAAACAGTGAAAAACTTCATAATCTTATTTCATCAAAAATTTTGCAAGGAAAGACTTTTAAGCTGCTTTCCATCACACAGTCGCTTAATCAGGGGTGTCAAAAGAGCCAAATAAAAAATCCTGAAAATCATAGGCAGCCGACCATTTTTAACAAGAGGCCTTTAACCATTGTCTCCATATTTAACTCAGATTGTATTAAAGAAAATCCTTCAGAGCAGATTAAATTGATCATAACTTTGCTATTTCTCGAGATATTTACAGTAAGAATTAATTTTCAAATCTGAATTTATTCAGCCGTCAAGCTGATCGTTACTGGTCCTACCTGGACATAAACTAAGTTCAAATTACAATAACAATGGGATATATCACTCAGATAAATAACATTAAATAATACCGGTAGTGTTATGGTTACAGTATGTATATATAATAAATATATCTTTAATAGTGTTGTTCTTTCTCCATAAAACAAGAATAAAGTAAATTTATGTATGCCTTAAAGCAGACAACAAAAATTTATAAAATTTAACAATATTTGGAATGCCCTGGCTGTAGAATTCTGGGAATCATTTGTTTGATTAAATCAAAGTATCACAAAAGTATAAAATATTGGATGCAGAATACAATGCTACAGTAATGATGCTTCATGCACTTTGATAATGAAACTCATGGAATGTAAGTACCATAAACAAATATCAATAATCAATCAATAATGAAAGTCTAGTTTATATGATACAAGTCCAATAAAAAATCTTAATTCACACAACAATATATACTACGGCTTCAGAATTTTTCAAATTCACTGGTACGGTTGTGTTCAAGTCATACACAATTTTCTACATGAGATAATATGACAAATTTCCTGGGAATCAAATAAACAAATCACAACCTGCACATTGAAGAATAAAATTCCCAATAGCTAATCTGCAACTATGTCATACAAGAAATAGGAAAAAATTAGCCATGACTTATGACATCTTGAAATAAACTTTTGTGTCATAGATTACACAAATATTGCACTTAGCAAAGATTAAAAAATGGGTAATTCCTCATGTGAGAAGATATACCGTCGATTCCATATATCAAAATATTAATGTCTTTTCACCTAAATGTGTGCTATCAAAATAAATCTGCTATGCTCAATACACTGCCTTCCCCTGAGATCACAGAAACATTACTAAGAGACTTTTTATTCAATTCGTACATGCTAAAGAAGACATAAATCAAACACATGCCTTAATTCAGTGAGAAGTTCCAGAAAATGTTTGAACTAATCACGGACTCAATTGGTAAACACTCATAAAGATCATCACCTTAAACTTGATATTTCCTTTATGTTGAACAATCATAGAATGTTTCCCCTTTTGACTGCAACTACGAAATGAAATTCCCAGAGAAAACTATGCAGGACTGAACACAAAGTATCAGAGAATTTGACTCAATGCCCGAATAAGGTAGCAAACATCTTTTAATATAATGTAAATGAAGGCTACACCTCTCTAACACAGAGGTAGTTAATGACCCTTTGAACATTGTAGTTCTCCATACAGTATAGAGGTAGTAACATATGAGGAAATAAGATCATATCAATATAATGACAAACCACCTTCTTCAGTTAGAGGTAGTGCACAATCAAAACACAACAATAGTAAATCAATGATCAACATTTACTATACAAGTATTTTAATAAAAATAGTTCATCAAAAACACCCGATCTCCAAGAATGCAATACATTCACAATAACAATTCTTTCGTCTGGAGATATCTAGCTTAATTGCCAACTCTTCAGGCAATAACAATCTCATCTATGCATGAACATACTTGAATCCCAAAAAAGGACAACTCTTCAATACGGAGAATTATTTAAGCTACTCTCTCTTGAAGAGGTATGTCAAGTCCGCCATTCAATTTCTGCATCTTGACTATACAGTTACCATCCAAATGCTTTTCTAGATTTTTTGACGTCACAAAACCCTCACCGCAATATGTGCATGCATTACGCGACTTCAACATATGTATTTGAGACTTCATGTGTCGATTCAAATCAGACTGGGTAACACCCTTGTAGTTACACAGCTTGCAACAAAACTCTCTGATACCTGAAATATGTTAAGAACATGGTAGTTAAATCCATGTAAATTTTCAGTGGTTTGTACTGCAAAACCTTAATACATGCAGGGCTTTTTTCACAGGTAGGGGAAGGGGCCTTTTCCTTAATTTGGGGAAAAACAACGAATAAATTTTGCAAAAGGGGAAGAAAAAACTTGATGTTAATTGAATTTTAGGGGAAAACTGCATGATTTTAAAGAATTTTCCTGAGGGGAAGACGCCTGTTAACGGCCCCTACCATAGAAGGAAAAAAAGCCCTGACATGGCAGGCAAGAATTCAAATTATCATAGTAAAAAATGCATTTTACGAAAACTAGATCAAACAAGAAATTATGTAGTCAACATGAATGACATTTTGAGCGTGCTTTCAAACAAAATTGCACTCCATATGATAAATTTAAACTAATTAAAAATTATTAGTCAACGGAGCATTTTTATGCTCTTTAATCTTCTGCATATTATCTCAAATCCTTCTTAGTCATTATTTAATGAGAGGAAAATAGATGGTTTAATTTATTAAGTAGGTCGTTTGGTGCATCTCTTCAATTAATATATTGTAAATAGTTTCACAAAATTGAAAGTGAATAAAACTTAATTAAGATGAATATAATAGCAGTGAACAGAACACTTCATGAGCCATCTAATCAGTAATCACCAAGACATAATTACTGAGACATAATTACCTTAAGGACTGTAGTTAATATCTCAAACAGACAGAAAACATTGAAGTATCAATGCTAAGATAGAGTTATCATGTGACTTAATTCCAGGCCCAGTAGACATGTTCAGTATTTAAGTTCTACTATTGCAAAGTTTATCATTAAAATTGAAATTCGATGCCTCAAAAAGAGAACTTTTCTTTTTTATTCAGTTGGATTTTATCATATTTTAGAATAATTTCAGATAATAAATCAAGCTTACATAATGTTTTTGTGAAACAGTATCTATCCAAATATGCATGCTCCTATCTTATCCATTAATGCAAACAGTATAAGATAAAAAAAATAAGTTCACATTGCAACTCTAATCAGATCCCCTGGTAAAAATGAAACTCAAAATCGTAATACAGGCACTATTAGCTTTTTGTCTTGGAGGCACAATTTATATGAATAATAGCAGATTTTAGTAACAGACTTAAATGAAGAAGCTTCCTAATCCTATAATGGCTTACCTTGATGTCGCATCATATGTACTTTCAACTGACTGTTAGTCCTGGCAAAGTAATCACAGTAATGACATTTGTATGGTCGTATATCTGAAAGAAATAAGACAAACATACTTTACCAAAGATTAAGTAAAAAAAAAATTAACAAAATGCAATGATCAAAACAAATATGCCATCTGTAAAATAATGACTGCATTAGAAAGTAATAACCTGATTACAATTCATTTATAAAGATAAGAATTTTATATCAGATTATAAACTTGTGTTTCCAAAAGAATCCTAGAAAAGATTACACTTACAGTTTAGATGAGTGATGCCTACATTATTAAGTTTGTAAAGTAATTATAAATATCTTACGCATTTTATATTCATTATTTTACAATTTATCCAGACTTCCAAAGTCACAAACAATTCTTCCATAAATAATTATTTTAAACAAACATCTAAAGATAAACAATCTGAACCTAAAACATTCGTAATATTACTTGAATATTTTCTAATGGCTACTTCATACATTCTTCAAATCAATACTAAGTTCTTGAAGCTAATTCAATCAAAACAAACAAAAATCTTCATAAAATATAATATTTTCAGTTTCTATGGAAATATCCATCAATATCCAGACAACTTGAACTTAAAACCAAATAAAACTGCTTAATTTTCTATCTAAAATAAATGAAGTCGGCAGTTATACTAGTCAGAGAATTTGTTTTGTGAAATCACATTTTTTTACAGTTTTTGCCAATTTCATCATGCATAGAGCAGCAATAATGCATCACTGTGGTACCAAGTAAATCATTAACATATAACAAGAGGGACATGATGGCCCTATATATTGCTCATCAGAAAAAAGACTTTTGGAGAAGAACATTCAAAAAAAAATCCTATATGATTATGAGCCAATGTAAAATCAAGTGACCACCTGGGCGGAGCCAATTTTTACCTCAGGCCATAATTTGAACTTGGTAGATGTCCACTAAACAATGCTACACACCAAATATCTAAGCTCTAGGCATTGTGGTTTCAGAAAAGAAGGTCAAATTTTAAAGTTTTTCCTATTGGTTGCCATGGCAACCAGTTTTTAATGAAATAAACATTTTTGAACAACCTTGAATGGGGACCAACCAAGGATCATTCCATCAAAGTTTGGTTGCAATTGGCATAGTATAAATATGGACGCCACTTCACAATGCACGACACCAGTAAGGTGATCACAAAAGCTCACCATGAGCACAATGTGCTCTAGTGAGCTGAAAACAAATGAAACATGTTCTGAGTATAATTATACAGAATACAAAGGCAAAGAGAGGAAAGCTAATGCCTACAATATAATTACAACAACTTGTATCAGAAGAACACTGAATCTATTTTAACTATTTTTAGGCAACAATACAAAGATGTAATACAATACAGCCAAAAAATATACCTCATAAGATATATTCTGATTGCCACATTTTACTATCATTCAAAATAATCATAACCATATCAATCAGTATACCTGAACATGCACATGCTTGCGAAATACTAGTAAGCTTTTTTACATAATCATAGAGCGCACAAACATCAGTAAACTACACTTTACTTCGCTTGACTAAATTCATTATGTCCAACAGGAATCAGATTTGCTTATTGAGGCAAAATGGATCACTTGACCTGGTACATCAACCATGACAAGAGTTAACACTGTTCCCAGTGTTAAATACATTAGAAAAAGGTCAACCAGCAAGATCTGATTCCATTCCAGACTAATTCCATTGTAATAAGTCACAAAAAAATATCAAGTAAGTTTCCAGGGCTTGATCTTTTGTTGAAATAGATCAATATTGGAACTTTTCATTTTTTATCTTAAATGTGCATTTTGCAGGCAATATTCAGATATTTTTGGGCCTTATTCATTGAATCTTTAAGCTTTTGAAACAGGTTGTACATGTACAAAATAGAACTATGTAATTGTACTATATACTAAAAGCACTTAAATGTGGAAAATGACAATTTTGTGTTTGTCCCAGTCAGCATTATAGGCCCCTGACAACACACAAGAAGCTTATTGTCACATAGACACATACCATTCTATTGGTATTGGAATATTTCTCAAATATGCATTTTACAATGATTATCATTAATCTTCAGAACAATGCACCCACAAACAAACTATTCAATGCCATATCTAAGACTAGATAGGGACCTGCCAACGTGGTTAGTGGTTAAGGTAGCTGACTTCGAATTACTGTAACTTCTCACTGACAAGAGGGCAGTGGGATCGAGCCCCACTACCGACCATGTCTCTTTATGTGAGAAAGTAAGCAGTTGCTTACGGAGAATGGGAGTCTAGTACTGGTTATTTCCAGGAACGATGGTTAGGTGAACTGTCCGCCTCATGTGACTCATGATTGTTGAAAAGGGGTGTAAAACAAACTAGATAGGTATCACTTATTAATTTTGTTTGTGTTTAAACAGACTTTTCCTCCAAATTCTAACACAGTCTGCAATATTACTATTATAAGCAAATAGAAAACCAAGCCACACCAATGATCAGATGATAAAATACAGCTAGCTGGTACATTTTACCCATCTGATATGAAATAATAAATATGTACCCATATTTTATCAGTTGATGTCTTACATGTAACTCCAGTCTGAACTTATCGACTAGAAAGATATGGGTACATACAATGTACAGTCAAACCTGTGAAAGACAAAATGAGACCTTTATTGACAGGTGGCCTTTAATTAGGCCTTATTTTGTCCTAAATAACATTCTTGGTATTTAAAAGAATGGTCTCTAATCACAAAGTGGCTTTTATTCAAAGGTTGCCACTAACACAGGTTTAACTGTATTTGATATTTATTACCTCATTTTCACTATTGTTTAAATAGAACAGGGTCTAATTCTGTTAATTATAATATTTCCATCGTCTCCAATGGAATACATGTATCATTCAAGAAATATATCCATGACAGTATTTTTTACAGTAGCATTGTCACAAAGATAGTCACTTGTTGTTTTTTTTTTTTTGGCATTTATTTTTCATTTACTAAATAAGGACTCCAACCTTACATGATGACAACATAATATTGTTGGAAAAAACAAATTCTACACATTTTTTTTATGAATGTGTGATGTCTACAAGCTAAAACTAGCAATACTGTGGTTAGAATGAAAGTGCTTTGGGTATAATATGTATGTTAGAAATTGTATCTATGGATTAAAACACTTCAAATGATTCTCATAAAAAAAGAATACAAGAATAAAATGATTCATGCAGTACTGAGTATTTCTGACTTGCATTGGCAACAAGCTTTTTTAGAAGCCGTTTAAGGATTCCCCAAACCCAAGCGATAAAAATAATTTCTGTAAACCCCACATTACTTTACTATAGCTCCATTTTAATATCTCAGAGCAACTATTTCTTGAAGGGACACCTTTTTTCTGCAATGGTCACAACACACATTGACCCCTTATTGCCAAGATTTTGACACAATTCGCCAATCTGCACTCAGGTCATTACTAACTAGAAAGTTACAGACTGACCGCCAACCCTTGATCAAATAATAAAGGTCAAAATCATTTCAAGCTCAAATTAAAATCCAGATAACCAGAAGATAAGCGACTATACAATTTGTCAGCAGTAACAAAATACATGCAGATTTCTTTTGGATCAGCATAATCTCATTTATGAAGCATGAAAAAAAACTGCTTTTATCAGATATTGAATATTGTACTCAGCTATTGTTAATCATGTTACACTATATACATGTCTATCTATAATTACACAGTGTAACAATAGCAATGTACAGAATGTGAAAAACAAGCATGACAATGTCTGCTTCAGACATAAATTCCATTAACATGCAGCAGACACTGCTGGTTTTGATCATACAATTTCCAGGCAAAACAAAACAATTCCAGACAATAAAAATATTCAGAATTCTTAATTTAAACCAGAATTATTTTTCTAAAACAAACCAGAAAACTCATCCAATTTTCAAGGCAGTAAAGAACAGAATTCAAATTATTATGTTGAACTGTTTCTTTACTTTATTTCCCATCGTTAACATACAATAAAAATAAATTCATACATGGAACAAACTAGTAAATACTGGTGAGAAGTTTATACGGCAGAATGATGGAATGTTACCATGAATCAATTTAAAGTCTAGAAGAATCAAGTATTTGTTTTTGACCAAATTGTAGATCAAGAAAAAAAAGCAATTTTAAAGCTTCAACCATGTATATAATTATAGAGAGCACATTCAATTTCACTTCTGTAAACTACTGCCAGTAGATCTCAAACCAACGTTTAGTAAAGCACAATTCTAAACAGAAAAGTTAAAGTTCCATAACTAGGACAGTAAACTAATCAAGAATTTCTGAATGTGAATGAATAAGACCATGGGGTAAAAATACTGTAATTAAAGCTATCAAGATTGAAAATTGACACAATACTGATGAAAGAAATCATTAAGCCTGATAATCTCAATACTAACAACAACAAACTCATGAGCATCTCATCTGATATGAACCTGATTATAAACATAGCAAGACAGTAAAAATTTATGGTATTTTTTTTTTAGAGAAACAAATAATTTTAAATTTCTATCCCAGGTCTAGACACTAACTGGCAGCTAATCATATAAAATTTTCGTTCATCTCATCAATCTACTTTTAGAACTCTTACACCTCATATTGTGTTCCTCAGTGCAAACTAATTTGTGTCTAGAATTCTTGCTGATGACCTTTTGAATGGTTGCAACATAGCGATTAAGTAAATATTGAAAGTATGTCAAATATAAAATCACTTGCTCCATCATAAAAACATCAATAGTTATTCAAAATGGAAAATATCAATAAATAATATAGTAGGATAAATGGAGCCAATCAGAATCAGCCACACAGATTGTAAGCTTTTAGAAATATTTAAACTCAAATATGATTGGCTAATGGTTATCTTATTATCATGACAAATTGTCTAGCTTTTTCAAAAGCCACTATATACTTTCACACAGATCAATAGCATTAAACAGAATGGACAATAATGACTAAATAGATTTGAAGTTAATCAAAAATCTAAAGGCATTATTTAAATCAAAGACTGTGCACATAACACTTTAGTGCTACCAGGATTAGGTAAAGATATGTGGTTTCAATAAATTAACCATTTAATGTGTTCTGTGTTCAGACATGAGAATAATGAAATGCTCAGACAACATCTTCTTTCTATTTAGCCTAATTCTAGCTAACTATAAGAAATCACAGAAAAAATAATGATAGACAAAACTAAAAAAGACACTAATGCTACAAGAAGATAATTCCTTCAATTCACTGTTCTAATACACAAAGCATAGCACAACAGTTATTAAGTTACCCATTCTGTTCCAAGTCTTCATTATTTCATATTTTTCGGTTATGAATAATTAATTTTAATTTCAACTCTTTCCATTTTTCTAATGCTTGATTAGAAGAAAAACTGCCATTGAATAATTCAATTTGAATAAAAATGCTGTCAGCTCATTGTTAATAATGACCTAACCAAAAACTACTTGAAGTTATCAAGAAATTTTAAAACAGGTACCAATATTAACCACACAAAAGCTATATTTTTCTATTTTACATCATTATTAGTAACACTCAGTTTCTTGAAAAAGAATGGTATTGTAAAAGCAAGTTACATACGTGTACCTGGCGTGTGATATCATTACCTTTTATCTTACCTTCATGGAAGTCCATGTGCCTATTGATATCGGAGAAAGAAACAAACTCTTTCGAACAAAAAGGACATTTATATACCGTACGTCCATCTGTCAGTGTAGTTGGTTTGCACATAGCCTCACGGTTGATTGGCGATTGCACAATACCAAGTCTGTTAAAGGAAATTGTATAGACAGTAAATTATCTCAGACATTCAAGACTTAGTTTGCATATAAAATATCATATACATAAAATACAAGTGCCTTAAAACAAATAGACAAATGTCAATAGACATTCTGAATTTTCTGAAAACAGCAGACCTTAAGTTTGTATGCAAACATGCCTATGCATATTAAGTAGCAATAAAGTCATTACATTGAAACGAGTTAAGACAATTGTTGCCTGACATAAAAGTAATCTGCATTTGTCTCCATGAAGATTTTAACTTTAGAAATTACATACTCAGGAAGCATATCACGGGAATGGAAGTTAAAATTCTATACTATTCACCTAGGTTTTTAAATCACAATTTGAATTCCCAAGTAAGCATCCTCTGAGAGAACATCGAATTTCATGAACAACCCAAGGATCCTCTATAAAAGCATAGAGATTCACAGACAATGCTATAATTATTTACCAACAGTTCAAGGAAACAAGCCATCGTTTACTTCAAAAGTTTCTGGAGGAAACCAAATTTACCAAACTTACCGAGAATGGGTCCTTGACAGTGATGTAACTTTTCGCCCATCAGTGTGACTGGTTTCTGGTGGACTGTACATATTAAATGACCACAATGGGGACGCTTTGTCTTGGCCCCACTGGACCCGAGGAAATCCCATTAAGCTTTCACGAATCCCTTCTTTACTATCACGATCTTCTGGAGAGGTATCTGACTTTGATGAGGAATGACTGGCTGGCGATGGTGATTTACTGGTACCTGCACGTGAGTCTGGTGCAGCCGGAGTGGCTACACCAGGAAGTGACATCATCTGTGTCATGGCAGCCAGACTTGGAGGTAGGTGGTTAGGAGGAAATATCATTGGTTGTGAGGTATTGTTGAGGTGATGAGTTAAAGACTGGTGAGCTGCAAGAGCTTTAGCCATAAGCATTTGGTTGGTTGCATTAAGGGCATATCCAGGCAAAATGACTTCAGGATTTGCAGACGTGATTGGCAACGTGAGTTCCGGGGACAATCTACTTGGAGCTGGATCAGATGACTCATTGTTATTTCTGTCTTGAGGGTTGCCATCAGTTTTTGAAAAATTAAGAGGTAAATCATTATCTGAGGTTGTATGGTTATGATATGCTGAATGCAAAGGGGTCGACTTTCTTGATGAGCGTCCCCTTGGGGAGGTATCTCGTTTTAATGGAAGCAGGGACCGTTTTGGTGCAGACCGAATTTCAACATCTCCATCATCAAAATCTTGTGCTGGATTGTCAGACATAGTCTCTGACCAGTTGTGGTCAGATGAATGCTGTGAATATGCTGTATCAGATGCGTTTCCATTCATCAAGGGTGGAGACTGCGGCATCACAACTGTAAAATTTTGATTTGGCAGTGTTGCATTTTGATTTTTGGCCTTATGGATAAGGTTCAAAGGCTCATCCATTGCAGTAGACATTTGAACATCATAATTCTTTGGTTTCATTTGTCGACGTTTCATGCGACTTAAATTGCACCTGATCCAAGAAGTACCATCTTTTGCCTTCCCAACAGTCTTCCAATGAAATCTTGATATGTGGATCTGAAGACTTGTGTACTTGTTGAAATTTTTCCCACATATTCGACAGAAACAGTTCCTGTTCCAGAGATGAAGTCTTGCATGTCTATGAAGTGAGATCTTGTTGTCAAACATTTTTAGACAGAATCTACATGAAAAAGTGCCATTTTTGATAGACTGGCCATTTTTTATGAACGATGAGTCTTTGGTGTACTGCAAACTGGAAATCTCCGATGAATGGTGACATCTCAAATGATTCTGCATTTGCATCTTAAAATGAAACACTTTGTCACAAAAACAACACTGATATGTGACAACCTGCTTCTTGAAGTGGATCAATAAATGACACTGTAATTTGCTAAGTGATGAAAACATGCTTGTACACAGGTAACATTTAAAAACTGAAGCATTTTCCCCACTTATCATGTCCAATCCATCAAGTCGAGTCACAAGAATGGTTTCATTCTGTACAGACAGTTTACTACTCTTCTTCAATGGATTAGTTTTGTATGTTATCACTTCGCCGTTAGCTGTTCTAAGAGTATTACCCGCAAATACTTTACTTTTACCCGCCATACTCAAATCCAAAGCAGATTTTGAGTCATTACCCGTTTGACCAAAAGAACCCTGAGATAAAGTTTCTGAATTAAAATCAGATCCATTACCCGAATTATGATATAAAGAATCTATTGACTTAGTCTCGTCCTCCAAATCATCTAAGTCCATATGATCCCTGCGGTAGTTACCCGATTCAGACCCTGCAAGGTGTGGAGGAAAGCCAGAAATGTGACCTCTTTGAAGGAGATTCATCTGTGCACGAGTTTTCATGCGGAGGTAGCGTTCTTCTAGGCCAGGACTGAGCTCAATGTCTAACCCATGTGTGGCCTTTAGGTGATAGTGCATGCTGCTTTTAGCTCGAAATGGTTTGCTGCACAACTGTAAATAAAATAAATCAATGTAAATTTGAAGAATAATACCATCCAATAGAAATCTTCATACTTCAGACAATGTCTTAATATGACTCACAACTTATGAATTTGAACATCATAGACAACAATTTTTTTTTTAAATGGCATGAAGACAGTCATTTGACATTTTAAGTCTGTAAAGAATAAGGAATTAATGTACTCAGTATAAATGTACAATCTTCCCTCAGCATCTTCCAGCCAACAAACAACACAAACTGGATTTCTACAGCTTCATTAACAAATTTACATTTTAATATTAACTTAAGAAAGCTGAATACAAAATTTATTTTAAACCCATAAAATGAACAGTTATTTACATTATAAATGAGGTTGTTTCAATCGCATGTTATGGCAAGTATCACAGAGAAATCTGCTAATGCTATACATGTACATACACTTTTTTTTTTATACTTTATTATCAAACAAAACCTATTAATTGTATGGTAAGTCCTTAACATCGTAACACAAACTAAAGCCTGCTGAATGTAAGAATTTATTTATATTCAATAAGAGCAATTTTATTCATTAGTCAAATATCAAAATCTATGTAATCGGGCCCTGAGAAATCAAGCATAAAAACATACGGTAATATTTCTTACAACAATCAATTTTAGTACAGGGATTATTATCACAACAAATATGGCAATGACCATTATAGATACAACTACCTCATTCTACAATATGGCATTTTGATAGCTAAGCAACTTTTGGCTTTTTTGCAAGTAATAATTTTAAAAACATATGCAATAATCAAAGGTAAAGAAATGACTTGGCAGAGCATTAGGCTATTGTTAATTAATAGATTTATTGTAATCCAGTCTTTGATACTGATCTTAATCAAAACACAGCTGATGTTAAAATGTTACAAATACTATATAGAACAGACAACACAGAGATGAGATTCTGCATTATTTAACAAGCTGGTAAAGAGACATCGCCCACAGTAAGTAAATGTTAAAACCAGACAATCACAGTAGATGAGAACCAGACAGTAGTATGCCTTTTGGGTAAATACAGCTAGGTGCCTGAGCTGCTTTTAGCAACCAATTTATCAATGTCCCAACAAAAATACAATTGACTGTAACAGACAAACAATATAAAACTAAAAAGATGGGTTACATTTAAAAAGCTTTATAAAGCTTGCACCGTCTATTACATGATCTGTTCTATTTTTTAATCCATGATTTTATTCTAAATGTTATATCACATAAATTGAAAAGCAGAGAAATGTGAACATGGTTAACATTGAAAAATATTTAACCAAGATGACAGCTTAGAGCTAAAATCTTAGCTAAAACATATAATTCACAATTTGATTCTTTGATGTAAAATTTACAGAGATTCACACAATATGCTACTGATGAGGTACATGCATGACAGTTACTACCCTTTAAAATTACATCAGACAAATAAACTACAGTGTCACCATGGAAATACCGCCACTTCCCATTATGGCCATCATATTTCTGCCCAGTTATCTGAATACTTTTTTTTGATAAAGACCTCACACAGGGCTCGAAATTAACACTAGCAAAATGCTAGTGAAAAATAGATCTTGCTAGTTCATTTAACGACCACTAGCATTGTTTTTCAAAATTTTGTGTACTAGCAAAAAATTGCTAGTGGCAAAAAAAGTTAAAATCGAGCCCTGCGTGAAATCTTTTACCCAAATATTAATTTGGAGAAACCAGTTTTGCAATGTATTGAGTATTGTGACCTCCTGCCCTGCCCCTAAAATCAGTTATCCACTTACTGTGAAGAGTGAAAAACTGACTGAATGACATGACCAAAAAATTATCATTATGGACTTGAAGCATTGGTCTTGTTCTATAACCAGACAGTTTAAGAACATTGATTTAATTGGTACATATTGCATGAAACTATTTGGGTGAATAGTACATTTGTACATAAATTTGCATTTGAAGTTTTATAGATCTGAACATCTTGTTATTAGAAATTTATGAATAAACCATTTTGACTAAATAAATGTATGCGCTTAATTTCTCTTATTTTGTCATGATCTTTTTTGTATTTCAAATATGTATTTAATAATTATGCAGATCGAAGTATAGAAATTGACTAAAACATGAAGAAACCCAGAAATCTGATCACATTTTTCTTGTCTAGTAGTAGCTAAATTTCAGGAGTTTTACTTTAAATAACAAAGCTGAATTATAGAGTTGACAGAGATGTAGCTGATGATACAAAGCAAAATCACTACAAGACACAAAACCACAGATTTTTTATGGAAATTTACTTAAGAATTATCTACATGCCGCAGACTTACCTCACACCTAAAGGGCTTCTCTCCTGTGTGGCACATCATGTGTCGTTTCAAATCACTTGGTTTTGGAAACATCTTGGAACAAACCTGACACACATGGAGATCAGACATTTCACTCATAGAGGTGGACCTCAAGGAAGCCTCATAAGCCTTCATTTGAATATCGTAACTTGATTCAGCCAGAACAGCCAAATGGGGTGGGATTGCACTACGGTAATGTAAGAGCGGCGAATGGGTGTCCAATCTTCTGTGCTTACTGGCTGCTTCTGTATCATGATGGGTGAGATTTGCATCTAAATGGGTGGAGTTCATGTCAAGATGGGCAGGGCTTGAAGAGTTAATTGATGCATTATCCTCAGAGAGAATGTGGCTCTCATCTAGTGGCCTTTTGCGGTTGAAACAAGGTTGCTGTGCGATGCTGACATCAGTTCCAGTGTCATGGGTAATCACAATGTGGTGTTCTAATGTTTCCCGTGATTTAAATGAGTTTTTGCATTCCTGAAAAAAGAACACAGTAAAATATATAACTTTCTGGACTAATAAAATATGCATCCTTTTTATAAGCTTGATTCTAAAATAGTCTGACATTATGATCATAATAGTGTTATAGAAAAAACGTTATATGGCTTGGAGACTTAACCAAGTACCAAAGAAAGATGTTCACTGAGCAGTGCTTATATGGTACCAACTATTCTTCTATGTAAGTGAAAGGCAAAAAGTTATCACAAGGAAGATTTTCCGTATAATAACGGATAATGACCATGGGATGGTCATGCCTTCATAGAAATTTTAATAATACAGCAGCAAAGAAAAGATAAGGCAGAAACTAAAATATGGCTACATACTTTATATAACTTCATTTTTTAACAATACTCATGATGAACATAATTATGCATACAAATATAATCTATAATTCTTAAGTGTTAGCATTTAGCATACATGTAAAGATATAAATACATGTTGTAAACTTACAGGACACTGGAAACTGGATTCACTAGTAAGAGCTAGAGGATGAGTTTCCATTTCTTTGCCTTTCTCCTGCAACACCTGCCCAACACTATTGTTTTTCACACTAAGTTCCAAAAGGTCAAGGTCACTAGGACTGACCTTCACCTTTGAACTGAGATCATGAGGTTCATCAGAGCCAAGTTCTCCTGCATTATTAACTTCTGTGTCACTTACATATGACTCATTATTTTCATCAACATCGTTGTAGGAAACAGGGACTGAGTCAATACCATTAAGCTTTGTATTTTGGGACTGGTTTCCTGGTTCTGTGATGTTCACCTTTGGTGAAGCATCCAGTGAAACTGGTTCCCCACTTAAAGCTGTTGGTTGGTCACTGGATTTCTTGTCATTTTCTTCTTGGTCATCTGAAAATATGCAAGAAGACATAAATGAAATACAAATAATATATGTAACCTGGGGTATTTTGGCATCGTGATGTTGCATGAGAAAAGAAAATTTGAATGTAGTAACAATCTAACAATTCTAAAGTGCATCATGCAAGCATTCACATTTATTACACAATACAAAAGAAGAATACACATCCATGCTGAGCAAATCTTCAATGAGTAAAGTTGACACAGGCAGCATCAAAACATGGGACCAACCAACTTATGAAATCACAATAATTTCGTGTTTAAAATATTCATTTGATCACTTTATCTCAACAGGAAAGTTAAGAGATATTTGAGTACTATAACATTTGATTAGAGTAACAGATAATTAATAATTTTAACAGATGGTGAAACAGGACATTATAAAATGTTGGACATTCTCGTGTTTATATCATCATAGATTAGATAAACTTTAAGTAGATAAATTACAACAATTGTGTGAAATAATCAGATTCTCCACACATGTATAGATACTTAAAGATGTCAAACTTCATTGATAATGAATATTTGAAACAAAGGCTAGCCATTTCAATAGTGATTAACAAAAAGGAAGGCTAATTTATTTCGATCACTTTTTTTTTATTATCAGTGTAAATGTATTTTATAAGCCATTTAGTGCAAGACTTCAAAGCCTCACAATGATATTTCAGATATTTAACTACAAAGGCATAATTGATCAATATTGGAGGTGTAGCCCAATCAAAGGGGTGGGGGAGAGGTTCAGGGAGCACGCTCTGTCAGAAATTATTTGAAATGATGCCTTTAAGAGGGTGTCAGGTGGTATTCAAGACACCATTATTACAAAACATTGGAATAACTATCAAAGTAAAATAAAAGACCAAGTCTGAACATGCAGAAAAGTTCAAAATAATTAAATGACACCTCAGTTAATGAGTACACAAAAACTTGAGCAGCACTTATTTTTGCTAATTAAACACACTCCAAGTAATTGCAGAGAACAAAATGCATGTGTTTTACTAACTAATGAAGCCCAAGTTTTAACAACCAATCTTGAATTACAAAAAAAAAATCAAATTGAAAAGTGACAGGGCTTAGAGGAGAGAAACATTTTTGTTAAGTACACCAGCAGAAAACTCATCAATGTTTTATATATACTGGTAATAGATGGTTTTCCCAATTGTTTTATTCATTACAGTTTTATACAGTTAATCAATGTCCAGGCTGATAACAAAACAGTTTAGGTCAAAATCAGAACAGATTTCCAAGGAAGACAAATGAAATGATTCATGTAAACAGGGATAAGTTTAGACACCAAGTGAACACAAAATAGTTTTATGAACAAAGACAGCTCTTGTCTGGTGTATACACTTTTCTCATTAGCCCAGCAGCAAATGTCTGTCAGAAATGGGTACACACTGCCGAACATTTTCAGAAAATTGACATTAAAATCAATAGTATAATGCCATCTCATCCATACAACATGTCTAGTAGATTTTTTTCACAAAGTTTAATTCAAATCTAAGCAGTTCCGCTTGAGTTCTAAGGCTAAGTTTCAGACAATTCAATAACATACCAGCAGTATATCTCCACCAGACAGATAAGACAGACACTCTACCAGAAATGCTGGTGTGGATAAATACAATTACATGAGCGATGCTTATATCAACTGAATTACACCAGAAATAACTGTCCTAAACAGCCGAATACAAAGGTGTATTATTCAATCATTTACTACTACTAGCAATGAAAGACAAATTATTAATAAGATAACCAGAAAATGCACATGTATGTATTTTAAGATAGTTCCTTGAAATAATCAAAATATACTAATCCATATAAAATTACCAATCATTTTTATTTAAATGTCTGTCATTAATGAATGAACTGTAGTGTAACAATAAATATGTTACACCAAACATATTGTACCAGGGCTTTTTTTCACAGGTAGGGGAAGGGGCTTTTTCCTTAAATTTGGGGGAAAATAATGCATAATTTTTGCAAAAGGGAAGAAAAAACTTGATGTAAATTGAATTTTAGGGGAAAACTGCAAGAATTTAAAGAATTTTCCTGAGGGGAAGATGCCTGTTAACGGCCCCTACCATAGAAGGAAAAAAGCCCTGTGTACCAATAAATGAATTGAATCTATTGGAAAGGTAAAACTTTTGCTATGTCGTTACGTAATTTGAGTATTAAATCTGATCACTTAATTTGCTCACAATTGGCAGAACTACCACAGCAATACATTCAAATTAATCAACATTAGTGATGAAATGTGCAAGCACTTTCTTCCATCTTATTAACTCTTAAGAGATGCATGCAAAAAATTCAATGAAATTAATTACAGTAAACCACATTTATATTTAATTCGACTTAACACTCATTCAGACATTGAACACAATTCATTACCAAGGGGCCAACTTCAATACTGTCACATGAAATGTGACCCAGCAGCAATCAGTAAATGTCCTTTTCTGCATACTTTATCAAGCATTTTTTTGCTTTTTTTTTATTTGTAACTCTGTTCAATTATTACAGAATACAAGTAAAAGGAATATGTTTATAGAGATTATTAATTTCATACAGTAATAATGTTTGTTCATTTCTGCAGTATTTCCTAAGTATCATATTGTGTTAGTTGTGCTAATATATACATTGTATTTCCTATGATACCGTATTTAGTGTATCGATATGACAGACTTATGTATCGATACATATTGGCAACCTATTGTAATTATCGATACAGTATCAATATTCTCTGTATCGTCTCATCCCTGACTTTCCAGACAAACACAGGAATCACTTTAAGTGACTGAATTGTATCAAACACAAATTATCAACTATTACTGGTGACCTAACAAGCACAAACCAATCCCACACATTTCACAAAAAAAGACCCCTTCCCACAAGTTATGTTAACCGCTGATGATGAAAAAACATATTCACATGTAATGGCTTCAGTCAAACTAACCCATAGAAACACCAGACATGATCTGGTATGGAACCCATGATATTCAGAAATAGATCAAACAGAAAATGCACTACAATTGATAATTACTGAAAACAGAGGCTCATTTGAAACACCAATAAATATGAAAAATAAACAATAACATTTTGTTACAAGCACTTATGTCACAAAACTTTTTAATTTCTTTTTCTAAACATAACTTCCTGAAATTAAAGGTATAATTCGTCCCTAATTATTTGGCACTTAAGATTCTGCTGTTAAAAAATTTTGGTACCAAAAAAATGGTTAGTTGGTTAACCAGAAAAACAAAAGATTTTTCTGGGCTTATGTAAACAAGGTTTTTTGGGTTTACAGTCCCAATCAGGGGTGTCAATAGAGCCAAATTAAAAATCCCGAATATCATATGCAGCCGACCATTTTTACCAAACAAGAGGCCTTCAACCACATTGTTTCAATATTTAACTCAGTTTGTTTTGAATAAATCCTTCAGAGATATTAAATCATAGCTCCTTCAGGAATTCCGGATATATACGGAATATTGCCACCCCTGCCCAACCAATACTCAGGGTAGCAAGTGAGTTTTAAAAGAGTCAGTGAGAGACCAATAAAATTAATGTGCATAATACTCAATTAAAGGTCTGTAAATGACACACTGATATAGATTGGGATAAAGACATTGATCATCCATATTGCATGAGCATTTCTAGTCTATAACCAAATATATTCATCACTAATCTGTACACAGATTTACAGCATTTCAGCACCACTAATAAGATGATGGTACATAATAACTTGACTATGTTTGTTCTCGCAATTAATTGCAAAGGCTTGCTTATTCTCTGTGTTCTGTAATGATACAAAAGCAATAAAGGTCCAAAAGAATCTCGAAGTCTGGCGATATAGATTTCCAACAAACAGTACCAAATAAAACTTTCAGTGAGGGCTTCAAATATGACATGGTATATTAAATAATTGCTTTCTACTGAGTGTAATATGCAGACAAATTTTCTAACCAATCGATTCTTAGTCTGAAGCTTATGGTGATAAACTTGCTTTTCACATCACAGCTTTGTTATATACAACCACATCTGTTTAATTCAATAGCATTGAAATTTTGCAAATATTGTCTAGCTGCTAAATTGACTGTTTAATCGCAAAGTTGAAAATGAAAGAACTGTACAGACTCATAGCCATGATATACATAGCTACTCAAGTACAAATTTATGTCAAACAACAGAAGTGTACATCAGGGGAAATAGTTGATATACATCATTCAGATTCAATAAGCAGGTCCAACTCCAAGGGATATAATAATAAACATGTTTTACCCACAACAGTATTGTGTTCTATGTCAAGGGAGATAATTATTTAAAAAATCCAATTCAACAAGATCAAGGGAGACTATTTGTTAATACCATTACAATTTACAGTATAGAACTTATTTCCATTTCAGGAAGAGTATATATATCTAAAATACTTAGAAGGTAAAATCATGACATGTGACAAAACCATGCTGATGTCTGAATATATACTATGCTGACATACAAAATTTTACCAAAACAATGTCTTCTCAATTCCATCACTGAAATTTCAACACATTGTAGGTAGATAATTAGGAGTAAAGAAGCATTTAATCCCGACTTACCTTGAGTATAATCTTTACCTGAATTGTTAATTTTGACTGACATTTTAGTATTCAACACAGACCGAGATTTCACATAAACCAGTATTTTAGATAAATTTTTAATGGTTGAAGTGAATATTCAAATTTGAGTCAACAAATGGATCTGTTATTTTAGTGATTTGTAACTGATATTTTCTGTCACATTAAGTAGACAAATCTATTCAAAAGACAGTCTTGAAAAAATATAGGAAAGAAAAAAAACCTGAATGATCAACATGATTACTGTACAATTTCTGTACAAGTTCTATTATTATCTAACATAGTGACATACATTATTTCTATTAACAAAGGAAATAAAATGCATAACATGCTTAAATTAAACAAACCTATAAACATTATTCAATACATTTTGAAAAGACTAACAATCACAGGGTACATTTTTGTGTGTGTAATCTTTGTAAAAATCAGATATCACATATCACAACGATTATGCTTGAAATTCTTAACAAATTGTAACCAATCTAAGACACATGAATAAAATCATAAATTTGAGACAAAAAGTTTTTACCAGTGTATAAAAATCTCAAAGAAGAAAAGTAACAACAAATTAATATCTGACTTGGTAAACTTTGTTAATACACATATATATATAACATACAATTATATCAACTTAACCTTTCTATAAGGACATCATACATTTTTTAACGTCATGCACTTTGAAGTACACTTTTAGTGCAATACATAAATACCGTTTCACGTTTAAGAGCTTGATATTTTTTTGTGTGTACTACTTATCATATATCACTTTAAATGTAACCTAAGAGGTGTAAAATGACATTAAGTTTTTATACATTATGTAGATACATACCCTGATATCGTTTGCATAAATCCAAGGCATAGGACTGATCACGCATTTTACATACTAGAACCTTCAAAACTGTCACAACATGTTTTATGAACTAAAAATATACACAAACTATTCAGCACCATATGTACAGTCATGCCCCCAACAACTGATTATACAACACTATTGTACGAATGCACACCCTAAAAAACACTATTGAATGGAAGATCACACAAAAAATTATAGCTTTTTGCATCAAATTATACAATTCTTTGCCTGCATGACCGACTTCCAATAGGAAACCTCATCTTATATTCATGTAAAACTATATGCTCTGTTTAACTACTTCAATGCACAAAATACTACAAATATAGATTACATGTCTAAAATATGACACTAACATACAAGAATGATTACAGAATGTAGTAAAGTTATTTTTACAAAATTCGTACATTTTAACTGTTACAAATGGATAGTCATTAAATATAATGCATTTAAAAAAGCAAACCTAATTATTAAATTGAAACTTTTGTGAAGTAAAACAAATTAAATAAATCGACAATTACTCAAATAGCTTTAAGTGTTCAGACATCCTCTCCAAAAATATACAAAAAATCCATGTCAAAGAAGTTCAATACATAACCTACTATAATTCAGTTTAAGTAATTCAAGATCTGTAAAAAAATCCACCCCACTTCTAGATTATAGCATGCATACAGTTAGGTTTATTCAACTGCTGTCAACCTAATTTGAAATTCAAGTCCATTTATGTATACTTGATAACACTATCTTAAAAGTCTAGTATGCATGTAATAACCAGCCCATGAAAAATGGACTACAAATAGGTCATGTGGTATGCACACCTAGATTTAGCTGGAGTAAACACTACATGTATTCATATCCAAACTAGCTAGCACAACAACCCTACTGAAAATTGTTAAAGTTGTAACTCTACAACAGTATAATTATCATATGGCAATTTTCACATGACTGTGAAACACAACAGAGTTTAATGATTTTCTCAAAAAATGCCAGATAAGAGAAACTTACAGAACAGTAGTAATTTTACCAAGATTGAGTAACTAAACTATACATGCATTAGGGTACAAACATCAGCGGCAGGTCGATCTGACTTAGGAGATGAACATCCTGCCTAGATCCATGATGCTAAAACAACTTACATAAAGTGAACTTATTCCAGTCATGTAGAATCACAAACGATGCTTAAGCCAGTACCACAAGTATTGGATTTAACAAGAATTTACAAGTCTATTCAATGCAAGTCATTATTTGAATTTCAAATTCAGTCTGCAGACATCAGCATGCAATGTTTATAGATTTATTTACAATATGAACAATAAATAAAAGAAGAAGACAGTCGTATCTATTAAACAGACCATAAATTTGTGACTGAAATTTGGATTACAATACAACCAAACATTCTATATATAAATTCTTCAGTTGAAATAAACTAACTTAAAACTTAAAAAATTCGAGACAAAAAACAACCATTGTGTGAAAAGAACAAAATATCTTAATTTTAAGTGAAAATGGTATAAAAGAAAAGACTAATGTACCAAGAAGCAGCAGTGTTGGAACGCTAATGACAGACCATGACAGAGTCATTTTGAAACACAGAATCAGTTAGACTTAGATACAAATGAAAGATATCAGACGTCAGTTTCAAACAATAAAAAGAAAGATACAACAATATTATCTTGAATTCATATGATTCAGTAAAGAATATGTCACTCAAACATCAAAATCTAACTTCCATTGCATATACTGATACCTGTTTTCTGATACAGAAGTTTAGGTGGTTTATCAACTGAGTATCAGTATTATGTGAAGTGGTCATTTGACCTAACTATCAGCTATCAGCCACTAGTATCTTATTCTTTGTCCAAATAAATAAATTTAAAGTATTTTCAAGTTTTAGCCTATTTTCATCAGTATTTTATTTAAATATGCAAGCAGGTAACTTAACCTAACCATTTTTATTCGATTCTGAATCAGTATATTCATGTTTCTGCAAGTTACTGTCAATATCTCCACATAAATGATTTAGCAAGGCATTGGAAGCAACGCTTTCCACCTGATCATCACCGAGAACATGAGCTACATTGTTGGTGCAGCACCAAGAAACAGCAGTGTACAAACCAAACCAGTCCATAACTCCAACAGCTGCAGACCTACACATAACACTCTAATGAGCTAAGTTTGCTGGCTAATACTTAGATCACAAGCTTGAATCAGGGGCCGGGGGGGGAGGGGATTGATGATAACTTCAATGAGTTGTCTTCATGTAAATAGTCACTGTATATAAAATTCACCATCTTGACCTCATTAACAATCCAGCATGCAGCCAACAGGATCAACCAAATATGCACCAAAATACACAGTAGAATCAAAATCAACCAAAACATTATTCCAATAAACTTACCGGTAACCTATGACAATAAATCATTAAAAGAGATCATGTGACATAGTCATTATGATAAACACATAAACAAGTCAATAGATTGATTTGTGCGATTTTCGTTAGGTTTGCAATGACTCTAAATATTGCAGACATATCTTAATTGAATGATACAGGCATTGTTTTTGCAAGGTACAATTAATGAGTATGCAAAAAATTGATTTTACAAGCAATGAATTTGCAAGATTTCAAATACCATGATTGTTACTTCTGAATGCAAAACACCCATGGGGTAAATAGTTTAATTTTTTAAGGTTCCAGAAATTTCCAGCGTATGAAACGTTCAAAACTTATAGTGTTTTTATGTATGTTCTATCACTTAAATACACATTAAAGTTTGACCAAATTGTCTTGAATTCAATTTTTTTATACATATTAGTCTACTCATTCTTTTAAAGATTCTTGGATGCTCAGGACAGATTCTGAAGGTTTATAAAGTATTTAGAGCCAGTCGTCAACCCCCCCCCCCCCCCAAGGAAATGGAGCATTATCATTTAGTCATATATTTTGTGTATCTGAAGTGGCTACTCAAAACAGCTTTAACAGACGCCCAGTCCCTTTACAAGAAAAAAAATGTAGTTTTTTAAATGTCTTTATAATCATTTTACCAGACAGAATGATTTACTAAGGAATATATACAAGCTGGCAGACTGTATTTTCTTTTTACGCGAAACTTGTCACTTTTTTATAACTTGTGAAAAATCACTGATTTTTCAATTCAGATAGTCTAAATCTAAAAAATGAAACTAACATTTCTTTGATATTTAATGTATGAATCTTCCAGAACACTTGTCGAGACAAACAGAAAACTAAGTATAAGCAGGTTTCTTATATCCATGGAAATTTTAATTCAATACATGTTTCAGACACGAGACAAATAAATAAATTTAATGAATTGAACTGACAGAAGTCTCAAATTCAGTGAACAAAATCAACAACAGTGGGAATACTTATAATGACTATTTATGACTAGATTTAACATGAGAAAGTTTCATAATTTACTTTTCTAAATATTCAGGAAGGAGACAATCGGTCTTCATTATATACAGTAAGAACACCTGGTTCGAAAACATCTGACTAAAAGACAAGTACAAAAAAGCTGAGAAACTTGTTTCGATTATATGTGAATATTTTATAAATAAACAACAATACATAACTTGCATACAGTTTCCTAACCACCAAAATTATTATTTCAAAATAGAGCAGACAGATTTTAGAAATGTTCATAATGTCCGTTGCAATGCACAAAACACAAAATAGCAGCAAAATATATGCAATTATTTCAGTTCACTAAGTGTACAGAAAACACTCAAATTATTACATAAAATATGATTATCTACACGTTTTAATATTCAAACAGGACATGTTAAATTGTTATCACATACCTAAATATAGATCATAGATCAGAAGTCATGTTTGAACTTAAATGCTGAATTTTACACTTGTCCTGTGTGCCATATCGTATATTTCTCACAGATTCGAAAACATGTACGAAGGTTCTATCTGTGTTATGACCTCTTCATGATTAAATTGTTAGATAATCAATAAAATTTTAACTGATAGTAAACACACATGATGACGAGGGAAATGAACAACTACATAAATAATGATAAGACAATAAGATACACTGAGTGCACGATGTATACACTCGGATTGAAAAGTATATACTATCCTGTGAGTGAAATACATGGAGATACATTCATGTTATTGGAAATGGCCTGAAAATATGTGACACATTCTAGGATTTCATAAATACTATTTTTATGCATCAGATATAATGTGAAGCAAAATCACAGCATAAATCATAAGAGGGCTGTTAATTAGAGAAAATTCAGTAACGAAGTCACTTAGATACAGGCCAAGACAAGTGAAGGGGAAATCAAAATTGGGACAGCCTTCAATAAGTTTTCTTGGGAGTCCTTACATCATTCTTAAGAAAAAATCTAATATTTACACCTAATTGATTGATCTGCAGAGATCAGCATGAGTTTACTGACTAAGGCAAAGTCATTACCATGGTTACATGTAGTCATGAATTTTGCATCATAATCTTGAGAACAAGCTCAGATAATTAAATATCGTAAAATAAGACATAAGACTGGCAGAAAGATGAAATTCTGAAAATGGAACAAAATCACATCTGTTACGTCATATTTACTGCAAATCAATGACATGGTATTTGTAATAAAATTGTATACAGAGTTTATATATGACTGTGGTAGTTTAATTAATATGCTCATAAATGTCATATCAAACCATATATGTTGTTTAACTAAAAAATGTTTCTGCAGAAATGTTCTTCTACATGTTAACAAAAACAGACATTTCTTCATATCTTTTAGTTGAAGGAGAAGAAACAAAGATGAATTTATTTATATAACGATTATGATTTTCAAGTTTTTGAAACATAAATGGCTGTTTAAACACTATTGTGATAGTTATATTTTTATTATTTTTGAAAAGAAGATTGAATACAACAGCAGTTTAAACACTCAGCCAAAAACCAAACATTCATTAACTTCTGTACTTCAATACTTGTACTTTATATTGACTAAATCGGGAGTACATTTTGTAAGTTGAATCAATATAAATCATTATTATATGTGTGCATGTACAAAACTACCAATATAAACCTAAAGCCTTCAATAAACAGACAATAACGGTTGATAATGTAATACCCTGTCATTAATAGCTCTGACACACAAAGAGCCCAGGTAAAAATATTTAGTCGATTATTGAATTTCATGTGGTGCATTTTACACCGTAAAAGGTCATAGTACAGTATGTACTCTCATGTACTGACAATCCTTCCAACTTTATTTGCATTGTTATCGATTAAGTAAATAGGTCAGGTACATACACGCGGCATTTTACACTCTATCTATAAAATGCTTCAGGCTTTTATCAATAACAATGAACGACTGTATAATACAACCATTTCCATTATTGGTCACTGCACGTTTCAAAATTTCTAAAGATTACATACACAATGTGATTATGGTCAGATAATCGTGACTGTACATTTTATGTACACATAGGTCAGAGGCCAATATAAATTAAATGTTTGGTGTCCAGGTACAAAAACAATTAACTTAAAATAACAAATTGAAAGGCATGGGCTATATGTATAATTACACAGTACATTTAAAGTAATCAAACAAAGAAGGATTTCATTGTGCTTAAATTTTTAATTAGAAGAAAAACAAAATCAAATTAATTGTTTTTTTTACAGAAAAATCATTCCTGGACTGATTTAAGAAATCAACAAAATATTAAACACGGCAATAACTGTAAGCATTTTAATTAGATCTCAATAAATATTTATCAACAAAAAATCTTAACAGCTAAAATATTTCCATAGTTTAAATCTCATTGATTTACCAGATTATATCAGAGCATTACAACCCAACATTTTTTTCAGCTTACAATACAAAAGAAACGCACCTGTAAAATGAAATAGCATTACAAAATACACAAAACCCAGTTAAGTAAATCTATACCTGTATCTCAGGTATTATTTAGACCTTGTTTATCAAAGGTAACCTAGCTAGTTACACAGTGTATCACGGTCATGCAATTGTCATATACCCGAAACCGCTCATGTGTAAGCATGCTTGATTAATCTACTCTTAAAACAGGTCAACGCAATTACGCATGTACAACATAAAAGATAGGCACAATAAAGTACACAAGCCTTAAGGGGAAAATTTCATGCTTTAACGTTTTTGAAATTTAACAGTCATGACAAGTAAAGAATGTAAACGATATTTGTAGGTGTATCACAGTGGGTGTATTGAACATAAAAACACATAGATTGGAGCATGAATGGAATGAGAAAAAGAAGTTCTAAACTTAAAAAGCATAGCTATTAAATTATTACATGTAACTTGAATGCTTGATTCTTATTCGTTCATTTACTAACTAAGTCAATAATCACTGACAGAATAAAGTCATTAATTACTGACTTAGGAAAATATAAATGGCCAAGTAAATAACAGTTAAACTTCAGACCTTTCTAGAAGATGAACTATTCAATAGGTTTTAGAAAAATGTATGTTTTTAAACACCTGAATACTGATTTAATGAAAGTATAGTTAAACACATAAAACTACAGTAATACAGAGAATCAAACTTATTGACTGATTTATTATAATTAAAGTTTCAACTCATACTTATAAGTCTATAACAAACATGTTAAGGCCAGCAAATAAAGAAAGACAATCAGATAAATCACAGATCAGTAATCACAATTATTTGCAGCACATAATATCCAAACTAACTGACATTAAAAATGATACAAAGTTTTAAAAGCCTGACAATTTCTTAAAAAATTGATTTACTAAAGAAATCGAGACAACAGATATGCATTTACAAACTTTCGTGAATCTACAGTAAATTAAATTTTAATCACCAACAAATTATTTCAATCAATAAGAAAATTTAAGTCGACTAGAAGTACTATTTTAACAAACTGTGCATCAGACAGAAACAGATCAATGGACACCAAAATATGAACGTAAAATAAAAATGGAAATACATGTAGCATGTAACTTACAGTGTAATCCATACAGAAGTCTATTCAATTGTGAGAGTCACAAAAGTTTCCTGTTCACAAAGACATGCAGACAAAAATGTTCAACACAACAACAGCCAATCTCTCAATAATATGGAGGACAAAATTTCCTACAATTTTACAGAATTTTCACAAGAACAGAATATGTCAATTTTTTCTCATTTTCCGACAGCCAGACTGCTGATCATAAAATTATAGTTCCAGACTGCTCTATTAAACCAAATCAGGTAATTCTGACATATAGACAAGTTTTCTGAGAAAAAAGTCAACTTTGAATTAATCAAACTTCAAACCATGTTTCTTCAGACATGTCTGGGAATACTCCCCTGTCTTCAAGATATACAGGGTATGATTCAGAGAAATAAACACCATACACAAAATACTATCTTGTATAACATATTTGTGAGTGGGACCAAATTTTGGCCCCAAATCAACCCCTGCAAAATCACGACAGTAACTACCACTATTTCAATGAAGAATAGTACAAAATCAACATACTATACCATTTTGCAAAGAAGATAAGGAAAATATGAACACTTCGTTATAAATGCAAATATATTAAATAGATATACTATAAATGCAAATATAACATCATATATGATGTTTATACGCAAACCAATAAAAATAAGAATGAGACATCATTTCAAACAAAATGGTCAGTATCTGATACCAACTCATCAAAGCAATTAACAATATTTCATTCCTGTTTGAATAAAGTAAAATACAATAGGAGTTTCTTGCTATATATGCTCTTGAGTAATGGCCTTCTCAAATGTTTTATAAAATGTATTCATAACATTTACAGTAAGGACACTAACTAATGATCTAATCAATAATGCTGTACATGCACACCTATCCAAGCCTAACAACAGACAACATAAACAGGTTATTTACATTTGAAAGAAAAAATATGACTTAAAAACATTTGATCAACACAAAAGTGAAAATTTGTATTGTAACATTTGACATGGCAACAATTTGAACTAAACAACTTCATAGACCACAGTTGTTTGTGTTATTTTTCAAGCTGTTATTCTAACATACTAAACTATGCCTCTGGTTTAATGGTACAGTAAATATTACAGAAATCAAACTTCATGTGTATTTTATCATACTGGTCACACCTTCAAGTAAAATATGAAACCAATCCATGAAACATTTCTTCAGTTATCGCTTGGGAAACCAAAATTTGAATGGACGGACAGCTGGGCCTTTTTCCCAAAAATTGGGAAGGGGCCTTAGCCTTTCATTTTGGGAAATTCAAGCTTGATATTTGTCCAAATTTTGAGAAGGTTAGACTATTGAGTGAGTTTGAATAGCATTTTTTTTTTTTTAATTTGCAGGGTTCTAGCCAGGATTTTTTTAAGGCATGTTGCAAATACAAATTTGAGTCACCCGTGAGCGTTACGGTGAAAGACTGAATGTGTGCAAGTGGGGGGGGGGGGGGGGGGGTAAGTCCAACAACTTATTTGTTCATATTTCAGTGAATTTTAAAGTCAAAAGATAGAACTGTTATAAATATATAACATATCATACACAAATCAATAGGAATTAAGATACATGTATCAGTTTTGCATGTCCAAATAAATCATTTGTGTGAATCCGAGGCACCATGGTTTTGACAGGATGCTCTTTTTATGGAAGTACATGGAATGCCAACCCATACTGCTCTATCAGGCATGCACTTCTTAGGTCTTCTTTTATAGTACATGTAGTGTTTCTCTATTTTATATGTAACCACTTACATTAGAACTCCAACTCAGAGATGGTTTTATACTTTAGTTTATTGCTCAGTGGCTATTTAATAAATGATGTACAATAGGCCTACTATCAGAGAGGCAACTATAGAGACAAGTAACTGATAAGCCCAGTAACTATAAGATTAACTCAATACACTACACTCTTCAGTACACATTTGTTTACATTCTGTAGTCATAGTTAGATTGATATCAAATTTTAAAAATATTTTTTTCTTTATTTGTATTTTCAGCAATCATTGCATATTTCACAGTAAGCAATTTTATTGAATCAATTAAACTTTTTATTGACTGAATAAAATGACAACAAACATAACACATTGTCACTACCAAAGTTCAAACCGAAAGTAGAAAATGACGACTGACATTTTTTAACCGGAAGTAGCTGTACTCACTCCGTTTTGACATCAGATCGTATAAGTTAAACTTGAATCATTTTTTTAGATTCCTAGGGATATCAACTGCATTTAACTTCTGCTAAAATTTAATAGATAATGATATTTAAGTTACCGTTTCCGTATGTTTCCATTTAGGATCTAAAGATTGGATTATGTCAAGATCGGCGTTGCGGATTTCTGATCAGAACTCACGATTTCTGATCAGAACTCACGATTTCTGATCAGAACTCACATCATGAATGTTATTCCATCGACTCATACGAGTCTCATTTCGTTTTTAATGCTCAAAGATTCCTCGGTGATCGATTTGCTAACGCGTATTTTTTATATCCTCGTCTTCCGTATAGTACTATAGATCTACGTACATTAAAAATGTTCAGTCTTAATTTCACGGTTTTGTCGCATGATGTCAGTAATTATTATTTGCACACCGATACTGTAGATCTATGCATTTTTCGTCGTTGTTAAATATAAATCATTCGCAGAGGCATAGTAATCAAATGTTGCCCAAGAAACGTGTAATCTAGATACACACGATACGTCATCAGCAATGAATTTCATTCCGAAATAAGTTGCTATCACTGAATGACGTCACTAACAGTGGAATGTGTCAATTTATATTGAGGCAACTGCATAACGGGTTGAAAACGATATTGTCATAACGGGTTGAAAACAAAATTGTCATTTTAAGATCATTGTGTGTGTACCACAGGTATCGTTCATATTTTTAACTTTATGCGAAATATGCATGGCAAGCGACACTCCGCTGACTGCTCCGCTTAAACTTTCACGGTCATAACATCGAGTATTTAGTTGAAACACGTGGTAAGGCGGGGCTACGATTTTGTCAGCGACATGCGTCATGCATTCGAGACTGTCATTGGTTTATTGATATTTGATTGACACTGTTCTTAGTGACGTAACGAGTCAGCACGCGGCACATATTCGGATGAAGTTGCTTTTATAATTGGTTGTGTACACAAGCCATGTCGTATACGTAATTAAGGGATGTCGGTGGAATTAAAGGATGTCGAATATACAACTGTAAGCCTGAAGGCATGTCGTCCACGACATGCGATATTAGGCTGGCTAGAACCCTGATTTGGGAAAAAAACAGCATTTTTGCAATTGGGAAGTCACCGACTTGCAGCCTCTGTTATAGAAGGAAAAAACCTGGACAAGGGTAACACTATGCCCTTCCGCCATTTCGAATGGGGGGGGGGGAGAGAAAAAGTATCAATTAACATTTATTAAGACTGTTGCGGAAAACCTGCAGTAGGAATATAACAGTAATATAACCGGATTGAAGCAGTACAAATATCAATTTTTTTATTGCCTTGGTCTGCATTTGGAGACAAGTGATTCAGACAAACTTCTTTCTGACAAATTCATTTTGAGCTAAAAATATTGGTGTGAGAAAACATCAATCATATTAAAACCATGACACTCATCAATCATGTTTGAGAATACTAGTCTGAGTTACTAATATGTAAGAAATAATTATATATAAATAGACTTTCGTAGATCTAAAACACATTTGTAAATGGTATTGTGTGGTAGTTTTATTGAAATAGTTCTCTGCAGTCCATGATCATATTGGCCTATCTGAACTGCAATGTTACATTTAAGGCAAATACCCAGTGACACAAACACACATGGACTTACAATGTAATAGTACTAGTAATATTGAAACTTAGAATTTTTAGAAAATTTTATGCATTTGCAATTGTTCACTTCCAAAGGTTGCCCGACTACAATAAAGACCCAACAAATTGATAGCTATTTACACACCTTGCAAGTGCACATATATGTCACTAAGCAGTTTACATCACAAATTATATATATATATATATCGTCGGTTGACATGTATTCGATACGTACGTGTTTTCGATACTTTCTGTTTTCTGCACATAAAAGCTTGACAGGAAGTAGAATGACGTCACTTTTTGTTTACGCAATGTGCTCGACCTTGATATTTTACGATCCGCACAATATAATTCCAAAATATGTCGTTATCAAGAAAGTTAACAGTCACTTTGAAACACACAGCAAATAACCGCTCAATTTACTACACCATTTTATCTCTTTAACAACAATATCGTTAAAAATGAAAATAAGAAAAACTGAGAAAATATTTTGACCTAGAGTGGGAATTTGGCTCGTCTGCTATGTAGATCACACGACCATCATGCAACAGTCGTATTTCCTGTCCACTACAGGGTGTTTGAAAAGTGTTCATGTCTTATTTATTTTTCGCTAAAATTTCTTAGAATTGATTATTAGTACATCTTACATTTTCAATAAAAATCCCAAAATGTAAGTAGAGCAAGACTTTACAACTTATCAAATGAAGTCAGCTACGGGTTGTACTACACGTCTGTGATATTAATTCATCATTGCATCGGAGATCATACCAAAATTAAGATAAATTACACAGACTTGAAGCCAGAGGTTGCCGCCATTTTGTCTAGCATACTTGCGCATCGCAAACTATTAATTATAATGGGATTAAGCAGCGTGGGTATGATCACATTCACCAAACAAGGTTTTCTCATAATTCCGCGTTATACCTGGTACTTTTGGACCGTCTCTGTCTTGAATACTCTTCAATTTTGGAGGTATCGAAAATGGGTCAATTTTGCGTAATGGCGGTCACTGATCACAATGTTTGTTTATAGGTCTGTTTTTCGTTATTTTATGAACAAATTGACCATAAGTGAATTGAAATTACGAGCAATAAATTGATTTTTAAGAAATGAAAGCAAGTTACGCATTTATTTGTGTTTGTTGCATATAAGGCGTTTTTAAATGCTTAAGGTATCGAAAACCCGTTAAACCATGATATAAAAAAATTGAATTATTTTTTTTATTGATTAGAACTACCTTAACAAGGTATGCACATAACTTCTCTCAAAGAAAAAAGTTTATCAACATGTCCTGTTATAGTGTATAAATCAAGGCAAAAAAAACCTGAAAACTAGCACCAACTAATACATTTCATTACGTTTCATACACCCTATAGATATACAATTGTCTAACTATACATGAGTAAAGGGACACAACTCCCGACAGTTTAATGTAAACAACAAGAAAACAACACCACAACAGCTATTCTACCACCTGAAACATAAATTAAAATGAGTATACATGTTCTCATTAAAATCTTAACCAAATAAGCCAAAAAATACTAGTCTGATTTGGTCAGAATCTACAGAAATCGAGGTCTAATTTTATGACGTGCAATGCATTATGTGACCCAATTTTACTTCAGCGACATGCAAAGAATGCGCGAAGGAATGTTACTCAGTATCCACTAAATATACTTGAGAAAAGATCCATGTTGGTACGAACATATTTAATAATTCATTTATGATCAATTACCACTGCTTTTACCATCAATAACCGTAACAAGTCGCATGCGCGTGCGTAATTTCATGCATGCATGCAAAACAGCGAACGCCTCAGAACGACTGAAGTATTCGCGTAAATATCAATAATATCACCCATAAGAAAACTTACTGCTCAGATGCTGAGGCCTGGATTGCTTTCTCCTTGAAGAACTTGGCATCATTTGAACGAAAAGTGAATGAAATATGAATATACATGAGGTAATACGGTTTGTAAACAGTCAACATCGCACAGCCGTGTTTTCCGCAGCGTCCATTTTGCTTTGCATTGTGGGATTGTTCGCACGTGTAAACCGGAAGTAAACAGAACATGCCGGTTAGCAAAAGTTGAGACATTTTATTGATATTCAGTGCATTAACGCTCATCATTAACGTGCAATATTTGTTGAAGGATAGTCATCGAAAATGGAATCAAAGGGGTAAATCAATTTATCATTGTATGTAATTGTATCTGGTGGAGTAGATCTACGTGTAGCCACTCATGTTTTTGTTACATCACTCATCAGCTGTATATAAACCGTTAAAACATGATGCAACTACTGTATATTGTATGTAATGGCCTGCTATAATAATTGAATCAGTGAAAAATAAAATCATTTGAAAGATCCTTGTTCAAAAGAGATTTTCTTTTTAATTTGTATTAAGAATTAGAGATGGATTTTGTACAAATGGATTTCTCTTGGTGAGTGTGTTTATTTGTACAGTATAAGAATATTTTTTAGTTACTATATGTGGGGCCATGATACGAGTGAAGCTATATCATGGAAATTGAACAAAGAAAAAAACAATCATTGCCGAAAATAAATGTAGCGATTAATATGTACACATCTCCTTTACAAATGCCAACAGTCAAATGTTCAAAATCTGTACTAATCTTGTGCCCGCTATCAATAAATACAATATATGCAGTTGGCTACCATCTTTCTTAAATTTTCTCGAACTTACTCAATACCGATGTACAAGAAGAAACCCCTCAAGATCACATAACATCATAAGATAGCGGTGGTATTACTCCAAATGTTCAATAATTTCAACACAGAACTAATCGATGCTTAGGTGAACTGTCTGCCTCATATGACTCTGACTGTTGAAAGGGAGCGTAAAACTCAATATAATCAAACAAAAAACAGAACTATTAATTAATAACAAAAGTGGACTCAAAACAAGAACCTGTGTTAAAAAACGCAGACGGCAGTGAAAAAAATCAAGTTTTTTTTATTGGATCATATTCGTAAAATTTCATGTATTTTCTTAATACATAACTATTTTAATGCATACCCTCAAAATGACATTTTATCTCTGAGTCTGTTTCTGCTGATGATATATTTATGTTGACACAGGTAAGTTACGCATGCAATGTATAGCACAGGTATTTATTGATTGCACCGGTATTTGCTGTACACCAGTTTAACGGGTAACTGACCATAATTACCCGTGGGAAATGTGTATTCCCCATGCACCTGTCGATATTATGCCAGCGATTTTTCACCTTCTATAATAGAGGCCTATTATAGGCCTCTTCCCAATTGAAAATTTCTTTAAAATCATGCAGTTTTCCCAAAAATCGAAACTTACACCAGCTATTTTATTTCCCAAATCAGCAATTTTAGCGATAATTCTTCCCAAAATCATCAGACTAAAGCCTCTTCCCAATGAAGAGAGAAAAAACACTGTATGCCCACCCTGGAAAACACATGGGAGTATTGGGACTAAAGACAGAAGATCATTTTTGGAATTTGATAATTCCTTTGCTATCATTGACTTACAAAAATGCCGTGAGCTCCATAACTGTCATGGTTTCCGTTCCCACTCTCACTCTATTGTGTGCTGTAAGATTGGGGACGGAAACCAACTAGTTTAGCATAAAATAGTTCTACTTTCGGCTTTCGTTCAGTAGGTCAGTAATTTCTCTACAGAAGTATGCATGTAATTACATTAATCTACTATTGATGTATGTCTTATATGTGACTTTTTGACATGATATGTAAATCAGTGTTAAGGTTTATATCCACAACGTGTATCTATCGATACTATCGGCTAGAGCTATATATAGTTGGATAAATTCTAAAAATAGAATGTGGGGTTTTCCTGTCGAAGTGCAGAGAACAGAACGGCAGTACACATACATTTGCGAAGAAATAACAGTTATTGTGAAGTTTGCAATTATTATGTTGGTTCAGTGTGTGAAGGGTATTTTGATGTTAAGACAGAAGGATCGTAATGGAACTGATGAAATCGTGCGATGTCGGTTTATTCCATAGCGAGATCGGCATCGTTTCCGAATAGCTATATTTTTTTACAATAAACTTTTACTTCCACTTCAAAACCTGTCATATAGTCCAACATCATGATATTAAGTTTGAATATAATTCACATACCAATTGCATATATTTTCTGAAACAATCTTAAACCACGATTAATCAATCGATAGTGGTTTATGTCAGTTTTGTTCCAAGTTTGGAACTGTAAAAACATGTAAAATCGAAAAACTCTTCAAAACCAAATTATCACTAAAAGAATTATATAGGTCGATTTTAATTCGTTACTAACACTGTAGTGTGCATTTAAAGTGATATGTGGTCATAATCAAGATATATTATTAAAATGGAGCGTTTTGAAGAGCTTTTCGGTATGTATTAAATCAGTAAATACGACAGCAACAATGCTTATTTTGGTACCGATGGATTCGAAACATATAGGCTGGATAATGGGCTACTTAAAAAACTCGAAACATCTGATAACTTAGATAACCATCATGCTAGGTTGATGGAATTTAGCACATGAATATCAGAATATTGAGATGGTGTATGTTAATTCCTAAGCATGAATATCCATCAACTGTACAGTTCCTAATTTAGGATTTCTCCTAACAGTCATTGTTGTGTTGCCAGCAACACCAGTGACTTGTCTCATATGAAAAAATCAAATTCCGACAATACTGTCAGTACTTTGATTGACAGGTGGGAATATGATACACCAAGTAGGCTCTAGGGTTGACAAAATAGATGCATACAGTTATCTTTAGGATGGGGATTTAGACACTAATGTCAGATTCCCTTGGGTCAGCCCCCCTGGGTGGGCAAAATATTGACAGGTGCACCAGTCCCTCTGCTGGGTGGGTAAAAGTTTTTTATGTAATAGGAGGAAAATTATGTACCAGATGTGCGGCTCGAACCTGAGACCTTCTGCTTGCAAGTCAGATGCTCTACCAACTGAGCTAATTGGGCTGGTGAATATCCCAGCCAATTTATAAATACAATGTACCACACCGCTACATTCCTCCGTCCTTTTTTATCCAAAATGATTCATTGCGTCAACCACAGGCTCTTTAGACTAACCAAGCCTTTGCTTCACCCTAGCTCTAGGATTCCAAGGCTAGTCACACACTCATGGCACCAAATGTTATAGGAGGAAAATAATGTCAGATGCTCTACCAACTGAGCTAATTGGGCTGGTGAGTATCCCAGCCAATTCATGAAAACAATATACGTCACCACTACATTTACTAATCTTAGGGTTTGTCTTTTTCCCCCGACCAAATATTATACTTTTATAAAACATGAATCAAATTAATGAAAACTCTCAGCTTTTTGAAAATGATAATTTATAATTGATCAGTGAAAGTGCAATGCTCCAATTGCTTCTTTTAAAGAGAAGAATGTGTTGTATAATGTGTATGTCTTTGAAACTATCAGATTGTCACAAGTATAAACTTGAATTTCTTTTTATAACATTATTTACAAACATCTAGTACTGTGCACTCGTCAGGCATAATATTAATAGTGCTTAACTGAATAGTGGTTCTAAGATTCAACCAGTCAGACTTGAAATGCTATATCACAACATAGAGAGCGAGTTGCTTGCCTTGATGTGACGTCAAAAGTTGACAGAGCATGTAAAAAAAATTAACACATACATAAGGGCTTTAAGATGGCATTAGGGACTTTGATACATAAAAATGTTATAAGTTTTTTACAACCATCAAATATTAAACTTTTTATTCATATTATGCAATAGTAGCATTTTAATTTATAATGACAGCAACAGTACTGTATTCCCTAATCCACATTTTTGTGCATACAATCTAGGGGATGGTGCTGTAAGGGGCCTAGTGATTTACAAGTTGGTATCAATTGATAAAATTACATGTATATAACTTGGTATTGATCGGGTAATATGAATCTACGTTATGTTTAATTAGAATGATGTATCTAAAAAAAAATAATCTAATTATCTTTAATGTCAAATATGTTTCAAAAACATTTCGACACAAATTATAGAACGAAAGGATATTTGAATTGTCAGTATATAATACTGTTGGATAGTCGAATAACAGTTAGCATACACCATTTTATGTACTTAAACAAAATTGTGTGTATAATAATTTCAAGCTTCCCAAATCACTTACTGTGACTTTTAGATTGAGACTGTGTAGGGTGTATGAGTTTTATAGCGTCAATAAAATCTTATTACTTTGATGATGAATATGATATACCTTTTTTAATTACATGTATTCTTTGTGTCTCCTGCAGTCAAGAACATTTTCTGTTTCATAAACCAGTTTTTATGATGTTTAAATTGGTTGTTGTATGTAAATCATAACTACCAGTTGTGATGTTTCGTGTAATTTCCAGTTTTATATGCCCAATAGAAAAACGGGTCATATTATGGGAACAGCCATAGTGGGTGGAAAGTTGGGCACCGTCCACAACAGTGTCAGCTCTCTAATTCAAATAGTTTTAATCGAATCCTCACCAAACTTGATGGAAATGTTTATGGTCATGAGATCACGGTCAAGTTCGATAACCAGCCCTATTGGCCCCGGCACTTCTGAGTCATTCCCTTTGAAGCTTTAAATTAAAAAACAAATTTTTGACAGGCGTATTTTGTGACCTGGTACTCTTGTTCATCATTGTTGCATGTCATTTCTAGAAATTTAGTACAAATATATTATGGTACAATCTTTCACTTCTGTTGTATTTTTTCAGCGGGGAAGATGGTCAGGTTTCTAAGAAAGCTTTGAAAAAACAACAGAAAGAAGCTGAAAAGGCAGCTAAGAAAGCTCAATATAAAAAGCAGGAGGGAAAAGAAAATGTAAGTAGAAAAATATAGACACTAGGATTACCATTACATTGTTTCAGCCACATTAACTTGGAGACTGCAGAGGTACTTATCTGTCTGTTTGACATGGTTGTAGGACTGGTAAGGCAGTTGACTTAAAATCTAGATAAGGCTTGTATATCTGCATTCATGATAGTTTTATTAAAATATTGCCTCATAAGTTATTTGTTCTGTACCTCTGATTTATGTATCACATATTTTAACCAGTACTAACTTTCCATTCAACAAGGAATTAAAAACTTCTTCCCGAATTGAGGAAAATTGACATTTTGTGAAATATTCAAAAAAGTATACCAGGTATATGCTGGATGACAAGTCCAGTGCACAAACCACTGTACCACAGCCATGTCCTAGGAGAAAGTAGGTAGGTCCTGGTTGGTAATGTGAGAGCACTGTTAGTCTAATTGAATGTATACTTGGGTTGCTCCTCCTTTTTATACGCCCATTTGAAAAATGGGTCGTATTATGGGAACACCCACATCGGGTGGGCGGGCATCCACAAAGGTGTTCGCTCTCTAATTCTGACAGTTTTATTTGGATCTTCACTAAACTTAATAGAAAAGTTTATAGGTCGATAACCAGCGCAATTGGCACAGGCACTTCTGAGTTGTGACCCTTTACGGACGTATTTTGTGACCTGGCACTCTTGTTTTGAGTTTAAATTGAAATCGCAGAAAATCATTGTGGACTGATGAAATATTTGTACCTGTATGTTATTTGTTTAACAGTTACAATTAGTTTCCTCTGTTTAAACAATAGTTTCATATCCATGACCTGTCAGCATTTGAATTATTATTTGAAATGTTTTTAAACAGGAGCCAAAGGAATTGGAAACAGATGTATCTGAGGGTTGCTATGGTAATTTACCAATGATCCAATCAAAAGAGAGAATTGATAGAAAGATTTTCGAACTCAAGGAATTGACTACTGATCTTGCTGACAAAAAGGTTTGGGTTCGTGCAAGACTTCAGACTTCTAGAAGTAAAGGTTAGTCAATTCATTAATACATCAAATCATATTATGATTTATGCTATTTTTCATTGTTTTATTAGTATAATTATATTCTCATCTGTTGTCGAGCATTTCCAAATTATGATAATGAACAAAAAGTAATTTGTCATGTCTTTAATATTTTTGAGTGACCAATCATTAAAGCCTAGCTGTGATATGCAAATAAGTAAGTGACTTAAAACAGACAGTTAGAATATACAGTATGTTTCTATGTTTTGTCTATATTCTTCAAATCATTTGTACCTTCAGGAAAGCAATGTTTCTTTGTGTTACGTCGACAGAAATGGACAGTTCAAGGTTTGATCAGTGTTGGGGATAAAATCAGTAAACAGATGATAAAATTTGTGGCTGGGTAAGCTACCACATTTAAATACTGTCAGACACAACTTTTACTTAAAGTGGTTCACACTTACAAAGACATTTTGATGAAGCACCATCGTCTGCTTTTAGTGATATGCCAGAACTTATAAATGTCTTTTGTAGCATTTCTTACTTGAAACTAGATTTGAATCTTAATCTTTTTGGACTAGTCACCATGATGGATGTCTAAAAAATAGTGGCTCAAATCTTTCATGTATACTAGGTTTTTACTGGAAAATATATATATTGTACAGTTTATGGTTGTTTTTGGTGCCTGTAGGACTTCAGAAACAGATGAGACTGCTTTTTTGCTACAGTTATATTCTTAATAAACTAGAATCATTTTTCAGTTATCTTCAGAATACACTATTTCTGAAGATGGTTGTTTATAAAGTACATGTATGATTTACTTCCAGTATTTCAAAAGAATCCATTATTGATGTAGAAGGTTATGTTCGTACTGTGTCACGTAAAGTGGAATCTTGTTCCCAGCAGGATGTAGAACTCCATGCTGAACAGGTAAACTTCCTGTTGTAAGATGTAGGTGCAAGACCAATTGTTCAGACTCTTAGACAGGGTTCTTATTAGACGTCAAAAGTTGTGGGTCAAATATGACCCTTGGCTGATTATAATTCAAAGATGGAAGCAAAATTTCTTACTATTGTTATTACAGATTTGACCCTTTAGTACAAATTCTCTTGAGTCAGAAGACTAATTTGATCAATTTTAAGGGACAAAACACAATTTTAAGGGTCAAATAAAAGCCCTGAATGTATTTTTGTCTCAGCTTATTGAAAATCTTGATGTCCATAAACTGAATAATGATTTATCATCTAGTACTAAGAATTAAATCCATACATAATAATGGAGATTCTCTACTTCTGATATTTCAAACTGATGAGACTCAAGCAGGTCACAATCAAGCGTCATAATGTTTGCTTCTTCTTCTTCCGATTAATGGATAGAAGTCCTAAAGGAACGTCTAGTTGCTAAGGAACATGACGGGCTGCTTTGTCCATTTCCATATTTTGTTTGTGTGTAATTGATGTACATAAAGAGGCTGGTTCTTGTGTCATTGTATCAGATTGACAAGTCAAGGTCATAGTGCACTTCAGGTTGATGCATATAATCTCCTTCAGGTTATAATTATAGGGATGATAGATGAACGTGTCTGGGTTATAACTTTATTTTCCATGATGAGATTTTGACACTAATTTGTCTCATATTATCGCCGTGACAACTTGACAAGACATGCTGCAAGATCGCTGCCTTTGACTTGTAAAGCTAGATTTTTACCAAGTTTATTATAGTTTATGTAAATTGCTATAGCATTGATCTCTTAATATGTATTATTTATTATGTTAACAAAAGGTCATCAACAGTCTGAGATAATCATATATGTTCAATTTACCTTTCTTCAGTGGTTTGGTTATTCTGTTATATGTCATATAATTATGTGGGTGTTTAAAAATGGCTGTTGTTTTATAACCGTTTTATGGAGGCTCCTACTCAGTTAAACTGCATCAAGTTGATCTGTCACACATAGCAATGGTTAAGATCAATTAGAATCACCCGAAGTGTAATTAAATCTCAACAGTGATTGATTACTATACATATCAACAGGCTTTTCAGCACTATTAGTTTTTTCCTAGCTTCTCTGAAAACCTTTCTAGGTTTATGGCCATTGAAAATTGTTTTTCTGTAATTTAAGTACTGTGGAATCATTAATTTTCGTTGGGGATTTAATTTCGTGGATCATCCACAAAATCAAATCCCCACGAATTCAAATGCAGAGATAAGGCATTTCTTTTCAAAAATCTAAATCCACGAATTTATGTCCCCACGAAATAGCCATTTTAGTAAAAACCACGAAAATTGAGCCCAACGAAAATGAATGAAAATACAATATATAAATATACTGCTAGAAAGCCTGGTATACAGGTATAATGTTTTTGTATAAAGGAACTGTCAACATTTGTTGTGCTCTAAATGTCTTACTGAAGATCATATAACCTGTCAATATACTCTTTGTCAATGAACTTAGAGTGTAAATGTTTTGGACAAGCATCTGATTTAAATTCCAAGCAGCTGTGATGTTTTTACATAATTATATGCGTCTGATAGAAATGTCTAAACCATCACTTTGGAAAGCTGTTATCCCTGTTTGCTATAAATACCCGATGATGGAATTGATCACATTTAAATGACATTATATCATTCTGCAATGAATTTTCACAGTATAAAGAGATTTCAGATAATGTTTTGAGCTGTCTGAATGACTACTAAGATATGATGTACAGTAAAACCTCAATTATCCGAAATCAACGGGACCGAAATATATTTTCAGATAAGTCGTGGTTTCGGATAACACGATTCCGATAATCTAGCTTTTTTTACATTTATATATAAAGTGGGATATTGGGACCTAAAATTCATTTCGGACAACGCCAGGTGTTTGGATAATCCGAGTTCAGATAATCAAGGTTTTACTGTATTTATACTATACTGGCTGTTACATCATCCTTCTTGTATATCTGTAGGTTTGGGTTGTAAGTTCATCAGAACCCAGGTTACCATTGTTAGTAGAAGATGCTGCCAGACCTGACTCTGATGAGGTAAGAACTTGTGTCATCATTTTTATCTTATTGAAACAAAGGTAAATTCATATACTTTCAAGTATGGTTACAGTGAGCACTGATGTAGTGAAGACTCCAATATGAAGGCGACATTACTATTCTTGTGACATCACTTTTATTGTGACATCAATATTCATTACTTTATTATGACATAAATATTCATCACTATTCTTGTGACATCCCTTTTATTGTGACATCAGTATTCATCACTATTCTTGTGACATCAATATTCATCACTATTCTTGTGACATCACTTTTATTGTGACATCAATGTTCATCACTATTCTTGTGACATCCCTTTTATTGTGACATCAGTATTCATCACTATTCTTGTGACATCAATATTCATCACTATTCTTGTGACATCACTTTTATTGTGACATCAATATTCATCACTATTCTTGTGACATCACTTTTATTGTGACATCAGTGTTCATCACTATTCTTGTGACATCACTTTTATTGTGACATCAATATTCATCACTATTATTGTTACATCACTTTTATTGTGACATCAATATTCATTACTATTATTGTGACATCAATTTTATTGTGACATCAATATCCATCACTATTCTTATGACATCACTTTTATTGTGACATCAATGTTCATCACTATTCTTATGATATCCCTTTTATTGTGACATCAATATTCATCACTATTCTTGTGACATCACTTTTATTGTGACATCAGTGTTCATCACTATTCTTGTGACATCACTTTTATTGTGACATCAATATTCATCACTATTATTGTTACATCACTTTTATTGTGACATCAATATTCATTACTATTATTGTGACATCAATTTTATTGTGACATCAATATCCATCACTATTCTTATGACATCACTTTTATTGTGACATAAATATTCATCACTATAGTTGTGACATCACTTTTATTGTGACATCAATATTCATCACTATTCTTGTGACATCACTTTTATTGTGACATCAATGTTCATCACTATTCTTGTGACATCACTTTTATTGTGACATCAGTGTTCATCTCTATTCTTGTGACATCAATATTAATCACTATTCTTGTGACATCACTTTTATTGTGACATAAATATTCATCACTATTCTTGTGACATCACGTTTATTGTGACATCAGTGTTCATCACTATTCTTGTGACATCACTTTTATTGTGACATCAATATTCATCACTATTCTTGTGACATCAATATTCATCACTATTATTGTGACATCACTTTTATTGTGACATCAATATTCATCACTATTATTGTGACATCACTTTTATTGTGACATCAGTGTTCATCACTATTATTGTGACATCACTTTTATTGTGACATCAATATTCATTACTATTATTGTGACATCACTTTTATTGTGACATCAATATTCATCACTATTATTGTGACATCACTTTTCTTGTGACATCAATATTAATCACTATTCTTGTGACATCACTTTTATTGTGACATAAATATTCATCACTATTCTTATGATATCCCTTTTATTGTGACATCAATATTCATCACTATTCTTGTGACATCAATATTAATCACTATTCTTGTGACATCACTTTTATTGTGACATCAATACTCATCACTATTCTTGTGACATCACTTTTATTGTGACATCAGTGTTCATCACTATTCTTGTGACATCACGTTTATTGTGACATCAATATTCATTACTATTATTATGACATCAATTTTATTGTGACATCAATATCCATCACTATTCTTATGACATCACTTTTATTGTGACATAAATATTCATCACTATTGTTGTGACATCACTTTTATTGTGACATCAATATTCATCACTATTCTTGTGACATCACTTTTATTGTGACATCAATGTTCATCACTATTCTTGTGACATCACTTTTATTGTGACATCAGTGTTCATCACTATTCTTGTGACATCAATATTAATCACTATTCTTGTGACATCACTTTTATTGTGACATAAATATTCATCACTATTCTTATGATATCCCTTTTATTGTGACATCAATATTCATCACTATTCTTGTGACATCACTTTTATTGTGACATCAGTGTTCATCACTATTCTTGTGACATCAATATTAATCACTATTCTTGTGACATCACTTTTATTGTGACATCAATACTCATCACTATTTTTGTGACATCACTTTTATTGTGACATCAGTGTTCATCACTATTCTTGTGACATCACGTTTATTGTGACATCAATATTCATCACTTTTATTGTGACATCACTTTTATTGTGACATCAGTGTTCATCACTATTCTTGTGACATCACTTATTGTGACATCAATATTCATCACTATTCTTGTGACATCACTTTTATTGTGACATCAGTGTTCATCACTATTCTTGTGACATCACTTTTATTGTGACATCAGTGTTCATCACTATTCTTGTGACATCACTTTTATTGTGACATCAATATTCATCAATTGTTACAAATGTATTAAGTTTTCTTTCTCCACTTAAATTTAATATGTTTATGGAAAATTGATTACTGACAGGAATATTTGAGTATATACATCCGTTCATCCAGATTACGCTTGTCTGAACTACCGTATAACTCAGTGAATAGATGGAGATTTTGAAATAACTACAAAATAGCTGGCGAGTTTCTCATTTGATTGTTTTATTTTAAATTTGTTTATACTACACACAATAATTATGCTTGTAGTTTCTGTAAAAATAAATTCCTGTATTTGTGTGATATTTGTATTTTAGGGTTTAGCTACCGTAAATCAGGATACTAGATTGGACAATCGTGCGATTGATCTTAGAACTACAACAAACCAAGCCATTTTTAGACTAGAGGCAGGTGTCTGTAAACTTTTCAGGGAATACCTTGATAATATTGGATTTGTAGAAATTCATACCCCAAAAATTATCTCTGGTAAGATTTAAGATTAATTTAAAGTAAGACTTGTCATAGATTTATTGTAAGACATAGATATAGATCATTTAAGATTTTACTGAATTTTGAAAAAGAAAAAAAGGTTGCAAAGGTAACATACTTAATGTAAATATTTTCTAGTATATGTCTCAACATTTCTGGCATTTCCTAGTTCTTCTAATGTTACAAAGTCTGCGTATCATACATTGTAGTTTTGATAATCTGCTGAATTACTTAAATGCTGTATTTAGTTCCTTTTCTGCGGAATAACATTCATAAATCATGTCTGAAGTGTAACAATTGTACAGAGTTAAGAAAAAAAGCAGTGCTTATCTCATGAGTGTCATTAAAGCTTATGTGTGTCTTTTGTATATAGCTGCATCAGAAGGAGGTGCTAATGTGTTCAAAGTGTCCTATTTCAAAGGGAATGCATACTTAGCGCAGTCTCCACAGCTGTACAAACAGATGGCTATATCGGCTGATTTCGAGAAAGTTTACACTGTTGGTGCCGGTAGGTATTAATTTTACATGGTAAACATGTCTGGATACAAGCTAACTACCAGCATGCTGCTTCTCATACTTAGAAACCAACTTTATTTTGTAGATTATTAGTCTGGGGGAATTTGTCGTTAAAATACTTTGTCTTGTCACTTCTTACAGACTTTCTAGACGATATTTTATCAAATATGTTTTGTGAACAAGTACTTTGTGTTACTAGCGTTCACTGTTCATCAATATTTTACTCACACATTGAGAATATTTTCTGCAGCTAGATCAGAGACTTCTTACATCCTATTTGAATGATTGTCGTCTTTATCAAGTCTTTTACATCTTAATGACAGATTAGGAATATATATATCAAAGCATTTATATTAGATAAAGCTATGCTTTTTTTAGATAATACAGAGTACAAATCTGGCCCATTTTATGCCCCTGTATCGATAGATCAGGAGCATATTATTTTTGGCCTATCTGTCCGCCTGTTTGTACCAAACTTATAAAATGCTTCCACCAACAGTCATCAATTTTCATATGTTGGTTCCTCATGACAACCTCTATAGGACATGTGCATGTTAAGGTCAGTAGGTCAAAGGGCAAGGTCACCTGGAGAGGGCATTATGTCAGTGTATTTTAAAAACACATCTTGTTTCTTCCATGTTTTACTAGGGGCCCAGTACCTTATCTTACTTGTATAAAATGCCAATGATACTGAGATAAGGAGTTAAAGTAAGCTGGACGTTATTTTTTATATGCTTCCATATCATAATTAATTTGTATTCTATATAACTGTATAAGGAATTCAGTGTTACAGTAAAATTGTCTTGTTTTTGTAATATAGAAGACTAGTGGTACTAGATATTTGTTCTGAATCTATGTATACAGAAATAATCAATCTCATAAACTTGATTGACCATGTAAATAGTATACAGTTCTCATAATTAGCCACAATATTATGAATTAAAAGTGATTTTTACTTGTGAATGAAGAATTGTTGATTATGAAATGTGGTTGATAATGACATATGATTGATTATTTTGTCAATTTGCAGTATTCAGAGCTGAGGATTCAAACACTCATCGCCATTTAACTGAGTTTGTTGGTGTGGACATGGAAATGTGCTTCAATTATCATTATCATGAAGTACTTGATGTGCTTGGTGAATTGTTTGTCTCCATATTTAAAGGTCTCAGAGACAGGTTCGTAATATTTCAATGAACTTTTTGGTCTAATTCATTCAGGAAACAACGAAACTGAATGAGTTGAGTATAGTCAAAATATAGCTAAACGCAACATGTGAATAGCATAAAAAAATTCTTTGTATAATATTTATTAAAACAATTAACAAGATAAGCTTCTGAATGATAACTGTATGTGTTTCTTCTTTCCCGTTGATGACTTATCTGAAGATGATTAAAATATGAAAATTGTTTAAATTAAATTTTTATATAAAAGATTGTTGATCTAACCTAAAACAAAGAGACTTAATGTTTACATTGAATTGAACGGATTTTGAAATACATTTGTCAGGTTATAAAGGGATCATCTGAGACCTTTTTTTACTCCTTTCCAGGTATGCTGAAGAAATAACTGAAGTATGTAAGCAATATCCTGCTGAGCCATTTAAGTTCTTGGAACCAAGGTGAATACATTTTTAACTGCCACCCTACTGACACAGGTTTAACTGTAATTGTTACATTGTGCACAGTGACACAGGTTTTACTGTAATTTAACCATTGTGCACTGTGACACAGGGTTTACTGTAATTGTACCACCGTGCACAGTGACACAGGTTTTAATGTAATTGTACCATTGTGCAGTGACACAGGTTTTACTGTAATTTAACCATTGTGCACTGTGACACAGGGTTTACTGTAATTGTACCACCGTGCACAGTGACACAGGTTTTAATGTAATTGTACCACCGTGCACAGTGACACAGGTTTTACTGTAATTTAACCATTGTGCACTGTGACACAGGGTTTACTGTAATTGTACCACCGTGCACAGTGACACAGGTTTTAATGTAATTGTACCATTGTGCACAGTGACACAGGTTTTAATGTAATTGTACCATTGTGCACAGTGACACAGGTTTTAATGTAATTGTACCATTGTGCAGTGACACAGGTTTTACTGCATAATTATACAAATACATATAGTTGAACAACTTAATAACAATTATGAATGGCAATAATTCTTTACTTCTGTGCTGGTGTAAACAACCTGAGTGGTTGGTTAACATGGTTATTAAGTTAATTTACTAATGAAAAACAGAGACTGACACAATGCCTTAAAACACACATTCATAATATTTAACAACCATAAAGGTACTAAGCGTCTTTAATTATCCAGTGTTTTAGTGGTAAAAATTGTTTTAAACAAATGGTTGGTTTATAGATATGTTAACTTAAATATATTGCACTGTATTGAAGCTTGCGTCTGGAGTTTAAAGAGGGTGTGGCGATGCTTCGTGAGGCTGGTGTTGAGATGGAAGACGATGAAGACTTGAGTACAGCCAATGAAAAACTGCTAGGAAGACTTGTCAGAGCCAAAGTAAATAACTTTCAGATTCATTCCTATTCAGAACTTGGTTAGCCTGCTGCCCGTCAGCTCTGTGGTTAGAGCGTTTGTCTGGTGATCGAGAGGTTGTGAGTTCGAACCCTGTGCGAGGCTCACACGTGACAAATGTGACTGAAGATTTTACATCCTATGTTAAATTGTCCTCCACCTCTGAATTATGTGGGGTAGCTTGGCAGAAGCTTACAGATAGAATGTGGTTAGTACTCAGGTTAAGACATAAATGAAGTCCAGGAAAACTGGTTAGGATAACTGCCCACCATGATATGACTGAAATAATGTTGAAAATGGCATTAAACCTGATGAAACAAAACAAACAGAACTTGGTTAACATTTTTTACCTTAGTCTGTATTTTGCCTTGAGCAAATTTCTCCGATTCCAATTCATAAGTTATTTTTGTATACCTCCAGCAGATTGGTCTGTGTTTTGCGATGCAAACTGATTCTGTAAACAAAATACTGATTGTTTATGTGTCTGGATGTATAAATGTAATTTTTCCATGGATCTATTGGTTATGACATTTTTGTAGTAATTTAATATTGTGAATTGTTTTAAAATTTCTTAGAATAAAACAAACTTTTGAAGTTGTTCAGCAAAGATACATCCCCAAATAGGGCCTCCCGTGTGAACTATATGTGGCCTGAAACAGGGGGCATACCGCAGACCCTATTGGGCCCAAAACTATTGTGAGGAATGTAAATGTGAACAATTGTATTGCTATTCAGTTGGAGTATCACATCATATCAAATCAGTCACATTAGTATTTGCTTATCTTAACTCATAAAAAATTAAACAAGTGAGTTTATATAAATACAGCACACACAAAGTTGTTATTGTTAAAAGGGACTTGATGTTCTAAATGTTTTGTTCATTTCAGTATGATACTGATTTCTACATCCTTGACAAATTTCCTCTAGCTGTTCGACCATTCTACACCATGCCGGACCCTAGCAATCCTGTAAGTACCTTTATGTACATTTCATCATCTGGAGTTGAGTATTGTAATAGATTATGTAACTAGCTTGAAATATCTGTCATCCATTGATAATTGACTTAAGTCTCTGTAGAAGTTATAGTATTTACACATATCTTGAATGAAGTCTAAGTCAATGTAGTAACACATGAACACAATCCAATTCATAAGCAAAGGTCACATAAGGAAACAAAGGTCCTTCCTTTGTTAAGCAACTACAGTGGTAATGATGAACTTCTTGCTCATAAATTTATATTATTTTCTTTTTTTAATACTTTCATTTTTTGAAAATTCAAGTCTTGATTCTTATTTTTCTGAAATTGATTCAAACACAGACATAAATAAAACTAAGTCACTCTGCATTTTCAGACAAAATGGGCTAACTCCTATGATTGTTTCATGCGAGGAGAGGAGATTATGTCTGGTGCTCAGAGAATTCATGATGCCAAATTCTTGGAAGAGCGAGCCAAGATACATGGAATAGGTAAACTGTTTTGTGTTCATTTGTTTAACTCTTTCTATTCATTCAGCATTACTTTCCTTAATATTTATATGATCGGTATTTGGTATTTTATTTGATGTCTTGCCTTACAATTATCTTCTGAGGATTTGTTTAAGTTTTTTTCTACTAAAAGTAGATATTTGTGTCTGAATAATTTCCTCATGGGCTTTACAGTCATGTGTCTTATCAATATTATATACAGTTGTCAGATGACCCAATCAGAATTTCTGTACTAACCTTTGTGTACTAATCTTTCCTTTACATTCCTTGAAGAACTTCAATTTTTTCCTTGTGATGTTTGAATGAATTTTAGGTGGTGTATGACTCTTAATGTATGTTTAGTATTATTGTCCTTGTGATACATGTACCTTGTCCCATCTATATTAAACCTTTAGTCTTTAAGTTACATCCTGTGACTTATTTGATGAAGATTTGTTCATGTACATGTATAATGTATTTCAGATATTGAGACCATTAGGAGTTATATTGATACCTTCAAATATGGTGCACCTCCGCATGCTGGTGGAGGTATTGGTAAGTTATCTACCTTACATAGTTACATTTCATCTGCTTGTATTTCTTGTATCACTTATTACATGCCCCACATTTATAATTAATACCCCTCAGTGTATACATGCCCCTCTTTTATCATGAACACCCCTGAGAATATACATCTTCTAAAATTAATACCCCACAGTATGCATGCCCCTCTTTTAATTAATGCTCCTCACTAAATTCATGCCCTACATTTAATTACTACCATACATGTATTACATGCCCTTCATTAATAAACTTATCATCACACATTTGATTAACGCCCCTCACTTCATAAATGTCCCATATCATTTAATTAATGACTCTCGTCTGAAAAATAAAAAATCATGACATACCACAAATTTCTCTTTACATCCACTGTGCTCACAAATCATTCCAATCTTAGTGTAGCTCATTTATAAAATCTGTAAAATATAATGCCTGTGGAGACATTTCTATATTTCTATATTCACGTATTCGTGATTTTTCTCCGACATATTAATGTGCAGCCACTGCTAACTTGTCATAGAGGAATATGTCTTTCTTTTATTATTAGCATTCATTTACCAGCTGCTCAGGAAGCTAGTATCTGTATGACACCCTTCTGTATGATATATATTATTATATACTGATTATGATCAGTTCATTGTTGAAAGCTTATTTGTTTTAATTAGAATGGTCGATATCCGATGAGGTCACTATTATTAAAAACTAAATAATCTAGATAGGTATTCTTAGATAAAAAAAATAATTTTAAACTCATTTTTGACATTATTTGATCTTTTCGCTCAAAGCACATAAACTAATACCAATTAAAACGACCAACAATAACCATAGACAATACATATACCCGGTAAATGTGTATATAACTATATATATATTCATCTGATATATATAAAAACAATTTTTTTTAATTTCAGGGCTTGAGAGAGTGACCATGTTGTATTTAGGTCTGGACAATATCAGAAAATCCTCATTATTCCCACGTGACCCCAAGAGACTCACGCCCTAGATAGTGTAAAATTGACATATCGTTCATCCATACAGCATACGCTTGAATTATCATCATCATGGGTTCTGGGAGATGTCTCATTTCTTTCAATATCAAAGTATGCTGTTATAAGAACGACGTTCAAAGTTGGTGTGCCTACCTTTAATATAGAGATGGATATTTGTTACAATAGTGCTAAAAATGTGTGATGATTATGAAATATTGGACTTCACCACTATACAAGTACAGTTCCTACATGGAGATTTAACCACATGAGTGGTTAAATGTTAATGCTCGTAAATAAATAACTATATTAGTTACTTCATTGCACTGATTATTTATACTTCTACTGTCTTCAAATGCTTGTCATGAAATAAAAGTATTCCATTTGTGATAAAAAATAAATGTACGTGTTTAATTCTGAGTTTATATATTTTCAATGTTTACTTAGCTCTTCTGATAAATAGACATATCTTTGGTTTAACTGACAAGACAAGCAGCAGTAGAAAAAACACTACATATAAGTTTGCATTATATTTCCACATTAATAAAATTTTAAGTAAATTTGTTCTTAACAATGACACAAACCCTCTAAGGGACATTATTTATACTGTCTGGCAGCCATAGAAACTAGAATGTCTCCTTGTGTATTTTATCCATGCTGACATCTGTATTCAGATTTAGTCATATATATAATATAATGAAGATTGATTTATTCAAGTTATTTCCACAACTTTTAAATGTTAAATTGTTAAGTGGATGGATAATTGCTAGGTGCCTGTTAGCATTTCAGGTTTGATATTTTCTCCTTTTTTAGAATTCATTACTTTAATACTCCATGACATTCTAAGTGGAGTCCCCGAACTATGGCTAACACTGTTTAATACTAGGAGAACTAATCACTTGAGAGAAATAGCCAATCTTTTGTACAGTGATCTCCCTTGCATATTCTGTGAGCTGCTAGAAGGTATTTTGTTCAGTAAAAAGGATAAAATCTGAGGTTAGGTGAATGACTTAGAAGTGGCATCTTCATCAAAATGGCACTTTCAGAATCTAACCTTGACCTTTATGTTAAAGAATGGGATACTCGACCAACTAAGCAGGCTCACAAAAAAAACAGATACCTTTGGTAGCAAACAATACATTCAAGCAATAAGTCAACTCAAGTCAGCTTATAATATTTAATTTCGTATAAAAATATGAGAAATGTTCTTGCATACAAAAAGCTGTGAGTCCCATAGAAAACCCTCCAGATATGTCTCTTTGAATGAATGGTAATGTCTATAAACAATGAATATCATACAAATCAATGTGGAATGAATCAGTTCAATAATAAACAAACATACAGGCATACTATACTACAAGATATTTACAAATTTTGGTTAAAATGATTGATAGCATTCTAAATATAAGCACTAAACTAGATTTAGATCTTTTTAAAATACCTAACTTATTAATTAACGGGAATTATGTAGGTCGAAACCTCTGAATATATGCGCCACTCAAACATGTCAGCATAGTGAGGATTTTAATTAAATAAGTAAATGATTTCAGATATCAGTTTTCATCCAATTAGAATACGGGATGAAGTACCTGTGAGTCCTGTCTCAAAATTACAAGAGTTGACAAATTAACAGAAGTTCACCTGATTAATTATTGATTGTAACACTAAAATTGAGTATATAATAAACATGTAACCATGGTAATTAATCAAGAAACACACAGGTTTTTCAATGGGTCAGTTTGATTCACATCAAATTCACAATGAGTACTGGTAATTAATTAAAAAGTCGGGATTGTTTTCAAAAGAAAAAAAAAGTGGAATAAAAAATAACTTGACAATGCATTGTGACGACCCAAATAATTTTGCAGCATGACACATAAAATTATGTATAAATTTACGAAAACAAAATGTGATATGTTTATTTTTTACAACCTCTGAGAGGACTGAGCATAAATGTATAAAGTTTAAGGAAATATTTTTATTTCACAATTCTAGAAATATACCACACAGTTACACAACTTTAAATATAATATGACTATACGAAGTACATACATGATATGTTACAATTTTCACAACCTTTCTGAGGACCTAGAAACAGCACATACTGACAGTTTCTACTTAACAGCTACATAGTTACACATATATATAAAAGTTTATAGGGTATATAGAAAAATGTACATGTTAAAACTATGATACAAATGAGCTTGTATAAGATTAAAATATAACATTAAAACTAGATTTATTCAAATGATAGAAAATGAAGGTATCAATACTCCTCCTGATAAAATATGTTAACTGTACATATGACTGGTGGATAATTATTGCAGTAAGCTTGTTTACCTCCCAATGAAGAAACAATTCTACAGAGGTGAATAACATGAATATGTAGAGGCCAAAGTGTGAAAGTTTTTTACCAAAAAATCTTGAAATAAAAGAACATTATTTCTCTTAATTTGATATTTCAGAAAATATTGTATTGTTCATTAAGTAATAAAAAATTCCTGTAATGACTGTGATCAGCGTCATGACAACGAATTGTATCACATAATAGTTGAAGAAAGTAAAAGGTTTAAAACCACTATTAAAAGGTAAATTTGTTAGCATAAAAACATACTATTTACATATTGACAAACATAACAATTATGAATACATGTCTATTCACAGAAGCACAGCTACATGAACCATTCCTGTCTTTTAGGAATGTCCGGAACACCAGTCTGACAAAACACAATAGCTGCGTCTGGATTATCAGCATTTTCTTGGCCCTTGGCTTCTTTGGTTTCATAATCTCCTTTTTGTCGGAAGTAGATGAAGAATATCAAAAGAATAATGATGAAAATCAAGAAAGCTGCTGCCACAGATACTGTAATAGAATACATAATGGTTTTAAAGCAGTTGTTTAAAATGACAAGGTGTTAAAAGGATAGTTTATACTGTGAATTAGAATTTCAAGCAATAGATAAATAAACTAATTGTACTACTAGTATCTGGAGCACAAGTATTTTCTGTATTCAATATCAGCAAATTAAAGAACAAATTGATGTCTTTCACAAGCCGTTTGATTATATAACATGGCTTCATTGGACCAAGTGAATTAATCAGGCATGAGGGGATGGGGTAATTTTTAACTGATGTATGACACAGCAAGTGGTTCAGTCTTTTAAATTGGTTACAAACTTACAACATATTAGCGGAGTCATCATATGGAAAATAACCAACAGTGTTTTTCATGAAAAAATTTACATGTTTCTAACAATACATAAGTATATCAAATTTAAAGCAGATAATTCATCTAACATCACACAGAATTATAACTATGAATTCTGTCAATAATCAAAACCAAATTGTCAGGAACTGTTCTGTAACAATACAAGGCTGCTACAATGTTCAGTATTGCATATTTTACAGTACTGTTCCTAAGTTTTTAAGAATAATTCATAAAATTTAAATATTTTTTCACTAGTAAATGCAAGTCAGACAAAAATCAAACTTTAGCATACTTTTAATGATAATTGCCTTCAATCAATTAAACTTCCTCTAGAACCGGTAATCAGTAAATAAGAGTGTAGCTAGAGATCTTAAGATATGTAGTGATACCATGATTATCTGTCCTGAGATTTATCAGTTCTAAGTAGCTTTTAAACCTTTCAATGATTGTCTTGCTAGCAGTATCAAGTCAGTTTCATAAAAATATTTTGTATTAAAACTTTTCATACACATTCAGCTTAAAGCATAAATTATAAAGGCTTGGGCATATAAATTGTTCCCAAGTTTACATCTTCACATAAAAGTAGCTACATTCCAGATAACTACAAAGAAATCATGCAAAATACTGAAAGTTGAGCCTTTTCTTCATGCAAAGTGAATGAAAACACATCATTCTTTAAGAGATTCACAAGACATATAAAGGGTCTAAGTGACCAGATCAAGCTTAAAGAACATTTCATAGATAACCTAATTTTGTTTGTCTGTGTGCTTTTTTTGTGTGTTTAAATTGGTTCAATGCTGGTTTTTAACGATATTTCAGTTATATACAGCAGCTGATTTACTTAATCATCAGTTTTCTAAAAACCGGTAGTACCTATTTTACACTTCAACAAGGAGCTGCAAATTTCTCCACATATGGAGGAAAACAACATTATTGTCAGATTTTTATAAGAGGGTATGCCATAACAGGGATTTAAACCCAGACCGCCAGGTTACAAGTCCAATGCACTAACCATTTAATCACAGCAGCGGCCTAGATATCCAGACTAGTAGATATTATTTTTATAACAAACAAAACACAGTCATTTCTCTTCAAGAACTAGTAAGTCCGAAAATGTGAAACATGCAATTTTCTGCAATCTGAACTTGAATTGCAGGACACGTGTCAGTCAAGTTAAAGTTTTCATGGTGAGAAATCATGTGACTTTATTATGCTATATTGCACGGAAAATGTTGGATGTCGGATCTCGTTAAGTGAAGGTTTTTCATTTCTGTTGATTTCCAGTGCCATTTCTGACTACCGAAACATACCCTATCATATGGCCAGTTAAATTCAGCGTACATCGGAAATCAACAGAAATAAAAAAACGTCACTAAAGGAGAGTTGTCATCCGCCATTTTCCGTGCAGTATAGCATAATAAAGTCACGTGATTCCCCACCATGGGTTTGGTTAGACATCTCTTTGGGTGATTTACTGCTATATTCCAAATATGATGCCAACATTTTGGAGATCAGAAAATATTTGTATGAAGAAATCTAAGCATAGCAATAAGCAGAAAGCAAGTAAACTTATTTTTAAAGTCAATACATTCTATTTTGTTGAAGGGCAGTTAAAAATCATTAATACAGTCCTTTCATTGGTCAAATCAAACCGAGACTAGAATTGAATTTTGAAACATGCACAACCTAAGACTTATTTATAAATGTACAATGCACTCCTTTAATGGGACTACCAAATCATTGTCACTAAATTTAATTGGTCATCACAAATATATTTTAATAGTTTTTAAGTTTAAGAATGTGGATTGCTGTAAAAAGCAGAAACAGAAAATACAGTCACAGAAAAGATTTGAGTTCTGTTGCAGAATGTACTATATATTGCTTCACTCTGTTGATACAGCAATATACCTCCAACAATAACTTGATTAGAGTTAAAAGGAGCTCGAGGGGGTAATGTTATGTTCACATAATTAGATCCATCCGGCCGAACCTCAATAGGATCAGGGGGTTGTGTTGTCTCCTCAAAACCGCAAGCATCTTCAGACATTTTATCTGAAACAGTGTAAGTTGAAAAACTGATACAAAATGTAAGTGCTAAACATAAAGAACTTTTACCTCCAATAATTAACTGATGCTCTCCAGTTCTGTCTTGCGTTGGAGGAGGTAAAGTAAGATTGACATAATTTGACCCCAATGGACGCACTTCGATTGGATCAGGCTCTCGTGTAATTTCCTCAAAGCCGCACATATCTTCACGAATCTTGTCTGAAATAAGTGTAGGTGACATAATGGAGAAGTCATCACTTGAAAAACAATTTCCTAAAGTGTCATTTTAAATCCTACTACTACATACTTTGTTGTAATACTAATTCAAATGTTCTCATGACATTGATGATAAATCCATTCTTGTGAAACTAATAAACAGTTATACATTGAACTTACACTTTCATAGAACTTAAGCATGCTATTAAAAAGTTTTACTTATCCACAATTTCAGCAGGCAGATCGCCAATCATTGAGGTGGTCATTCTATCATAGATCAATCAATCAATCAATCAATCAATAAATATATCAATCAATATCAATCAATATATCAATAAGTCATTTAATCCCAACAGTCCAATAACCAGGTCTGAACAGTTTTTGGAAAAACAACCATCACAGAATCACCAGATACCAACAACTTTTGCTTGTGCATGATACCAGAGAGTAGTATCATCACTCAGTAAGACTGTGCACTTGCTTAATGAATTTATGCTTAGTACTTAATAGTACTTAGTAATCAATTGTTTACCCAAGATAAATCTATGCATTGTAATCTAATAAATGAATAAAAGATATTTTCTAAACATTAATTTTATACCCTCTGGGACAGGCTTTATAAATGAAGGTCTAGGATCCTGGAAAGCTCTCTTCAGGGGATAGATATTGTCTATCTGCATTCTGTAGATACATCCTTCAAATCCTTTGCCAGTATTTTCAGTATCTAAAAATAAACATGATATAAAAGGTAACAAACATTTATTAGGAAGGTTTCGTTCATTACTGGCCAAAAAAATGTTAGTTGACAAAAACACTGAACTTAAAGTTATCATTCAGATAGTATTATGTATATAACAAGAGGGCCAAGATGGCCCTATATCGCTCACATGACAATCACTGTTTACTCATTAAAACATTGTTATGAACCCGTGACCTAGTTTTTGACCCCAGACCACCTATGTTCGAATTTGTCTTACATGTCATTAAGACAAACAGTCTGACTAGGTTTGGTGAAGATACGATCAAAATTTGACATCTACAGTGTTAATAAGGTTTTCCTAAGATTTGACCTTGTGACCTGGTTTTTGACCCTAGGTGACCCATATTTGAACTTGTCCTTAATATAATTAAGACAAACAATCTGACAAGGTTTGGCCAAGATCCAATCAAAACCATGACATTTAGAGCTTTTACAAGATTTCTACCTAAGATTTGACCTTGTGACCCAGTTTTTGAACCCGGCTGACCCATGTTCATCCTTGACCCACATATCATTGAGGCAAACATTTTGACAAGGTTTGGTGAAGATCCAATTAAAACTGTGACATCTACAGTGTTAACAAAGTTTTCCTAAGATTTGACCTGGTGACCTAGTTATTGACCCCAGATGACCCATATTTATACTTGACCGTTATATCATTAAAACAAACGATTTGACGAAGTTTGGTGAAGATCCAATAATAACTGTGAAATCTACAGTGTTAACATGGTTTTTCATAAGATTTGACCTAGCGACCTAGTTTTTGACCCAAGATGACCCATGTTCGAACTCGTCCAAGATATTATGAAGACAAACATTCTGACAAGGTGACTTCTAGAGTGTTCACAAGGTTTTCCAGCAATTTGCCCTAGTGACCTAATTTTACTACAGAAATTACCCATTTTCAAACTTGACCTACATATTATTAAAATAAACATTCTGACAAAGTTTCATGAAGATAAATTCAAAACAGTGATTTCTAAAGTGTTCACAAGGTTTTCCCTTATTTGGCCCTGGTGACCTAGTTTTTGACCCCAAATGGCCCAATATCGAACTCGTCCGAGATTTTGTTGAGATTAACGTTCTGACCCAGTTTTGCTAAAATTGAGCCAAAAATGTGGCCCCTAGTGTGTTCACAACAAAAAGTTTGACGACGCACGACGCCGGACGGAGAGTGATCCTAATAGCTCACTTTGTCACTTTGTGACATGTGAGCTAAAAATCAACTACCAGCTTGTGTAGGGGTACAAACTTAAACTTCAAAGTTTGTGTAAGACTTAGAATAAGAAGAAATATTTCTATATGATAAAAATTAACAAAGAAAATATCTATACAGTCAAACCTGTGGACAATGGCCATCCTTGGAAAATATATAATTTGGCCTTCATTAACAGGTGACCTTTAATTGGAGGTCACTTTGTTCCTAAGTCATCAATGATGTTTTTTAAAACAATGGCCTTTATTTACAGGATGGCCTTAATTCGGAGGTGGCCGCTAACACAAATTTGACTGTATATCACATAATAATATCCTTACCATTGTTGCCAATAAAGAGATATTTAGGATTATCTAAAATGGTGTCACTGATTGATTCTCCCAAAGTATCAATTTTTGCCTCGTAATTATCAACCTGTAAGACAACACATGATAATGTTAAGTACAGCAAAAAATGATTCCCTATTTATTTTATAAATAGAGCAGTAAAAACACTTGAGAGAATAAAATATTTATCTTGCATTCGTAATATTTATTTCGAAAATAAACTCAGTATAAAAGTAATATCATGCTTATTGAGAACTTACAGGCAAAATCATTATGTTTGAATAATTCTACTATATTTTATATGCTATATTAAAAGGTAAGACTTGGAGGACAGCAATTCTGTATATATGATTATAGACAAATAATAAGACAGTACCTGGAGATAGACTTTTTTACCATCATCTTCTCTTCTTAAAATGACCTCATGAGCTTGACCATTGGTCAAATCTATATTGTTTACGTCGGTGTTCATTTCAAATCTTTCAAAACCTACATCTAAGAAGAACTTGACTCCACCTGAAACATAGTTAACTCTGACATTGACAAAACTACTAAACTTCGTTTTTATATATTTATATCCAAAGTGGCCCTCTAGAGCAGCAACCTCCCTTCAACAACAGTATAATCTTTTCCCACTGCACAATTTAACTATTAATCTAACCTATCTAGGGCAAAAACCTCTCAACAACAACATAATTTTGCAACTCCCAAAGGGTCTTGCTTTAGAGAGGTTGCACAGTAATTACCTTAATCATCACAAATCAGTTAATGATTAAAAAAACAAGCAACTCTCATAAATAACAAGCTCAATTTTTGTTATCTCAGATTTCCGTCAGTTCAATACAATCCCATTTTAGTCGACATGAAAATTTGTTGGTTAAGATGTATTTTCTTAAATAATTATAAATGATCACAACTTACCATTGTTGTTCATTTCTAATGAAATGTATTCAGTGTTCTCTTCATTTCTTAACTGAATCAGAATTCCCTGTTTCTTCTTAGTAATAAATCCAACTCTAATATACATAAAGTCTGTAGCTGATAAGCCCTGATCTTTATCAAATTCATATCTTATCATATAGTTTGTCTGCATGTTCACGCCCACCTCTGAAAAACATGAATACTAAAGTTGAAAAATGTATTCTAGTTTACATGAAATTAAATGTCTGTTGATCTTGATAAACAATATCATACTTCATATGGTATACAGATTCAGCTTCAAAATTAATTAAAAAAAAGTAATAACATATCTAACACATAGGACGGTTGTGATAAATCAGTATAACAGAGTACTTATCACCTGCTTCTGTATCAATACAGTTAACCATGTTTCATATTTATTTTCATCACAATAAAATGAAAAGCATCAACCAAATAAAATGTAGATTAATCAATGTTTTAATGTTATTATGTTATTCAGAAGGAGAATATTTCACTAGCCTGACATTTAAGAAAATATGCTCAAAAAACATAGCACTTATTAAACAGTTTCAAACTTCTATAAAACATTAATTTGTCAATGGTCATTGACTGTTGGTCGCTTTTAATCAAACCAAGAGTAAACTAATACCATATTAGACTAAACGAAAGTTTGGAAATGACACAGAGGGTCGAGTAAAAGTACAAGAGCTATTCACAATTTGCTATTCCATGCTATAACATTTTGTTAAAGAAATATAAGTTACCTCTGAAGCACATCCATCCTCTGAATGGAGTGTATGCACAATCACATGTATAGTGATCATAGCCTTCCTTACATGTACCTTGATTGAAGCATGGATTACTGGCACACTTTCCAACACAACCTGTAATAATCAAGGTAAATAACATGACAATATCATATTTTCGTATCAGGTCTTCATGCCATATAGCAAACATGTTTCAGTACTCATTTTCCAAAATGAGAAATATCTTTTTTTCAAATTGTTATATTGTATTACATTTGGATTCATTAAAATTAAAAAAAAAAACACATAAAACAAGAAGCTTAATTCAATCAATGTCATCAGTGGCAGCTTAACTTCACCTTGTACATATTAACAGACACTATAATTATGCTCTACATCATTTGATGCCGAGGGCATATCAATTGTCTTCAAGTATTTACCTTCATGAACACCATAAGTGTTTCCCTCCCTGTTGACTTGTCCTCTCATATCCATAAGTTGTCCATTAACTCTAAGACCTCTCATGCAGCCAACAAAACCATCCCTATTATCAACAGCGGCTCCAACAAACAAGGGCTTTGTAAGGTCCATAAGACGGGTGATCTCATCTTGGGGCTCGTTACGGACAACCTCAGGGAAGTTATCAACACGAAGCCAAGCTTGTTTAGAATTACGTTCCACATGAACGGTATGCCACAGATCATTATTTAAACCATTGATAGTTCTGTATTCCAGCACTTGAATACCATTTCCAACATTGTAACGTAATTGTACAGTGTCACCATCTAAAAAAAGGACACACAAGTGATGATTAATTGAAGTGAAAGAAGGAGCCTATCAACAATGACATGTCAACAAATGATATTCATGAAAGAAAATCCATCTTACAATTCAAGAAATGGACTAGACTGTTTTATTGATGATTTCAGAAAATGGTAAAATAATAATAAAAACGATGCACGTTTACATGAAACAAAGAGATTTTGTGACAAAAAGAAATTTAAAAAAAAAACAATGGTATTAATTTAGATGAGATTCTGTTTACAAGCATTTCTTTTAAGCATCTGTCAATCTTGTACAAAGTTCTTTTGACACGGGTCCAGTGGTAAGTGTGCTGGATTTATAACCCAGCAATCTGAATGCAATTCCCAGTTGCGGCAGTTTATACCCTTCTATGATAATTTGACAAATATGATGATTTTCCTCCACATGTGGAGTAGTTGCCGGTTCCTTGTGGAAGGGTAAGTAAGTACTGATTTTAATAATATCCAGGAAAAACTTGTTAGGCGAATTGTCTGCCATATATAATTGAAATATTTTGAAAAACAGCGTTCGACCCAAATTAATAAATGATCTGATCTTTTGACACATCGAGATTAATTTATTTAGTTATGCAGAAATACATACTGATCATTTTGATCTGTATAAAATCATTTTCTGTGTCACCAGTGTCATGTATCATTACACCATCAGTAGCAGTAGTTTTAAACTGAAACCAGATATCCCCTGCTTTATCCCCTTCAAATGTAGGGAACTGTAAGGTTGCGTCTGTCTTTCTGAAGGTGACAACATTGTCAAACAGATCTGAAATGACCAACAGTAAAATTGAAAACTTTAGAACAATTTTCAGTGAGTATATAATCAGTTTCAAGCAGGCTGCTTCGAATGCTCAATTTTATTCATTTTTTTATGAACCTAGCACAGATCACAATATTTTTATGTTTGCCTGGAAACATTTAAACTTTGCACCACATTATATTTAATATACACAGTATTTAAAAGAGAGCTGCATCCATCTGGTATTATTCATATTGTTTCTCAACAACTTTATTGTAGTAAGATTTAGTTCAGGCAAGTCAAATCAAGTCTAACTGAAATGAAAAATGTCTAACAGTTGAAAAAAGAATTTCAAAGAAAATCTTAAATGAAAATAGATTCAAAAATGAAAAACTTCAATAAATCATATTTTGAAATACTATATTATAGCATAAACTAAGACTTTGGACCAAAAATGAATTTTGATTAAATACAACACATACAGTCAAACATGTACATGCAGCCATCTGTGAATAAAGGCTAACCTGTGAATATAGGCCATTCTTTGAAAAACTTCTACAGATTGCTTGAACAAACTGGCCCCTGAATAAAGGCTATCTGTCATTTGACAGGTTTGACAGTACTTTATCAATTTTGTCTCAACTCTAGAGGGCCAAGATATAAATGATCAAACAGGTAAACTTACTGTCTCCAGCACATTTAAGTTCTTTAAGTTGATGTTGTCCCACTTTGTTGTCAGTCAGAGATCCGGTGTCACCGAAATGCATTTCTAGTACAGGTAAGTAGTCTTTATGCATCAATAAGCCAGTATCTGACGTACTTAGGCCAGAATCACAGTTACATGTAGTCATCTGGCCATCACATCCTTCCTCTCTCAGACCACACTCACATTTAAATGTTCCAGGAGCAGCGCCACCCCAGTAGTGCATATCCTGAAGGATAGAGAAATCATTGAAAAAAAATTAAATATCATATTGCATAATATGTATTGAAAAGGGGAAATAACAAAACAGATGCTAGAGTTGTGGTTATTACACTATCAACACCTCTTTGGTATTCAAGTGCTTAATAAAATTCTATAATCAATCCCTCAAAGCATGTTCAATATACTGTAGAATCATTAATTTTCATTGGGGATTTAATTTCATGGTTTTCGTGGATCGGCTCATCGACAAAATCAAATCCCCACAAATTTAAATACAGAGATAAGGTATTTCTTTTTAAATATTGAAATCCACGAATTTTTGTCACCATGAAATAGCCATTTTAGTAAAAACCACGAAAATTGAGCCCAACGAAAATAAATGAAAATACAATATGCTCCACACACTAGTGAGGATAGATATTTTAAAAGTTCTCCTTTTAGGTATAAAATTCAACTTGCATCAGGTTAGGTATATTTCCATTTCTGCATTCCCCCACCAGCACTATACAAACTGCCATTAAACATAAACTAGGGCTGCTAGCAAATATTTATACCTATCCAGAATACACAACATTGTTTTTTGTTTACCTGAAAAGTTCTTCCAACCCAGTATCCGTATGTTCTTCTAATACCATCAGCTAAAAACATAAAGATTCATCATTGTGAAATAAAATAATAAAAAACTGATAGATTAATATTCCATACAAAAAAGATAGAAAATGAAATACTACATGAATATTTACATAAATCTAAGAGTAGTATAGATCAACATTCAATAGTTTGTACAGCAGGCATGAAAATAGTTCAACTGATTTATGAGAGCCTATACTAAATGGTCCAATAGACCAAAATGTCAGTAATGAAATACAAAACAAGACATCACAACAATCAAGATAAAACAATTTAAGAGAGGTTCTTTCCTCACAATAAGCACTAATTCCATAAACAAACATGAAGTCCAACCTGAGATTAGACTTACGTGAAGTGTCCATTAAAGTCATAAGACGAGAGTTGTTACACTTCCACACTATTTCTTGTTCACAGCTTACAGCCCTTTCAATGACCTCTGTTAATCCAGCAATGTCTGTCTGATATTTGACTTTCCTTACATAATAGTCCGGGGCTTGGAAACCATTCACCGTTATCAAATTCATACTGTTGTGTCGTATCCAGGTCTCCACGGGGAACAAGGAACCAGCTGAAAACATGTAATACAGTAACACTTGAGTCATCAGTCTCCTGTGGATGAAGATCATCATGTAAACAATGACCACTCAAGCACATATTTATAGACATATTGAACTAAACAATAAAGCCCACCTATGCATAAAATTCATATTTAATCTCTTCTTTTTGGAATAAGATATGAGTGTAACTGACATGCCAGCAAACTTGTAGAAATTTTAATTAATTCCTAAATCCTGAATAAATTATTTTCATTTTCATTATTCACACCTAATGCATGTTACAAGAGAAAGGTAAAAGGCGGTGATTGCAGAGCTAGCCATGGCTGGGTTATAACAAGGAATAACAACATTACAATACTGTTTGTTTGTTCAAGTTTTACGCCCATAAAAAGACATGGTCGGTAGCTGGGATAGAACCCACGACCCTCTACCAATTAGAGGTTACAGTAATTTGAAGTCAGCTACCTTCACGACTAGACCATGGAGGCGGGTCAATATAATACTGAATACAGCTGAAAACAACATACAACCAGCAGAAACAAACAAGCTTCATAAGAAAACCACTTACTCTTTCCATTACAGACCACTTTGAATGGCTCAATAGGACCTGATCCATCTGGGTCAATAGTAATATCTTCTTGACCGTCCATAATAGAATACATGTTATGCATCTCACACGACAGTTGATGAGCAGCTGAAAATGTACGTAGATATAACATTGTACAAACATGATACAGGTACCATCATGGTTCCAATAATATAGACATAAAACTCCAGTTATGATAGGTGCAAAAGTAGAAGTTAATAAGTTATCATATAATCAAATAGATAATACAAGACATTTGTCTTCCAAAATCAGCAAATGAAAATAAGACGAAAGCATATATAATGGCTAAAAAACATAAAGTGAGTCCTTTTTATTGAAAGTTTACCATTGCTGGTATGTCAATTCTGTGGTTTTTAAAAGCTTCTCAACTTTTGTTTGTGTTTCAGGACCAGAATCTGTGTTTAGTAATCACCTATCTTAAGTGGTCACATTGGCCATTCATTGCCCTAGACTGGCTTATCAACACAGGTTGAACTATACTTTAAAAAATCAAGTTAAAAATATCAATATGATTTACTAAGTATGATATCAAAAACTTACATATATGGCACACTGCTCCTTTGTAACCAGTTTGGTCACAATTACAATAGAAATTATTCCAATCTTGATCACATACGCCATTATGTTCACATGGGTTGGGTGTGCATCTGTCTTTTATCTTACAAGTACCGACAGAAACTAGGTTCACATTACCAGAATCGAGTCTTTCTAAATTAATAGGAGCTGATGCAACCTTCATATTTCTCATACAACCACGGAAACCAGACTCCAAGGCAGAACCACCTGTTACATGAACAAATAGAGACAATATTACCAATTAATGTTGAAAATATCAGTATCTACAATGAACAAATAGAGACAATATTACCAATTAATGTTGAAAATATCAGTATCTACAATGAACAAATAGAGACAATATTACCAATTAATGTTGAAAATATCAGTATCAACAATGAACAAATAGAGACAATATTACCAATTAATGCTGAAAATATCAATATGTTTCTCTTGCAATCAACACCACAAATATAATGACAGAAACTTATTCATACAACAATTAACAAGAGGAATTCCTTGATGTCATAATTAGGTTTATAACAAAGAAGACTTTTATGGTGATGAAAGATTTAATATAGTCAAGAGCCTAGAACAAGAAATTAAGTAAATGAACATTGTCAAACTACTTAAAGATTCAACATACATTACAACAGTTTTCTATTGCAATCATTTAAAAATATTTCTTAATAGGATAGAATTGTGTTTCCTCAACACAAAAAGATAAAAACAGAAAAGGACAAATTCAATAAAATAATTCATACATTCCAAATTAAATCAGTAAGCTTACCAATAAAGTAGTCAGATCCTGGTAAAATATTCATAGTTCTCAGAGAAACCTTGGAGTTTCTATCTACTGTGATGTTCACTTTTGTGGTATCTATGTACATTTCAAATGAGTGCCATAAACCATCAGTGAATGCCTGAGTAGGACTTTCAATGTCAACTGAAAATATGACACATCATTTAAACAACTGTTTCAATAATGGAATGTAATTGGAACTGTCAAAATGAAGTTAAATTCAATAAACAACAAACAAAATCAAAGACTTGCAATAAATTGGTAACAAATGTAAAATTCATTCATTCAATTTAGTAAAGAATTTCTTTTCCTCCATTTACTTTCTCTATGTACATAATTATTAGCCCAAATTTTCACAAATTCAGCAAGCCCAGGTGATGGATGAAATATTAAATTACAGCCATACGCTTAAAAATAATGATATACATTCAAACCTGTGAACAAAGGCCACTCTTGACAGACAAAATGTGGCCTTTATTGACAGGTGGTCTTTATTTGGATGTCATTTTGTTCTTAATATGACATTTTTTAAAAGAATGGGCTTTGTTTCACAGGGTAGCCTTTTATTGATGGTGGCGACTATCACAATTTGACTACATTCATAACTTAACCTAACATCAGAAATATCATTAATGGACATTAAGTTGAAATTGTAAATATATATGAATACTACCAACTTTATATTGAGTTATCAAAATTTAATGCAGTTTTGCTCCACATGAATCTAATGGTCTCATTTATCCATATTGTTAACAGTCCATTGAATAAAGAAGAGTTTTATTATTGAGGGTAGTTTAATGCAAACCAGAAGAACAGAACATAAGGAACAATTTACTTACTGTTACGAACTACATCCTCAACAATCTGTCGATCTTTATCTGTGACTTTATAGTACACAAATCCATCTCGATCCAACCTCACCTGCGTAAATAATAAAAATAATCAATATTAAGTTTATCTTGATAATTTTCTGTACAAGAGATCATGTATGAGGAATATGAAATGATCAAATATTTGATTCATTTAAACTTCAAGTAAGTACTTATTTCCTAATTACAGATATTATACATAATATTATATTCATACCTGGACTTCTGAAGGATCATTCATTTGATGATACAAAAGTAGACCATCTTCATCGTGTGTTCTGAATTGGAATGATGCGCGTACGACACCACCTGATGAGGACGCACCAGGTACCAAGATGTACGACTCCAGGGAGGTGTAAGTACATGGAACCTCGGTTTCCAACTACAAGGTAAGAAATTAAGCATTTAACTTAAAATAGAAATATACAAATCTCATTTCTTTCAACTCTTAAATTTACAATGCAACCTTACAGGTCATTGTCTAGTATAATTTGTTTTATGAATCATAAGTTGTATCACAGCTAAAATATTTTTCAACAACTCAAATAAGAAACAGTGACCACTACATAATGATTTTTCAAGTATTCTCTGACAGCTTACTCAAACTTATCTGAAAGATCATACATAAAAAATCCCCTCAAAATATGCAACCATCATAATTCAAAGTTCTATAGAAACCAAACCAAATTTAACAAAATATCTGAGCAAATTTGTATAAAATTTCAATAAATGACAATATCCATTAAAATATTTTTGATAATATGTTTAAATTCTATATTTATATGTTTTTACCAGGTTGGTTTAGTAAGAAAATGTTTTGTTTTATAATTCTATAATTCCTTACACTACAGCCAGAGCCGACATCGCCATGGGTATAAAATGGTGGACCATTCCTAGAATCTCGAATCATGTTTATACCATTGAATCTAACAAAGTCAATACAGCCAATGAAGTTGTATCTTGTTGTGATACCTCTCTTAGTGAATGAATCAACACCTCCAAGGTAAATCTAAAATAACAGAGAATAATGAACCAAATATATTGGTAAACAAGAGTGCCAGGTCACAAAATACGCATGTCAAAATTCATTTTCAACGCGTCAAGGAGAATAACTCAGAAGTGCCTGGGCACTTTACCAATCTACTCACATAATTATATTAAATCTACAAATTAAACAACCACATAATTGTCTAACAATAAAAATGTTCAATCTATAATAGAAAGACATTTTCAACTAATTTTAATTCAACTGTTGGAATCAAAATAAATCTTTATACAATTTTTCCAGAAGTTAGGATACCACAAATCATTTACCATTTTATCAATGTCCAATCTGAAGAAAAGACCCCGAGTATCAAATATGGACTCTAGTCGATCAACAACCAGTTTCACACGAGTTCTATTTCTCTGTATGATTAAATCATGCCATTCTCCATCGTCCAACATACTGGCGCCAACAACTTCTGTCATACCTGACACAGACTGTGTGGATCCTAGTATAAACAATTTAACATACTATATATCATAAATTATATAAATACTAGTATTGCTAGCAATGAGCTGTATTATAAAGGAACAGACTACATCAAATGCATATATACAGTTACATAGTGTACTCGTTCTACACATCTACAAACATTATATGTGCTTCATTCTTGCAAATTCACAACAATTTTTACATTATGTAACATTATCTATGATATAAATATTCCAGCATGATTACATTTTATATTTTTATATTCAATTTCTACATAGAAAGCCATTAACATTTACTCAAAAATATCTGTACCCAGTATTCTCACCAGTATTTTCAATAAGAGGCGGCCAGATGCCAAATTTCTTAGAAATGAAAATTGGCCATCTAGAAATCACAAATATATCATTTACACTGTTGAAAATGAGCATGGAAAGCCTCCTTCAATCAAGGTTTGGCCTGTTACAGGAAAAATAAATGAAAACCATGGTTCTCACATAAAAGATTAATTTCAACAATATCTCACGTATACATACCTAGATCAATTTTGAAGTGTAAATAGCCACGTTTAAGTTCAACAGCCAACACATCACCTTGATTACCATCAGCATACAGTAATACACCTTCTGGCATGTTGGTACGGAAACGCATTGTTATAAGGTCCGTCTCAGATTGGCTACTTTGTCGCCCATTAAGGTTGTAGAAAATATATCCATGGCTACTGGTGGTGATGGAATCAGGTACTGTAAAATTATTGTATTAAATAAGAAATAATACTGCATGTCCTTTCTTTATACTTAAAGGGAAGGTATAAAACTAGCAATTCCTACAATACCACAAAACCTATGTTTTAATGAAATATTAAGAAATTGCCCCAAAGAAATGTAATATTCTAAAAAATGACAATTAATCAATTAAAAAGGAGTAATGCAGGAAGAGATAACACAACTGACTTGAATGTTTCTTTATAGAACAAAGTCCAATTTTGATCAAACATCTTAATATATTGACTCCAAATCTTGATATGGTAAATCTATACAAAGCTAGACAAACTTTACAGAAACTGTCAGATTCTACAGACATAGAGGTGTAACTTACTGTATATACAGCCTGCTACATCAACTCTCATTGATATAAACTGATTCCAACGTTGTGGACGAAATTTAATATATCTGGCAATAACAGGATAAATCAACGTCTTCTTTACCACGTCATTTCCATTTTCATTCCCCGTAAAAATCTGGAAAATTGAGTTTCAAGTAAAGAAGTCAATTATTTATAAAGAAACAAACTTAAGCCAATTTTAGAAAAGGCATTACACTGCTATGTGTAACATTCTAAAGCTGAGATGTTTAGATCGGTCTTAATAAGCAATGGTGGAATTAAATGCATATAATACTAAGAATGAATCTCAAAAATAAATTAATGCAAAACCAGGTGAAGTAGAAGAGATGTATGAAGAGTATGAAGTATTTTGTATTTCAAATTAACATTCTAGTTAATATCAATAATCACAGAGATTAAAGCCATTTTACCTCCGTAATGCCAAACTCATTGGTATATTCAGACCAGGTCTCGTTGTCTGTGGAGAATTCCAATGTATATTCAGTGATGTATTCATCACTTCCTTGACGTCCCTGTGTGAACAGTTGGGTCACAAAATGAAAAGCACCCAGATCTATGCCAATGAATTGCAAGGAATTCTGCACAGATGATGTCCATGCGCCTGAAAAAAATATCATGTATAAATGTATTGGGCATGAGTGGGACAAATGAATCATGTCATTTTAGAAGTATACACTCAAAATAATCTTAAGTGTAAATGTAAAATTTATTAGAAGTTAAATAATAATCAGAGACCACTTAGATAATCAAAGTACTGAAAGTACTCATGGAAACTGAACTTATATATAGACTTAGGCCTCGTTTCATCAATATATTCTTATCTTACGTAAGATTCTTTCCTACGAAGACACTTACGACAAAAGTTACGAAATTCTTAAACCGTTTTATCAACTGTTCTTATCTAAATGTGTAAAGACCGCGACACAGTCTACACGGGTAAGTCTATTCACCGGCCCTAGCTATGTAAATAAGAAAAATACAATTGATTCTATACATATATTATATAGAGAGTTTTATTTTACTTCTCAGCCGAATTTTGTACATTATATACTAAATTAAAGATGAAGCTCTCATCTTTCAGAAAATGTAAACTATTTGATATATCTTATCTGAAAATATGTTTTTTAAACAATGTGAACATTGGCTCATGATATTATGTGTTTTTGAGTCGCTCAAACTTGCACATAAAATTCCTTTATTCGCACATCTATGTATGTAGGACAACCTAACCGTACCTTTTATGATTAATGCTGATCAGATCAAATTAGTATCGTTTGAGCAATAAGATTTCACAGTGAGAATCGGAGAAGAACAGTTAATAAATACGAAAACTTCAGATGCATTTTTATACCTGTTAGCTTTATTTTTCAATTTTTATCATGAAAATTTGTTTTATGGCTATTAAACGCACATACGATCGGTTAAAGAGAAATACCAAAAGGTTTCTTACGGTCTTAAAATAAGTTTTAAAAGTATCAGATTGCCAACAAGTTATTACATCAGCGATACGCACATACGCACGTGCCGTAACGTTAATTTGAAAAGTGAACAATATAAAAATGCCATCTACGTCGAAAGCTAATATCATGTCTAATTATCGTCAATCACGGTGTTTGAAATAAAATGCATTATTCAAAAAAATAATATTTGACAGTGCTTCTTATCCCTGCAAATACAACTGAAAGTTCAACATTTTTAGTTCTAACTTAAACTTGATATGTGTCCGGAGGACACGAACGTCTCCCCGAGAGAAAATATTTGGATTTTAAGTGAAATCGAACTTGACCTGTATTTTGTTATTATATTCCTTCATGTAAAATATGAAACCAATTCTTGAAATATTTCTTGAATAAAATATCCTTAAAATATTTAATATATTTCGTTATTTATGTCATTTTTGCTTCTTCATAAATAATTCTGCATCAGTTTCTGAGTTTATCTATGAAGACTTGCTATGAATTGAAATGTTGTACTTTGTATTCACAGATTCTTTTGAGGACTCCATAAAACAATTTATGGTGACATTAGTAAATAAAGATACCAGTGCCCAATATGATTTTGATGTGATAAACATTTAGATAGATAAACATTGCTTTGCATGAATTTGGGTGCAAATATTCAGCCACTGTTTTGCTGTATTAATGTTTAATATGAACATGAAATCCAAGGACAACTGTATAATCTTAAATCTTTATTACCTTGTTTACATCTTGTTGTTAATGCACATACATTTGTACATGTATTGTGATAAAAAAAATTCCAGCTGAGAGCCCATGCATGCAAGTACAAATGTACTTCATTGTGACTTTAGCATATCATCAATAATAATTTATTTATTATTTTATTCAGTTTGTTGAATAGAGTATGATACAGGTATAAGTTATTTAAAACTACCAGTAAACATGCATTTGTATCCTTGACAACATGAACTCAGTGAAGCAAATGATATCAGTAAACTTTATAAAATGCATTAGTATGAATTTGAAATAAATGATGCACAACTGAAAGATGTTCTTAACCATTAATGTTCAGTTATGGATGAAATGTTCTACAGCTATACTGACTAACTGAGCCTCTGTTGTTATAAAATCTCCTAACTGTGAGTAATGATTTGACAAGCAGAAATATATCTTACATCGCACTCAACAGTCTTAAAATAAAAGGCTGTCTCATAATAATAAAGACAGAAGCCGCGTTTTCTTATCTTTAAGAAAGCCCATGAGCTATCGTAAAGTTAAGTAAGAATCTTTCCCAAACTTAAGAATTAGTAGCTAAGAAAATATTGATGAAATGTATTTTAACGCTAAGAAGGGAGATAAGACACTTCTTACTTAAAAAGTGGCGTAAGATGTTTGATGAAACGGGGCCTTAGACTGCAACACTGAACAGGAACTAGTTTTACAATTGCATGGCAGATGTAGAAAAATGCAGTGCTTTGATCCACTTCAAAATTCATGCGTGCCAAGCGAGTGAACTTCAGTGAAGGCTATGGAAAGCTGAATTATCGTTCAGTTTAAGAAACTAATGAAAATAATTGATTTCCCATTCAAGCATTGAATTCAATCTATAAAAATCAAAACTGAAAAATATACCTGATGGATCATCAAGTCGAGCCATATACGGGCTACGACGATCTGATGTGAATGAGGATGCCCAAAGATTTGCATTTGGTATAGTTGGGTTCTTCCCTGTGATTCGGTCACGTCCAATTCCTAATGAATGACCCAGAGTGCATTCTGGATATTGAAATGGTTGCTCTGTAATAAAAACAATGTTTGATTATAACAAGATAATGAAATAGTAAGTTGCTCTGTAACTAAAGCAGTGTATATTTAATTCTAACATCATATTGAAATGAAGGAGCAAAGTATTTTGAACATGAGTGGGTGTTCCCATAATAAGACAAGTTTTTCAAACGGGCGTATAAAAATAAACATAAATTAAAGACATGCATCGTTTGGTTAGAAATGGCATACACAACGATTAATGAGTGTAAATTTTAATAATAACGGCAACTGTGCCGGGTTATTGATACTATGAAGGACCAGCATGTTACTGCAATTTAGAAATCTGGGTCTTATGTAATCAATTTATATCATGATTGTAACCTACAAACGCCAGATATATACATTCATTTTTTCTTGATCAATGCTTGCTTAAGGACAGGTATATACTAATTTGCAAGAACATTGATCAATACCTTTTAATTGATAACACACAAATGACACCAAAAATATAAACGAAACGCAGGACTAGATATTACTAGCGTTGTTTATGATCAACTGTGATAAAATGACTTTCCGGAAGTGACTAACATTGGTCAATCTAGTTATGTACAGGTGTGTTTCAGGTGCAATTCGATCACATTTAACCGATGTCATAGCCTTTGGACAATGGAAAACACACATTTATCGTAGACAAATACATCTTATAGGGATATGTAGAAGAAAAAATGTTCTACATTTGAAAACATGAAATATTGCACAAGCCGCCATTTTGTTATCATGTTTTCGAAATTATCTCAGGTGCAAACCAGGTGAGTCATGAAAGAAGCAATATTGTGAGGATTTTGAACGTAATAGTAAATAAGATGATAAAACCAACTTACTATTTCTAGCAGCAAACGATCCTAATACAAATACACTTAAAATAAACGACACAATCAGTGTCAATTCAGGTCGCGCCATTGCATATCCCTGAATTACCTCCCTTGAATGACAAAACCACGTGACTCAAATAGTTTCGTTAATTGGCTGTAAGGCAATGTTACCTGAGTCATTAGTCTTTCAACCGTGGCGCACGTATGATGACAAACAGTCGCATAGTTCAGTCTTTACTTAATCTCGTTATAAATAATTAATAAACAATTATGATCATTTTAACATTGACAATATACCTTATGTGATTAATAAAATCCTCGGACGAGTATTTAGTAAATATGTTCCGTTAAAATTTTAATTAACGCGATACCATTTTCTTTAAAAACATTTTGTGTAGATTCATGACATCTATGTCTCTGATGATATCAATAAGGCTGACTTATATAATGTATGTATATATAAGTCCTTGATAATTTATATAGCATTTTTACTATTAAAATGAGTACATTTTTGTGGACTACGCTAACTAGTATTAATTTACGTGTCATACATTTTGTTACTGTTCTCATAAATTATTATTGATATCAACAAAATAAAATATCTATCTTATATATACATGTCTCTGATATATTATATAATACGTCTCCGTTGATATTTAAAACAAAGTTGCTGCGGTTCAAATTAATAATATTTGTCAGTCTTGTTAATAAACACGTTTTAAGTTTTGAAAAATGGGACATTGGCTCTCGATCTTGACCACATAATCCTGATTTGTGAATACTTGCAATCGCTGTAATTTTTTTTCATACAATTTATGTATGCTCGACAACAATCGCTTGTCTCTTTAAAATGTTTTCACTCCAATGTTATCAATACTGAAAGCTACTTAATAAAACCAATGCATTTACTGGATTAAGCACGTCCGTGCTCGGAATAAATGGTAGAAGAGAAATGGAAAATTGAAATCCCATTTAAGTCAGAAAGAAATTTCTATAAGTCTTTCATTCTTAAGCTTTTTCGTGACCACTCAAAAGTTACTACATCTCTCATTACCATTCTTATTTATAAATTAATTAAGCCTCCAAGTCAACTATGATGTGTGCAGTCGTTGATTTGCGCCTTGTATTTGAAGCTTTTGAATTTACGAGCAACACTTAAAAGCCCATTAGCATTTTGAATTTAGTAAAACAAAACAATAGATAAAAGGATGGTTGAATATAAGAAATATATTTTATTTGCTCTAAAACAATATTTACATAATGCCTTTCTTTAGCCACATCTCGTAAAAATGTTGTCACATCATCGCGGCTTTTTCTTATTTTTTTGCAATATCATTGAAAAAAATACTGCGCTCTATTTCTATATGTATTTCGTGATCAAAAAAGAAAATTTCGGAATATTTCTACTGCAAGTAAAAGTCAGTTTCACTGATAAGACATCTTTATTTCTTACATCCAAAAAGCTAATGGGGCTTTAAAGTATAGTTGATCGTACTGGATCCTCATCCGCTATATCTATTTTACGCGCGTCATTATTTGCGCTCATATATAACAATATGGATAGACCACTGTATTTCACAATGCAAACAATTAAACCCTATCAAAAGAATTTCCTCAACTATACAAATGTCCTGCACTTAAATTTTTAACTGTTAAGGTTAATAATGAGGTGATTGTCAAATCAATTATTAAAGTAATGAGCAAACTTAAAATGCAGTTTTTTACCATAGTTATTCATTCATCATAAACACCAGCAAGTGAAGATATTTGATAGCTTATTTTGTTGATGGGATATTCTTGTAACCGGAAACACACGCTCCAAGTTAATTTGAAACACTTCAGTCGTGTTCGATACACGAGGAACCTGTCCTGTGCGCGGCTAAATGGTCTGTGTATGACAACATTGTTGAAATCACGTGCTTCCGTCGTCAAATCACACTTCATTACGCTACAGGCGTCAGCTTCGACACCTCGTCAATGGCACGACGTGTCATTATTCTACGACGCCTCGACTTGTAACATTGATGTTGTGCCTATTACAGAGCAGCTACCGCGACAGAATCGTAGCAATTTCACAGTCCAGTGAACCTTTGACTCACCAACATCATTTCCTGTCTGTAAGTAGCCATGCCTCGACAATAGGACCAGTGATGTCTTTGATTGCTCGCAACAGGACACACCGTATCTAAGTCGGCGGTTGCCGCTATTCTAGTACTGTAACAAAAGCAGCAATTAATAAATTCTTCTATTGAGTTCCGAGAAAATCTACCCCCAAAAAATATATTTAAATGTTGATACGTTTTATCACGCACTGTTGAGTGACATTTAAAATCTTTTCCGTGTTAAATAGTGAATGTACGATATTTTATGAGAATGACATGAAAAATATTGTTTTACTGAAATCAATTGTGTTATGATACATGGTAAAACATGTTTTTATTTTTTATTTTTTTTGTAAAATGAATGGCAAAACACTACCAAAATTAGCTCGAGGATATTAGCAGTAATTAGGCATAATTAAGCTTTTCCTTAGAAAATTAATGTCTGTTGACTTCATACTTTACGTTGTCACAATTTTTTTTGTAGTATAAACCTGTTGTCCTGGTTATCCCGATCATAATAATTATGGAGATTTTCTTAATCTGGTTGATAACCAACACACGGCGTGCTGTTTGAATGTCTATATGGGACCTTGATCTGTGTGCCACTAGGCCGGAGGGCTGTAGGATATATATTTGCCATTTCAAGTTCTGGAAGACATTTGGTTGATCAAATCCAGGGGCGTAGTCAGCTTTGAGTTAATGTTACGCACACAAGGGGTGGGATTGAGTTTCTTGGTTTCAAGATGATGCATGAGGTCCACGGTTAAATGTAAAATAAAATTCCAGGCGCGTGCCTGCCTATACGCAAATACACAGCTGAGTCCACACTATTTCCCCCGAAACCAATCAAATTCGGGGTTAAAACTTTTGGAATCACGGTATCATATCATCTTAAATCCGCTTCAATTTAGCGTGGTTACGGGTCATGAATTCAGATCTAAATTACTAAATGTCTCCTTTTGACATGATCTTTTCGTGAATATTGATATTGAGTGTAAATTATGTAATTGTGGTATAAATAAAACCTCTTTTAAAATGTCTTCTGACCAAGGACTTACATACATACATACATATATATAGATGTCTTTGTTCTGACGGAATGCCATTGTTAGCCATATCAGAGACATCTTGATGTTATCTATGTCTCTGGCCATATTCAGGCCGTACAAACTTTCAGATGGGGAATGTCTAAATTTATATTGTACATATGGCCCCTTTTGATGACCAGCACAGCCGAAATTACAGCCCTTCGGTTCCTACCACTCTGATATTTATATTTTCGCTTTTCAAATAATATTACAATCGTAACTACTCTGGTATCTCCGTAACTTTCTTCAGACAAACGCCGAGGAGTTCCGATTGATTATATTACGTATGTGTTTAATGACTGTAATCTCGTGCACATCACTGACTACGTCCCTGATTAATTACTTTGTTGTCTCAAATAAATTTAATACATGTGAGTTCGTCAAATGGTTTACGTGCAATCGTAACGTCTCAGGCATTTCCGAGAATAGACAAACGCCGAAGCTGTGCAGAGTTCCGCGGAAATGATATAATGACCAACATTTTTTTAAGCAAAGTTGTCTCCCTTTGGTATTTTAACGTCATTTACAAGTAGCCTAAGCGGACTGCACGCTTTTCTTGCATTTTAAATTTTCAGGCGCATGCTGTACAAAAAGCGAGAACATTTCGTGGAGAAAAAAATGAGTATAGATCTACATTGTTCTACAATCATGGTCAGTTCAGAATTAAAGGTCAAATTAATTGTTAATCAAATTAACACTTAACAATCTACACAATGTGTTGACTGTCTCACTTGCATGGACCTCTTGAGAAAATTTGACTGCCAGTGTCTATCCGTCTGGTTCCATGGATCACATAATTATAAATATAGCCCAAGTCTGCTGGACCTAATGCCTGGTATTTTCATCAGGTAAGTGGTGGTAAGTATATCTCTCCATTCCAGTTTCTTGTTTTATGATACTGATCAGGCCATACTATACAACTTGCAAGTTTACATAACGAAACATAAATTATTTCATACTTTTCCTTGATTGATATGTCATCAGAAATTTACAATTACAAAAATTTACAATTACAATATTTACAATTTTATTTTAATTCAACTTGCAGGAGTTTTCAAAAAATCTTAAGACTGGTTTAATGTTAATAAAAAAGAACCTAAGTAGAAACTACATTTGCTTCTTTTAAAATGAATTGTAATTTAAGCTGCTAAAGATCGCTTTATTTTTATAATAAGTCATAGTTAGTCAAACTGATAAATTATTTATATTGGTTTAAATTTTAGATGACTTGATTTTTTTTTTTAATTATGCAGTGTCATTGTTAACACATGGTAGTAAATTTCTTTTGATGTGATTATTTTTACCTGTTTTTTTTTCATTTCATGGTATAATAAAACTTTGAATAGAAATTATAAATTTTGTGATTTGAATTTGATAATGGGAAAATGTGCAGCTGGTGGCACAGTATAAATGTCTAGGTAGTTGTATTGATGAATGGGGTTGTATTCAGTCTCTGATCTTTTATGTTTACAGTCCCTTTTTAGGTAATTCTGTAACCCCTTATATGGAGATACGGTTAATAATTATGAGTAAATGACGTCTGCTTCAAAGTACATTAATTTTTGTTGTTGTAATCATAAATTTAAATGTTGAAAAAGTTCTTTGTCAATAAATGATTTTCATTTTTTCCACCCGAGTTAAAATGAAAGTATAGAGCAAAAAAATAGAAATATTGGGCCGTTGTCTGCTACAGTGTACATTGTGATTCTTATGTGTAGTATAAAAGTATGGTATAATTGAAGTAAGCTGTTTAATTTTAGAAACTATTACCTTTTTTGCAAAATTTATATCCTTTCATAAATGATTTAAATGTTCACAGGACATGCATATCATTGACAGAGTGGAAGTACAAGATATTGATTGATATAAAAGAGTTTTAGTGATAAGTAAGTACATGTATGTTTTATATTACAGTCAGAGTCCTTATTGTGATCATTGGAATGTTCATTTATTTGTTTTTGAATGGCCCATTTAATTTGATAGCTATGGTAATTTCAGAGCCATCCCAGAGAGAGAGAGAAGGGGGGGGGGTAGATACAGGAGGACCAGTCATTTATATCCCTACTCTTTTCATATTGAAATAGTGTAGAAAAAGGTATCCACACCAATAATTAATGAATGTTGATTCACTTTTGAACAAGACATTTATGGACCAAATTATTATCCGTTCTTACAAAAATGCATCAGAAGAGAAGTAAACATTAATAAAAACCATCTCGGGATGATTCACACCTTGCAGTGTAATTAAGGAAATAAAATAGAAAGTTGTTTACAAGAAAATATCAATTTATGGCTTCCAATATAATAGGTTTTCTCATGAAGCATTGACTTAAATGCAAATCTGAAATCATATTATTGGCAATGTTTTGCTTTTAATAAAATTGTAAACACATGTTAATTATAATGAATTGATCATTTGTGGATAATTTTAGTCAGATGTCCAATTAAACAGGGAAGTTATTACTCATGTTATTTTTTTCATACATGCAATCATGAAAGACGCTGCATTTTTATATCCGGATGTGTGCTTGTGGCAGTGGCTATTTTTCTTAATTATTTTTTCGTAGTTTATGGACAAGTGGGGCTTTAAACTTCACTAACATGCACACTTCAGTTTTCTATGGGCCATAACTCTTTGTCCACTTGTCAAGATGATTGTTAATGGAGTCAATAAAACTGACCATGAGTCCTATGTATTCCTTTGTTGTTTTTATGTCGCCCCCATGTTTGATGGCTGTACAGATTTGAGAAACACATCTCCATGCAGGAATTTTATTGATTTCTAATTAATTGGAATGCTATGGTACTGTAAATCAGTCCTTGTTTGTAATTATAGTCATTTTGTGCTAGACAAATTAGTTGTCCTAATCTTTGCATGTGGTAAATGTTATTGCGCACTAGAATTTCAATAGAAACATGCATTGAAATCCTGTTCATTGTATATACTTGACTTAGTTCAGTTATTTTGGGCCAAGAATTTAAATAAATATTTTGGTCATTTATTTTTGACAGGTGGTTGTAAGTCCAAACAAGAGTTTGAAGTTGTTTGCTATTTGTATAGCGTATAAAAGGGTTAAGAAATAAGGCTATGAAATGACAAGGCTGATAACCAGCACGTACAAGTATTACATATATATTTTAAAAGAATGACTTTTTAGTGCTGGTGTTTCTCGGTTATGAATAATTAATACAGTAAAACCTCGTTCCGAAACCTTAACAAACACCTGTTGTTTGAGCTATGACTATAACAAATGTGTTACGTACCCTTACCAAATAAATAAAACATTTAACGAACCCTCAACGAATAACATGTGACTTTTTATCGAATCATTTTTTTTGTGCATGCTCAATATTTTTTGAAGGGATAATGAACATAGACAACTGTCTATGATTAGCTACAAGCACAAATCGTTTTGAGGAATGTACCTTTCACGAATATGCCGAAATTCAACGGTTACAAGTTCAGTGGAATTTTCGGCTCTGTGCGAAGGGGCAGTTAAGCCAGAGATCCTACCCTTAGAAAATTATGATATTTTGATAGTGTTTTGTTTTACTATATTCACTAGATTATCACTTCATCATTTGAAAGGATCCCCATTGTGATACATTTTTTGTACTTACAAATTGATCAATTTTTATATTCTTGTTCATTTGGAAGCTATATACTTTTGACTGCCGTTTAGATTTTGAACCATACATGGTCTTTATATGGTGTCTGTTTAGTAGCACTTACCTATTTACCTTATCAACACCAGTCAAGGCTGGGTCCAATTACAATTATAATTCAATTAATTATAATTAATTACACTTTTCATAATAATACTTATTTGTATAATTTTAATAATTTGTAATTGAGATATTAATCAATTGTTTTAAATGAAATTAAACAATTACAAAATATAAATTTGTATAAAATAGTCACTTAATTTCTATTTAACTTTCAATTAGTTCACATTTCTTGTGATTTAAGCCCATGTAGTTGTTAGTTGTCATTGCACACTTGGTAATCCAATAAATGATAGCATTACAGTTAAAAGCCTAAGGATATGTGTTGTCACAAAGAGTACACATTCATGCCTTTTTTGTTGAGCAGCAATTGACATTAATCTTATGTATTCACCCAATTTAAGATTACACTCTCCAGTCAATGAAAATAAATTCAAATACAATGAAGAATTACATATTGCCCAGTGATACTATGGGAAATTTCACGGCAGTCTGAAAGTTACATAAAACTTTGTATCTTATTTCATGGTAAGTTTTTTTTCTGTAGAAAAAACATAGTTGCATCATGCATAAATGTATATTATATTTACTTATTTTGTGAAAATGTCTTATTATGACAGTTGAACAATGAAAACATCATTTTTTAAAATATATCTGTGACAACTCTTCTGTTATATTGTGAATACACTAAATTGATATTGCTTACATATTAAAATATTTGAATTATAATTAGTTATTTGTCTTATAATAATTGTAATTAATGAATTAATTAATTTGCAAAACATGTGAATTTAATAGAAATTAATTAATTGCTTTTCCAGACTTTATTGTAAATATGATTAATTACTTTTTCAGATTAAATTCTAATTTATTAATTACTGTTTTAGATAATTGAACCCAGTCCTGAAATCAGTACTATTGTAGAGATGTGGTATATTGTATTTATAAATTGGCTGGGATATTCACCTGCCTGATTAGCTCAGTTCTGAGTTGGTAGAGCATCTGACTTGCAAGCAGGGGGGTTGCGAGTTCGAGCCCCGCATCGGGTACATTATTTTCCTCCTCCTATTACACTATTACCACCATCTGTAGTGCTTTACAATTTACTTTTCTACTCTTCAGCTTGCTTTATTTTGATTAAATCTTACCCTTTAAATATTGTATGATTGTAATTTCAGACAGGTAACAACTGACTGAACAAATTGAGTATGACTGTTCCCCTGCTTGATGATGGACTTTTAGTTAAATTTGTCAATTAGCAAACACTTGGGAAAGGATACAGAGGATAAGTTTTTTTGTGATTATATCCTATTTAATATTTCTGCCTAACTAATTATCTCTGACTGTTCTCCTAATTATATATTTGTACATACATGTACTTTATTGTTCTTCCTATCAACTTGATGTGTAGTCCCAACTAATAAAACTGACAGCAAGATATTTTATTTTTTATTTGGCTTAATCTAACTAAGAACTGCATAATATTAGTGTGCTGAAAATCATAAATTAGGCAGACTCTTTTCAATCTTTTAAAGAAAACTATTCAATATTAGTATCTATACCGATAGTTAACTTGTCGTGTGGAAACAATTGATCCTGACCGATTCTGCTATAACAGGTTCTTATTAATTTAATAAAAAAATATGTTTGAAAAACAATTGATGTACTTTTTCATTCTGGGAGTGGGGCTGAATTTAGGCCGCAGAAAGGCATAAAAAAACTTGCGTATATCTCTCACTGTTAAATTTGAAATTTTATTTATTGATTTCTTTCCAGAATCGTTTCATTATATTCTCAGACTCATTATCTACATTACAAATTTGATAAAGTATGAATGTTGTAAGTCGATAGACTTCAGCGAATCACTAATCTCAATACATCCAAAGCATTCCCTCACCTCAGTACATCCAAAGCACTTGTATTTTGCTGGATCCCAGGTCACATGGGTATTAAAGGTAATGGTAGGACTGATGCAAGTGCTGAATCAGTCCTAGCATTTCCAATTTCAGAACAATGATTTAAAATCATCTATTTTTATGCCTGGGCATCAAATGATGCAGGGGCATATATTGATTGCATTGTCTGTCTGCCTATCCATATTAGTTTATGTAGATTTGACTATTTCATCTATTGCTTTGGTACTTAAACAGTTGTTGTCTTGGACCAATCCCAATCCATCCATATCACCCAAATCTTGATTTGACCTTGACCGGATATGGACTGATAGTATGATAAAAGGGCTATTTCCCAGGGTTAACTAGTTATTATGGTTTTGTCTAGCTGGAACACGGCTTACTAGAAAGTATTGATACATATACCATCCTTTTGGTCAATTCCCAATGCACTCATCACCAATCCTCAATTGGACCTTGACCAGATTTGAACATTTAATGTTATAAATGGGTTTTTCTTGGTTAACTAGGTCATAGGGTTTTGTCTAGTACCTACACTACTTACTGGAATGTGTTGATACTTATACACTTGTTGCTTCCCAATCTACCCATGTCACCTAACCTCGAGTCCTCGACTGACCTTGACCTAGCACCTACAATGCTTACCTGTATTAATTATGGTTATCATCACATATGCTTTGTGAATTAAGTTATAGGACTGAGGGGTTACTTTTCCTGTATAGTATATATATTAGGCAATTATGTTTATTTAAATACAACAGATTTGGAATCTAAACGAGGTCAAAGTATAAAAGTAATAGTAATTTTACTTTTACACATTGACCTCATTTAGATCTCAAATCTTTCAGATAAGTTTGAATGATCATAAATCTAACTGAAATCAATGTAAGTAAAATTACTTTTACACATTGACCTCATTTAGATCTCAAATCTTTCAGATAAGTTTGAATGATCATAAATCTGACTGAAATCAATGTAAGTAAAATTACTTTTACACATTGACCTCATTTAGATTCCAAATATTTTGTGTCAAGCATGCCTACGGGGGTATATGCGTTTATTGAACGCAGGGTCTTGTTTACTCTATCTGTTCATCCTGGCAGTCCCTTTGGGATGCCAACATTTACAACGAATTTCACTTTGTCAAACCAAACCTCGGCAAATGTACCACGTTTACTGGTTTGTTTGTTGGGAAGAGGTTGTGTCATCTAGACGTGGAATTGGTCATTCACTCTTAACCCATTCTTGGCTTCTCGTCAGTGATGATACACCAGAATGTGTTCTGTGTAATGCACCACATTCTATCAAACATTTTCTTTTTGACTGGATCAATTTTCAGCCAGTACCTATTAGACACTTAGATGTCGAAAACATGAACACACTTCATGTGACCATCAGGTCTAAAGAATTATTAATTACATAAAGGAAATCAGTCTATACAATACCCTGATAACTTTTTATACACTTCCTTTTAATTACTGTGTTGATTCTCATTATGTCAAACTCCCTTATGGGAAAAGTTTGTTTATGTCAAACTGTTTATTGTGGTACCAATTTTTGGTTTTGAATAGTGAAAACTGGAAGAGACTTGTAAATTTTGAAAAGCAACTTTACGAAGAAATGAAAGGGAGATAACTCAAAAATTGAAATTCAACAAAATCAAACATTTTCAATGTTTAATCAGGCGTAGCTTTCCTCTTTTCCAAAGTAAAATACATTGTTGTATATATTTTTTGGGAAAGCGAGAGGGGCATGTTTGATTTCAGCAAAAACTGGGACACTTTAGTTATTTCTTATTACTTGTTCAAATTATGTATGTTTAATTACAGAGACATTTTCAGTAAATCACTAATGTTATGAAAAAAAAAAGATTTTTTAAATCTATGTAGCATTTCTTCAGATATAGCTTTATAAACTTTAAATATATACAGCTTTGAATTTGTAGTAATTTTATATGACCCATGAAAACACCTGACTTTAAATAACTGTAATCTCTCACTGATAGAGGGTCAAGGTTTCGGGCCCAATTACCGATCATGTCTCTTTATGTGAGAAAGTAGACAGTTGCTTATGGTGGATGGGAGTATAGTACTGGTTCCTCCCAGGAACAATGGTAAGGTGAACTTTCTGCCTCATATGACTCTGACTGTTGAAGAGGGCTGTAAAACTCAAACAAACAAAAACAAATTGTCTGTGTAATAATGTTAAATGAATATGATCTATGTAATGAACAGTAAGTAAATTAAAATAGTTTTCATTAACGGACAAGATATTCGAAAATATTGTGTTATTCATGCAATAATAAAGCCATTGCAGTGGAGTACAAAATCGATGAGTATGAACCAGATGTTAAGAACTTGTTCGTTCATTTTTCATCTGGAAGTTTAACAAATTAAACACCAGAGACTTTACTAAGGGATAACTTAGCAGACTAATCTATATTGGACCGGAATTAAACCATGTAAAAAGGCTTTTGCAGTTAGACATAATGGTTTAAAGCAGTCAGAAAAATATCAGAAATGACCTTGCGATTGTATCAGTGCGCTGACACCAGCGATGTGACCTTTAGCTCGAATTAGCTGGAGGTTATTGTTTGCCAATTTGCCTGTTGATCTAAAAAAAGTTATTTGTGTTTAACACATGAATGTATTATTTTCCCTGAATTTTGCTCTTTTTTTTTTTTTTAATACCTGCGTCTTATACACAGGTGCAAAATATACATGAGTGATTGTGGTATATTAAATCAGCGATATATGCAAAAACAACAAAAAAAGAACCCACTATTTTATTACGCAGTATTGTTGATTAAGGTTAGATTATTACAAATTTGGGACTTAAATCTTGATTCTAGTAAAAAAAAAACATCAAATATTTGCTCAATATTGTATTTAGATAGTCCAGATGCTTCTACAAGGGGGATGCCAATAAAGCACCAAATAGCGCTTGAGGGCTTGCTTAAAAATCATCTAAAAGTTATACCAAGTGGCACATGGTTAATAGATATTTCTTAAAAATCATAACCGTAGGCTGTTTGTGTCCATGCACATGCCTTGTTTCTGGACTATATCCTCTCCAGTTCCTGTTTCAAATTCCTGGAGAGAAGATCCTTCGATTTTGATCCTTAACAAAGCTGCATGGGAATCATATTCAAGGCAGAGTCTTTTATCTGTTCTGATGAGAATATTAAGCTGACTAAAGCCTCTTTCACATTCTGCAATTGTGTGTGATTTAGTTAGCATAACTTGGAAGGAGAATATTTTTCAGGCATTCAGTGTCATCAGATTTTATCATAGTTTGGTATATCTCAAGCATACTTTTTCTTGGCTATCTTAACACATACAATTTATGATTCAACCATTCATCAATACCTGCTTCCTTTTCTTCATTAGAGATAAGCTTCTGACAATACATATCAAAAGAGTTGTTCAAGTTCTTCTTCTCCATATTGCCTAAATTCAGCTGCATTTATATCTTTGTTTAACCACCTTTTGGCAGAATGATGTGGTGCAATGAATCTTAAATATCCCATTTCCTGTTTTTGAGTACCTTTGTCAGTAGAGCCATTGGAAAGATGACTGAAAAAATCTAGCAGACTTTCACCCTTGATACTTCTGAACAACTGATGCAAAATTGTCTACATGCTTTGACAATAACTGTTGTCTAATTGTCACCTATTTTAACACCACTTTGCTTTGTAAGTTTTAGCAATTCTGGAAATTTTGCAAAAGCTTCATTTTCTGTAGCCATGTAATTAGGGCTGCAACTATTCAGGTACCCTCTGGTTTGGTTCGAAATTCGGATATAACCTTCTCGATTATCGAATATTTGATTCAAATATCTACTGGTATATCAATAAACTGTTTACTCCCATTCATCTTGGGTTGATCGTTTTCTTTTTGTTTTGTAATACCTGCAGAAACAAAAACTATTCACCCCTACCCATTCTGAAGATCTTACAAAACAGGCAATTCCTTTAAGCTCTGTGACAAAAGAAAACAATTGGCAATATAACTTACTTTTCAAGACTGACAGTGTCAGAATGAAAACAACAACAACAACATTATTATTATTATTTATTATGTATAAATTATTAACCGAATTTAAATTCTTCTGGCGCATCTTTCTTTTTTTAGATGTCTGTTTGACCTTTTCTGCTTCCCTCTTTTCCAAGTCCCCAACCTCCCTGCTGCCCAAACGTGCCCAATATCGTGCTGTGACATTTTTTAAGTATTTTCTGACACTTTCACATGAACAGACAAATTTTTATAGTGTCTAATAAATAAAGTTTGTTGCCTGCGGTACTATGATACCAGAATATTGCAGCGGAATGCATTATATGCAATAAATCAACATCTGGTTTGCGCATCGAATATGTGAATTATTTTATGTTCTGTTTTATGTGTGATTAAAATTTGAAACTTTATTATATTTGGCTAGAAATTCCACTTGTCCTTCAGGACAATCGAACCTGGAAGACTTATTTGCCCGGAGTCAATTTCTACTTGTAGTTACGACTGGACATATCATACCCATGCCCATGAAATGTTGCCAAAGGTTCAACTGCTACTTTCCACTCATCTTCAGCAGTCAATTTTATTAAACAAAAAATTGTCATGCTGATTAACTTAGAACAAAAGATCACGCATCCTTATAATTGTTTTAAACCAAAAAGTTTTTATTTTGTTTGTCTGCAGATTCTGGCGAATAACATATTTTATTCCCCAATATATTGTTTAGCTGGTACCTGCATGGATACTTTGTAGTTCAATCTTTGTAGACATTCTCAGAAAGATGCATTCCACCATCGTTCTTTTTGCTTTTTACTCTTACTCATTTGGAACATTAGAGTATTTTAGTCCAAAGGTAAATTTTATCGTCTGAAATCAAATAAATTGAATTTAACTATTTAACATACAATGTATTTATTTTATTTCTTTATCTATTTAACAGTGAAACCACATGAATTGTCACCTCTCAACAACTGCCACATGAAATTCATCCCATGCATTTTCAACATAAAATAACCTCTCTCTACCATTTACATCCAAATTCTGGCCAACGGCCAATAGATACGTTCCCAATGACCGTTGTATACCGCTTCTAACGGCTGGTCATAATCAAGGTTATGCCAGGCACTTGTTATTTGCTTTAATTGGTCTTCATAATTTGAATCTGTTCTACTATAAAAAACAAAGATAAGTTATTTTATTCAAAATACATTCTCTCATGTATGAGTTTATGCTGACAATTTACTCTTATCAGTATTTTGTGTTCAAAAACGAAGTTTTGTACTCGGGAAACATACATATCTGTGTATTTGGAAATTAAGCTTAAAAATGCAGCAAGAAAAAAAATGAATTAAATGCAGGAATAAAAGTTATTAAAACAGTCATTTTTATGAAATTAACTAGTTTCTTGTTTGTATATCTTTTCCCTTTTTTTCCTTTTGATAAATGACTCTACAGAGGAACTAGCAAATTTTTTTAATTTTTGGCCATTGTCATATAATTTTTTATTATAGGCATATGGTTATCTAGTAAGTGAAAAAAAAACATAACATATTTACCTAGAATTTGAAATGGAGGGGCAGTAGTGTCTTATAAAAAACTTGCATTATTTGAATGGACAAAGCAAATATGATACTGCACATGGGTAGTACATGCGAAAAAGGAGTGTTCCTTACCTTCTCTTTTTACAGCAGACCTTTTCTAATCTGAACTTGTTCAAAATGACAAAAATTTAACAAAGAGCACAAGATGATAAAATCTGGCTAAAAACATGTGGTAGCTAGTGTGTGCCTGATTATATAAGAAATGTAATAGATGTCTTATTTAAAATGGCATTTTTAACATCAAATGGAAAGTATTTGTTCTATTTGCCTATAATGGTCAACTAATATCTCTCTATAATAATACATATCAACAAAGCACTAGGCTTATACGATGCATCCAAATTTGGAGCATAATTTGTAAGCTATGATGTGCAATAAATGATTATTATGATCATTTGTGTATTGGGAGAAGACCAATGTTGAAGACAAGAATTGAATTGGCATGCCTATATTTAGCCACATGTTTGTTGTCTAACTTTTCTTATGAAGGGGGAACATCCTTGTGTTAGCCAGTATACTATTCTAACAGTTTTGTCAGTTATACTTGAGGTTTAATTTATTTTAACTTTTTGTCATTAAACATTTTAGCTTGTGCAAGAAATGATGAGTAAAATGTAATATTTACATTGCTATGAACCACTTTGGTGTTTTATATTTTTGATTTTGTTTCTGAGAATGTATATTTAAAGGTATGAAATCAAATAACTGGTGAGCTTTAAAGCATAGACCTTTGGGCATTTGTGATAAAAAAACTTCCACATAATCAGATTTTTTTAATGCTCTTGATTAACTGCCATGGATTTAATTAAATTAATTGATTTCTGCACATTCAGTGTGACATAGTTACAATTAAGAGTATTTTTAGTTACTACTAGTCTTTTTTAGAATTCCGTTCATTTTTAATTCAAACAGACAAATTTTCGATGCCTTAGATAGGGATCAAACTTTTTTGTAGTCCATGATGCTAGTGTTATTGAATGTTCTGACACACTAATCCTGTTGTCACAAAGTCAGTGAATTTGTGTGTATTAAAATTGTAGAACAATTTATAAGTGATTACCCTCCATTTTGAATCGGAGTAAAATATGTTAATATCATAAGGTTTAGTGTATTCAACATTATTTTCAATATCTAACTTGCACGCATTTAATAACAAAAATTATTCAAAATTACTGATGTTGATGTTAGGTATGCTGAATTTCCAAACACAATATGTGTGTGTCTTGGTGTACTGTTGTGCATATAGATTGTGTATAATTGTCTGTGAAATTGATTTAAGAGTATGCATAATTATGAACAGTTCAAACAAATGCTTGCTGTACGTGAGCAAGATAATCCAGGTATTTTTTAATCCTTCCTATTTCTTACAATACAAGTTTTTATAGTTTCTTAACACTCAGACAATGCGTCTTCTTAATCCATTTTTCATATAATGTATTATTCGCAGTTAAATCTCATCAGCTTTATAGCCCTTCAGCATCCATTCCACACCAACTGATTCTTGTTCCATATAATGAAGTCTTTCTTGAGAAAAAAATGGGTAAATAAAGGGACTGTATTGGCAGGAATAACAGATACATGCTCTTATGAGAAATCTTTTATAACATATTTTTGGGTTAATATTTTTTGCAAATAATTTGTAAAAAATACAGGTTTATAATTGACCCTCATGCATAAAAAAGTATACAACATGCAACATATGCAAGTGATGAGTAATATTACACTTTAAAATACATGTCAATACTATTATAGCACGACCCTCATATTTCTGTCTCTGTAATACTTATGTATTGGTCAATAGTTATGAGAAACCGTTATTTACATCATAACACTTCACTGCACACAAATTCCACAAAAATACATCCTCAACCAAAGTTAGTGAAACAGCATAATTTTGCTCAACAGATTCTTACCAAATTTGAGTTTTCTGGTACTTGTCACCTTCACCTTGAGTTTTAACTTGTTGCAAGGAGTTGGTTTTTTCTTTTGGTCTATTGATAGGTTTCGCTTTTATCACAACCATGCAAGATATTGATAATTCTTGGTATGAATCACAAAAGCCTGGAGTTGATAGAATCGACAGAGTCCTCTTCTATGTGTTAAATTGGCTGCAATCACAGACCACAGAAGGATTTTGAAAATTTGCATTGTAGATGTAAGGTTTTGGGTAGATAGCCATCTTATCACTTATTTTTGGTGACTTGGTGTATACAGTGTCCTTCCCTAGAGGATAATCATATTCTTTTTTTTTTTTCGACAAGACCAACTGCCCTTGACCAAGGATGTTCATCTTTATGACCCACTTAAAAATGTTGAAGTTGGATACTAGTATAAATTATAAAAAGTAAAGGATATAGGAATAAAGTAAAGCTTTGGTGAATTAAATATTTAGTGACTGTAGCTCAGTTGGTAGGGAGCTTGCACTGTAAGCCAGAAGCTCTGGGTTAGAGTACTGATCAGGAAATTCATTTTTTCACTCTCATGTAAGTGTCCAACAACATATACTGCTAAAAATTGAAACCATTGCAAATGAAAAGGAATAACCTTGTATGATTTCTCTGCATATGAAAAATCTTAAAGATTGATGTGCGTGCCATGATGTCACTTGGTAAAGCTTGTTAAATCTCACATGCTAAGGTTGATATGAGATGGTGCCAAAAAATGCGAATTCAAGATGATACTAATCATATTAAATATTCAATTTGATATCGTAAATACGAGTGAATTACAGGCTTTCCAAGAATTATAGATAATTTCAAACAAGATTAGCGCTGAAAATGATCAATTTCAAGACCAAAGTCGACAGGGCCTATCTCGGTAAATATGGATAAAACGATTGGGGGTAATTTTTCTGTACTATGGGTTTGGTTTAATACTGAAATTCCCTTCTGTACGCTTAATTTTTTATAAAATGTAATGTTCATATAATAATGCTAGACCTGGGGCGAGTATCCGTGTACTTGGGTAATTGCAAATCAAGTTGAAAAATTTAGTACGAGTAATCGTCGTTACTGAGATTTGTGGATCATGATCATGCTTGTTAACATAAAGGGTATTCTTTGTTCTTAAAAATCCCTTTTAAGACATTGTTATCCGGGTCTACTTAAGCAAGTTTATATTGATTTATTTCATTATTCCTAAACGAAAATTTAAAAAAAAAGTGCTGAATCGAGGCTCGGATCAGATCGCCGCTCGCCCAGTGATCCTCAGTCATAAATAATGCATTGATTGGTTGTGATAAATGATTTCCCTTAACATAACTATATTGGTATTACTTAATGTTTTTATGGTACACTAATCAACAATAGTCATGTCATAAGCAACAAATGTAATCTATGTAAAAAGAAAAGTATAAATTAATAAGCATTAAGGATAATTTATATAAATTGGCAACAATAGACTTCTAGCTAGCTAGTATCAAAATAAAACTGTGTGAGATTAATCTCATTAACATTGTGTCATTATTACAGTTAAAAGGAAGTGTATAAAAAGGTGTCACATTTTATTGTATAGTCAGATTTCCTTTATATAATTAATAATTGTGTCAGGCCTGACAGTTTCTGAAAGTGTCTTTATGCTTTCGATCTCAATGTGTCTGATATGGATTGACTGAAGGTCGATCCAGTCTATAAGAAAAGGTTTGATAGAATATGGTACATTGCACAGACACATTCTGGCGAATTATCACTAGTGAGAGGCCAGGAATGGGTTGAGTGAATGACCACATTCTATATCTGGATAGTATAACCTCTTCTTGACAAATAGACCTGTGAGCGTGGTTCCATTCGCTGCTGCGGGTTGGTATGGTGATGTGAAGTTTGGTGTAGATGTTGGTATTCCATTGGGACTGCTAGTATGACTGGATAGAGCTAACAAGATGCCACATTCAATAAACACATCAGATTTAAAATCAGTGTATGGGATTTTGACATCTGAAAATGGTAATGCTATGGCTGATTTTGCACTTGCTTCAGCCCTATTATTTCCTTCAATACCCATGTGACCTGGCCCTGAGTTAATGAAACTTTTCAGCTCACCTGAGCACAAAGTGTTCAAAGGTGAGCTATTTGGATCAGTCAGTCAGTCAATATTTGACATCCACACATGGGGGTGGTTATCACTCTAGAGGTCACAGTTTTGATTGGATCTTCATCAAACATTTTATGCATACAGGGGCATTAAGTGTTACCCCTTGTCCGTCCTTCCTTCCTTCCGTCTGTTCAAATTTTAGTTGCCGATCAATAACTCAAGACAAAGTCCCCAGGATGAGCCTTTGTGATTGGTCTTTGTCCGTCGTGCATCTTCAACTTTTGCCTTGTGAACACTCCAGAGGTCACATTTTTATTGGATCTTCACCAAAACTTGTCTGCATGTTTGTATTGATAATATATTGGGACAAATTCGAGCATAGGTTATCTGGGGTCAAAATCTAGGTCACCAGATCGAATCTTAGGAAAATCTTGTTAACACTCAAGTTGTCACAGTTTTGATTGGATCTTCACCAAACCTTGTCTGAATGCTTGTCTTAATGATACGTGGGACAAGTAGTGTTACATACCCTGAACAAAATATTTTTTATGGATGGACAGTTGACTGTTAAACCGCAAATTAATTTACCTGCGAAGATTGTCACTGTACGGTAACAATCTGCAAATACTGTTTAATAACATCTGATGACACTATCAACTTGTTATCAGCAATTTTTAACAATCAATTAAATCTTTGCATACTGTTCGCTGCCCCTACGGCAGCTGTTACTTTAATGGTTGGCCTGCCGCTAGGCGTTTCCAATCACCTTGTACTGGCCCCTGTAATTATTTCTCCTTTCAACCTCAAACTAAATGCTATTGTCCCATTATTGTATTGTATGTGGTCTAGTCATAAGATCATTGAGTATTTTACATTAAAAGTTAAATACCGGCACACGACAGTAGAGTCTGGATCGATAAGGATTTATATATTGGTGGCTCACTTTTTTGGACAATTTGTTTACCATGCATTTTCATTTATTTGTATAGGATTAGTTTAATATCCTTGATTAAATACTATTCAAACAGTGACTTGTTAGACAAAGAAGTCCAATTTACAAATCACTATAATTTTGAAAGGTTTTTATTAATATTTAAAACATTTTAAGTTGTTGCTCTTTGAAATTACCCTATGAAAATGATTTATATTTATATTTATTGGTTTTCTCTTTATGTTAAGCTATTAGAGGTTGAAGAGGGTATCAATAAATTAATACAAACAAATGATTTTAGTGATTTAAACAGTTTATTGTTTAGCAGAATGTTCTAACATATTCTCATTCAGGGACAGTTTATAGAATACAGTACAACCTCTCCTGAGTGGCCCTCTCTTAAGCAATAACCTCCCTTCAACAACTGAATCTTTCCCCCCTGTACTACAATTTAACTATTAATTAACCTCTCTAGAGCAACAACCTCTCAGGAACAACATAATTTTGCTTCTCCTAAAGGGTGTTGCTCACTGTAGCATAATTTTAGTCTTGTGGAAATATTATAACATTAAAGCCCAAAAATTCAATGAATGTTAAAATCTTTGAAGAGACCACTGATTTAGGTGAAGAAAAATTATAAAACTTCAGATTGTTATCAGAAAATTTCTTTAATTATTACCTACACAAATTTTGTCCATGATTTATTTAATCCAATTTTATGAATGTTAAAGTGAAATACAGCTATACTTAATAACAGTAAAATCATGATATTTCAATTACCTTTGTACAAAGGCCCACCATTGGGAGAGGTAAAATGTGCCTTTTATTGACAGGTGGACTTTATTTGGAGATCATTTTGATTGAAATATTCAATGGCAGTTTTTAAAAGAATGACCTTTATACACAGAATATCCTTTATTCGGAGTTGGCTGCTTAAATACAGGTTTGACTGCATTGAAATATTTTATCAAAAATAGTTGTCTTTATGGTAAAGTGGTCACAGTATTGATGTGATCACCTAATAAAGTTTTAACAGAGTTTGTCCAATCAGAATAATTAAAAAAAACAAGTGTTTTTTCTCTCTTCATGGGGAAGAGGCCTTAGCCTGTTGATTTTGGGAAGAATTATCGCTAAAATTGCTGATGTGGGAAATGAAATAGCTGGTGTAAGTTTGAAATTTTGGGAAAATAGCGTGATTTTAAAGAAATTTTTAATTGGAAAGAGGCCTATAATAGGCCTCTGTTATAGAAGGTGAAAAATCACTGAAAACTTAAGCATAATTTTCATTATTATAATCTTATATTGAGTACTTTTGCTGAATAAACAAATAAACTAACATCTTAATTTCCATATATGGGATGATACCGGTCGGTACAAGACTTGTGAATAACGATAAAAAAGTAATCTGAATGTTATCAATTTTATACTCTTAGACCCATCACATGACAATTTTCATTGAACTCTTCCTGATTGGCCTCAAGTGGTAAATTAATTGCTTTCGACATTTCTGAGTTCAAGTCATAATCAACAACACTATGACACTATCATGGTAAAACTGAATATTTATTTATTATTGATGGGTAAAAATACTTAAATTCATCATCAGTTTTCAGGAATGTATGTAAGTCTTACTGTTTGGAAGTGATATCAGCAAATATTTTTATGGTTTGATGGTTTTAAAATTTATTTTACATAAATTCTTGTGTGGCTCCTGGTTAACCATGTGTTTATATGTTGCCTTATATAGATACTGTGGAATCAATAATTTTTGTTGGGGATTTAATTTCGTGGATTTCGTGGGTCGGCTCATCCACGAAATAAAATCCCCACAAATTTAAATGCAGACATAAGGCATTTCTTTTCAAAAATCAAAATCAACAAATTTATGTCCCCACGAAATAGCCATCTTGGTAAAAAAAAAAACACAAAAATTGAGCCCAACGAAAATATATGAAAATACAGTATTGTAGCTAAAGATTGTGGTAGCATACAATTTGAACTTATAATAATGCTTTTTTCCGTGCTGATTCCGTTTCAAAGTTAATTGATTTTAAGACAAAATTGATTTCTATTTCTGAACTATCCAGTTCTACATTTTTTATCCCTTAATTGATTTTGTTCATCTCCTTAATAGACTTAGCATTTTTGGGATTTTCAATTAAGTTTACTGTTAATGTGAAACCACCTGTCTGTTTCAATTGAGCCTACATTTCACACAGAAGCGTGAAGTTTCTTGAAGAGGGAATTGTTTACAAATTAAATGAATCAGCTGGGAGTAAATAGATTCTTTTAAGGGTTGTGCATGCTTGATAAACAAAATAGAAATGTGTGGTAATTGAGACATGTGATAATTCACACCTGCCAGTCAGTTCAGTGCCTCTGTTCACTTATTTCTTAATTACCTGAAACTTTAAGTCAACTAATATTTTATTGATGGTCATTTCAAGCCAAAAAATGAATTGGTCAACCAATCAAAATATTTAAAATATTTCATTCACCAATCAGATCAAATAATACTGATACTTAAGGTATTCTAACTGTGGACAGAAACCATTGACTGAAAAATAATGTTTTCTATGACAATGAATACTCTGTGTGATGTTGGATTTTAAATGTTCAAATCGGTTTGTTTTCTTTCTGATTTTTTAGCTAAAATTTACATATGTTTGGGATGCAATTTGATTGTCTGTGTGATGCTTCATATTAATGAGGTTAATGTTTTGTTGTTTTCAAATTAACATAGCTTTACCACAACAAAATTAAATCAGTTATCTTGTTTTCTTTAAATCTATTTGTCAAGTTAAATTAAGTCTTTGTAAATTACTGCTTTATGGGCAAATTAGCAATCATTAAACCTGGCATTAATCTACATAAAAAGCACTTCTGTATCAAACAGATATCAAATAAAAGTTAGAAGTGAATGATTTTTAAAACAATCTTATAGTTAAACCTGTGAACACGGCCAACATTAGGAAAGACAAAATATTGCCTTTATTAACAGGTGGCCTTTATTCAGAGGTCATTTTGCTATAAATAATCAAGAATGTTTTTTTTTCAAAATAATGACCTTTATTCACAGGATGGCTTTCATTCGAAGGTGGTTGCTAATTAATACAGGTTTGACTGTTCTAATAATTATTGTTATATTTATATAAGACTTATGTATGGGCCAGTTTGACACATTTTGATGTCTACTCATCATGCCATGATAGTGTCATCTTTTCTATCTTACGGATATACACCAGGGTATATATAGCATAGAAATCAATATCCAGTCACATTATAAAACATATTTTATTGTCCCAACTTTTATTGTATATAATCCTACATTTAGACAAAATGTCTTTGCTAATATTGTAAAACTGTTTATTTGCATCAATTGCAATAATGTCAGTGGAACCTACTACAGACACTTTAAGCGCTGTGACATATACTTGGCATTTCTCCATTTCTTGGAAAAAACTTCTTTTGAAGTCAAGCAAAAAGTGCTTTAAGATGTAGCACTCCTTTCTTACACTTTTGTACATGCAAAAAGTAAGTTTCAGAGATCTTTAAGAAACATTATTCTCGCCAATGACATTGTTTCTTCATTAGCAAAATTTGACCAAGTTTAAGAGAAATACAGTAAAGTTCCGCTATTAAGACCACCCTTCGGACCGCCATGAAGTGGTCTTAATTTGAAGTCGGTCTTAATAGCGGAACTCAGGTGTTGATGATGATAACAGTAGCAATATGTAGTTCAACTATAAAAGGCACTTGACATACATTCTGTTCCTTGATTGTGTGTTTATTAGTAATTTTTGCATGTGCATATTATTTATGTAAAAAATGCATTAATTACAGAAAGCTGAGTTCTTTTTGAGAGTTCAAAATGTACAAAAATCTGATTTATGAACATCTGTCAATGAGTGATTTCATGGTCCTCTGTCCTGTACTCAGACTGTATTCTATTGGTGATTGTAATTTTATAATCGATTCAAACACACCATTAATATGGTTTAAGTAAATAAATAGAAAAACAACATAAACAGAAACATAAAACTTAAATTATTTTATTATCAATACATATATATTACACAGAAGAAACATTTGCATCATTAAAAGGTCATTTAGTGACTGATAGTGATAGCATGTACATGTACATATGAACATAATATTATAACGAGTCCAGTAAGTCCTGTCATTGGTACACTCAAAATTGTCAAGAGTTTTTCTCTTCTTTTCTCTTTCCTGACCTGAAACAACAAAATGAAAAAAATCATTATTCTATTTGCATCAAGTTTGAAGTGCTTAGTAAAAATCACCAAAACAATAAATTATTACAGTGCAGAATAATCAGTGATATAAATCAAGTGTTGGATATCTTAATCAAGGAAAATAAATTAAATGTTTAATAATCCATACAGTATTCAGTGATATTTTAAAGACCTAGAATGATAATGCAAGAAAATAATGCGTCATGCTGATAAAAATATACGAGGATCATAAAGCACCAATGGAAAAATTATTCGATCTCATTAAAATAATTAGCCAAAATACGTACCTATCCAAAAACTCGTAACAATTGCATTTGTTTCTTTTTGTGAAAACACGTTCACATCAAGATGAGCAACAACACCAATTAATCCATCGGTGTTAATTGACACTTTTAGACCCCTTTATTACAGTCATTTAATCGTGTTGATCCATTTGTTTTCACAACTAATTTACGAGCGTGTCAACACATATGCGGAATCGGGTTAGGTATAAAGTTTAAACAGACGGACCGGTCGTATTACCGGGACCAAAATACGTAGAAATACCGGTATTGGGACTGAATAAAGTGGTCTTAATACGTAATAGCGGGGCGGTCTCATTATCGGAACCGGCGACCATTGAAATAAAGAAGGAAAATATCGGGACCAAGAAAAAGTGGTCGTATTATGCGGACGGTCGTATTATCGGGACGGTCGCATTATGGAACTTTACTGTACTCACCTTCTGTTCAGAAGTTCCGTGATCACAACATTTTATTCCAAGTTGCAAATGTGAATTAGACACAACAAATGCTATTTTCAAAACGGAAGTTAATTTCAGGTATTAGTTTGGAACACTATAAAACCTTGAGTAAATGGGGAAAAAGGACGCAGCCATGGTCCTGTGGTAAGTGCCTTGGAAGTGTAAGCTGGCAATAATAGGTTCGATTCCCGGTCGCAGCAGGTTATACCCTTCTTCGAAAATTTGACAAAAATTAGTACTGGTTAGATTTAACTGTCCAGGAAAACTTGTTAGGTGAATCAGCAGCCATATATAACTGATTTTTAAAAAAAATTGTGTTAAACTCAAATAAATAAATTTGAAAATAGATTGATTTGCATATTTCATGATCAAGTTTGCTTGACATTACTGTACATAATGGCTAATTAAATCCCTACAGTAGGAAACTGTAGACTTTCCAGATCTTTTTCTAATCATTTAAGTTTTATTAGTGTACTTGCTTAGATTGATGATTCAGAAATTAAGTTGTACAGGTAATGTGTTATATTGTAATTTGTTTGAAGAAGAACAGTTTTGAGAGAGAGTGAAAGTAGAATCCCATTGTATATGCAAGTCTTTCAAAGACTGGTTCCTGGAAACGTGTGAATATTGAACCATGGCAGTAATTGGAAACCAGGCATCATTTTAAGGTTTTTCTCACATGCAAGTATTTCCTTTAGCCTCAATCAGTGTTGTCATACAGATCTTTATCTTGACACTAGCAGGGAAAATATCGATTGTAGATTGTTTTTTAAAAAAATGATGTCTGCAAGAAACTTGAAGGTTACGTTTTCAACCTGTCGCATGTATAATATCAATGTCATTGAAATCATGTTGTTGTGAATTAGAATTAAGAGATTAAAGGTATTCAACAGAATCTTGGAAACTGAGCAATAGTTGACAGCTTTCCATAGCCATCACTCACTCGGCGCGCATGATTTTTTGTACCCTGATCATCTATATCCACCATATCATTGTTAAACTAGTTCCCATTTCATGTTGCAGTGCAATACTTAGTCTATGTAAGTTCAGTTTCCATGAGTACTTTCAGTACTTTGATTAAATGGTAAAAAACAATAGATGCTTTCCACCTTTTATGAATAGGTAACAAAACTTGGTGTCTTCGGACAACAACCACATTTATACTTTATTCTCATTCTGACTACACTTCTTTCTCTTAATGGCCAAACACCGCAACTTTTTTATCATTTCAATCAGATTTAACAAGAAGACTTTATTTATTGTCAACATTCAATCAGGCTTAATTATTACAGTATTTAGATTAATTGCTTTTTACGTGACTTTTCATTTTTCTCTTTGATACTTTGAAAACAATTTCCAATACCTGTAGGTTATCTGTCATAATTGTTCGTCTTTTATTCAAATCAGGAAAAGACAGTAAAAATTAACAGATGCATGACACAGATTGTGGTCAGTTTATATGCTTCACTGATTTATACTTCCTGATCCAAATGTTGTCATTATAGAGAAATTCAAAACGCCAGAATTAACCAAAATTTCAATACCATCCAGTTTATACAAACCATGTGAATTGTTAGTAAATGCTATATCATCATGGCTAGTTCTTAGTGAAACAATATTCATTTGGATTACTTTAAATTTCCCACAGCACTTACCTCCCTTGCCTTGATTACTGTCAGCCGAAATGCCTTATGATTAAATGCAGAATTATTATTCCCTATTATGGTAAATAAATGTACCTATTTATACCCTCTTTTTTTTACACTTTATCGTTTTGCACTATCGATTGGAATTTGACACAACCATTATCAATGCTTTATTTCTTCAGTGAAAATGACAGAACTTAATGACAGAATATGTTTAATTTGTGATGACAGTCTCCTAAAAACGTTCAGTCTTCCTAATTAAGGTTTTAATTACATTAGATTCACAAACCTTTATTTATTTATTCAGTATCAGATTCTGTTCAAGTTAAAAAAAGTAGATTACTGGTTCAAGTCTATGAAATATTTGATAGAACTGTTTTCTGTAAACAGTAAAAAGGCCCAGTTAATGTATTTGCACTTGATTGTGTTTTAATGCCTTTTTTAAGGGACTTGGTTACAAATGGTATTGAGGTGCATAGGATGTCAACCACAGTCTATACAATTAACTAAATAGGCAAAAACCAATTAGTGATTGCACATAAATATCTAATCACACATGTTCTGTCGACTGAACAAAAACCATGAGAACAGTTTATGTTCTCATTTCACCAGCACAGCTCTCAGTGTGAACATTCTCTATATACTGGTATAAATATATGTTGATAACATTATTCATCAATAAAATGTTCTTAATTAGGCATCAAATTGTTTATTTCTGCTTACCTGACCTGTTCTAAGTTTTTTCTACAATCCTTGACTAATTATGAAGCCCGAGGAACAGGACATTCATTTTCTCACTTTACCAAGCTTTCAAGGACAAAAAAAATACTCCCTTACCTACCTTCACTATCTTTACTGAATATAGAACCAGGAACAAATAATTATTTTTAGCACTTACCGTTTCCTTATTATCAGCCATTTTTGTTGCTGTTGTTCAAAGTATACACCTGGGCAAAATTATTGCCTGCTTTTGTCAAATAAATTATTTTTGGGTGCCAACTTATGAAATTGAATTCTTGTTACAAATGATATTACAATTTTGATTGAATCCGAATTTGTCTTTAATGGTTGTTCTCAGGAAATTAAGCTGTAAAGTTATACCTCCATCCCCTCTTGATAATTGAGAGAGGTACTGGTATATTGTTTTTTGTCAGTTTTCTTCTTTTCATTCTTATTCAGCCAAAGAATATCTACACCCAGCTGGGTGGGGATAAGAATACCCCAGCTGTCGCACTACAGAGGGGTAAGACCCCCCCACTGTGCCTGCCCATTTGCCATGGGCTGCTACCCGTGTTGCCTGATGACAGGATCCTGGTGGTTGAGTAGGGCCAGGGTATGGCTGTTAACATTCTGCCCCTGCAACACACCATATTGGCCTTAATTTCGGGCTAAATATGAGGTCAGGAAAGCCCACCCTGATCTATCGACTGGTCATGCAATGCCCTATATCATTATTTCCTTTCTTCTTCATCTTAGACATATAAGATGATGTCTATGCCAGATCATTACCATGTCCTGTCTTTGTCATGTAGATTTATCCATTTTCAAAACTCTCATTGGTCAGTTGGTCGGTATGAATGTTGGTATGTCTGTCGGTCTGTGCATCTGTAGACAAAATTTGTCCAGACAATTTCTCAGCAACTACTTATGGGAATTCAATGAAACTTCACAGAAAGTGTAGAAAATATAGTTAAGAAAAATATTTGACTACCTTATGAAACTTGAATCTTATGCGAGTAGTTATTTCTAGTATGTAAAATGTCTTGAATTGACATGATTTGTATATATATTTTTGTCATATTTTTGTAATTTAAGGGTTTTGTTTTAAAGTTCTAGTAATGCCCCCCTTTCATAGAAATAGGGGTATATTGCTTCGTTCATGTCCGTCTTTTTTTTGTTCGTTTGTAATCAAACCTTGTCTGGCCAATTCGACTGTGTTGGCCCCTTAGGTCTTTACTTGGTTTGAAGGTTGGTCACATATAGATAGATGACCCCTGTTGATAAGGTCTATCAATAGGTCAAAGGTCAACTATTCATTTGCCCTTTAGGGGGCATCAGTGTTTCACAAACACCTCATTAAGAAGCGTATTTTAACTTAAAATGTATTAAAACACTTGGTGATTTATAATAGCTTTATTTCTTAAGAGGTAACATTGGATTTTTCTAAATTTTTGTTTCTTGATTACTTAAATGCTTGCTATTAAGGTTTTTGTTTTTTTTACTTTTTGTTGTCTATTGCATGAGAATGAAGATTATTGAAGTACCTTTATTCAAACTTAACATATGTTGATTAACTTTAAAAACTTTAAATAGGTAGTTTTTATTTTCTTAGGTTTATTTTTGTTGTTCTTAATTAAGTATTTTCTGAATATTTGTTTCCGGACATACTTAATGCTCTCCCCCAGCTGGGTGGATATAAGAATATCCCAGCTGTCTCAATACAGAGGGGAAAGACCCCCCACTGTGCCTTCCCATTTGCCATGGGCTGTAACCCGTGTCGCCTGATGACAGGATCCTGGTGGTTGAGTAACAAGGGCCAGGGTACATCTGTTTATGCACTGCCCCTGCAACATATCACATTGGCCTTAATTTGGGCTAAACGGGAGGCCAGGAAGGCCCACCCTGATCAATCGGCTGGTGATGCCATGCCCTAAATCATTATTTCCTTTCTTCTTCATCTTTGACATATAAGATTGTGTCTAGACAGACCATTACCATGTCTTGTCTTTGTCATGTAGATTTATCCATTTCAATGCTCACTAGTCAGTTGGTCGGTATGTCGGTCCGTCCTTGCATCTGTAGATGAAATTTGTGTGTACAATTTCTCAGCAACTACTTATGGGAATTCAATGAAACTTCACAGAAAGTGTAGAAAATAAAGTAAAGAAAAATTTCACTGCCTTATAAGTATTTTTATGAAACTTGAATCTTATGCGAGTCGTTATTTCTAGTATGTAAAATGTCTTGAATTGACATGATTTGTATTGATATTTTTGTCATATTTTTGTTATTTTAGGGTTCAGTTTTAAAGTTCTAGTAATGCCCTCCTTTCATAGAAATGGGGGTATATTGCTTCGTTCATGTCCGTCTTTTTTTGTTCGTTGGTAATCAAACTTTGTCTGGCCAATTCGACTGTGTTGGCCTCTTAGGTCTTTACTTGGTTTGAAGGTTGGTCACATATAGATAGATGACCCCTGTTGATAAGGTCTATCAATAGGTCAAAGGTTAACTATCAATTTGCCCTTTAGGGGGCATCGGTGTTTCCTAAACACCTCATTAAGATAGCGTATTTTAACTTAAGATGTATTCAAAAACCTTGTTGATTTTTAATAGCTTTATTTCTTAAGACGTAACTTTGGATTTTTCTAATTTTTTGTTTCCTGATTACTTAAATTCTTGCTATTAAGGTTTTTGTTTATTAACTTTATGTTGTCTATTGCATGAGAATGAAGATTATTGTGGTACTCTTATTTAAACTGAACATATATTGATATTAACTTTAAAAACTTTGGTTGTTGTTTTTTTCTTAGGTTTATATTTGTAGTTTTAAATTCAGTATTTTCTGAATATTTGTTTCCTGACTTACTAAATGCTCTACCCCAGCAGGGTAGAGATAAGAATACCACTGTTGTGGCAATACAGAGGGGTAAGATCCCCCACTGTGCCTGCCCTTTTGTCATGGGCTGCTACCCGTGTTGCCTGATGACAGGATCCTGGTAGTTGAGCAGGGCCAGGGTATGGCTGTTAACACTCTGCCCCTGCAACACACCACATTGGCCTTAATATGAGCTAAATAAGAGGTCAGAAAGGCCCACCCTCAGATCAATCAGCTGGTCATGCCATGCCCTAAATCATTATTTCCTTTCTTCTTCATCTCAGACATATAAGATGGTGTCTTAGTCAGACCATTACCATGTCTTGTCTTTGTTCTATAGATTTATCCATTTTCAAAACTCTCATTGGTCAGTTGGTCAGTATGAATGTTGGTATGTTGGTCGGTCTGTGCATCTGTAGACAAAATGTGTCCAGACAATATCTCAGCAACTACTTATGGGAATTCAATGAAACTTCACAGAAAGTGTAGAAAATATAGTTAAGAAAAATTTGACTGCCTTATAAGTATTTTTATTAAACCTGAATCTTATGCGCGTAGTTATTTCCAGTATGTAAAATGTCTTGAATTGACATGATTTGTATTGATATTTTTGTCATATTTTTGTTATTTTAGGGTTCAGTTTTAAAGTTCTAGTAATGCCCTTCTTTCATAGAAATGGGGGTATATTGCTTCGTTCATGTCCGTCTATTTTTGTTCGTTGGTAATCAAACCTTGTCTGGCCAATTCGACTGTGTTGGCCTCTTAGGTCTTTACTTGGTTTGAAGGTTGGTCACATATAGATAGATGACCCCTGTTGATAAGGTCTATCAATAGGTCAAAGGTCAACTATCAATTTGCCCTTTAGGGGGCATAGGTGTTTCACAAACACCTCATGAAGATAGCGTATTTTAACTTGATATATATTCCAAATCTTTGTTGATTTTTAATAGCTTTATTTCTTAAGAGGTATCTTTGGATTTTTCTAAATTTTTGTTTCCTGATTACTTAAATGCTTGCTATTAAGGTTTTTGTTTATTAACTTTTTGTTGTCTATTGCATGAGAATGAAGATTATTGAAGTACTTTTATTTAAACTTAACATATATTGATTGACTTTAAAAACTTTGGTTGTTGTTTTTTTCTTAGGTTTATTTTTGTAGTTGTAAATTCAGAATTTTCTGAATATTAATTTCCCGACTTACTAAAGATTAATGATCTACCCCAGCCCGGTGGAGGTAAGGATACCCTTGTTTTCGCAATACAGAGGATTAAGATCCCGCACTGTGCCCACCAATTTGCCGTGGGCTGCTACCTGTGTCGCCTGATGACAAGATCCTGGTGGTTGAATAGGGCCAGGGTATGGCTGTTAACACTCTGCCCCTGCAATACACCACTTTTGCCTTAATTTGGGCTAAACTGGAGGTCAGGAAGGCCCACCCTGATCAATTGGCTGGTCATGCCATGCCCTAAATCATTATTTCCTTTCTTCTTCATCTTAGACATATAAGATGGTGTCTAGTCAGGCCATTACCATGTCTTGTCTTTGTCATGTAGATTTATCCATTTCAAAACTCTCATTGGTCAGTTGGTCAGTATATAATTATGTTGGTATGTCGGTGGGTCAGTGCATCTGTAGACAAAATTTGTGTGGACAATTTCTCAGCAACTACTTATGGGAATTCAATGAAACTTCACAGAAAGTGTAGAAAATATAGTTAAGAAAAATTTGACTGCCTTAAAAGTATTTTTATGAAACTTGAATCTTATGCCAGTAGTTATTTCTAGTATGTATGATGTCTTGAATTGACATGATTTGTATTGATATTTTTGTCATATTTTTGTAATTTAGGGGTTTATTTTAAAGTTGTAGTAATGCCCTTCTTTCATCGAAATGGGGGTATATTGCTTCGTTCATGTCCGTCTTTTTTTGTTCGTTGGTAATCAAACCTTGTCTGGCCAATTCGACTGTGTTGGCCCCTTAGGTCTTTACTTGGTTTGAAGGTTGGTCACATATAGATAGATGACCCCTGTTGATAAGGTCTATCAATAGGTCAAAGGTCAACTATTCATTTGCCCTTTAGGGGGCATCAGTGTTTCACAAACACCTCATTAAGATAGCGTATTTTAACTTGATACATATTCACAAACATTGTTGATTTTTAATAGTTTTATTTCTTAAGAGGTAACATTGGATTTTTCTAAATTTTTGTTTCTTGATTACTTAAATGCTTGCTATTAAGGTTTTTATTTATAAACTTTTTGTTGTCTATTGCACGAGAATGAAGATTATTGAAGTACTTTTATTCAAACTTAACATACATGTATATTGATTGACTTTAAAAACTTTGGTAGTTGTTTTTTTCTTTGGTTAATTTTTGTTGTTCTAAATTCTGTATTTTCTGAATATTTGTTTCCGGACATACTTAATGCTCTCCCCAAGCTGGGTGGGGATAAGAATACCCCAGTTGTCTCAATACAGAGGGGTAAGACCACCCCCCCCCCCCCCCACTGTACCTGCCCATGGGCTGCAACCCGTGTCGCCTGATGACAGGATCCTGGTGGTTGAGTAATAAGGGCCAGGGTACATCTGTTTACGCACTGCCCCTGCAACATATCACATTGGCCTTAATTTGGGCTAAACGGGACGCCAGGAAGGCCCACCCTGATCAATCGGCTGGTGATGCCATGCCCTAAATCATTATTTCCTTTCTTCTTCATCATTATTTCCTTTCTTCTTCATCATTATTTCCTTTCTTCTTCATCATTATTTCCTTTCTTCTTCATCTTAGACATATAAGATTGTGTCTAGACAGACCATTACCATGTCTTGTCTTTGTCATGTAGATTTATCCATTTCAAAACTCTCATTGGTCAGTTGGTCAGTATATAATTATGTTGGTATGTCGGTGGGTCTGTGCATCTGTAGACGAAATTTGTGTGGACAATTTCTCAGCAACTTCTTATGGGAATTCAATGAAACTTCACAGAAAGTGTAGAAAATAAAGAAAGTATTTTTATAAAACTTGAATCTTATGCGAGTAGTTATTTCTAGTACGTAAAATGTCTTGAATTGACATAATTTGTGTATACATTTTTGTCATATTTTTGTAATTTAAGCGTTCTGTTTTAAAGTTGTAGTAATGCCCTCCTTTCGTAGAAAAGGGGGTATATTGCCTCGTTCATGTCCGTCTTTTTTTGTTCGTTGGTAATCAAACCTTGTCTGGCCAACTCGACTGTGTTGGCCCCTCAGGTCTTCACTTGGTTTGAAGGTTGGTCACATACAGATAGATGACCCCTGTAGATAAGGTCTATCAATAGGTCAAAGGTCAACTATCCATTTGCCCTTTAGGGGCATCGGTGTTTCACAAACACCTCATTTAGATAGCGTATTTTAACTTAGGATATATTCACAAACATTGTTGATTTTTAATAGCTTTATTTCTTATGAGGTATATTTGGATTTTTCTAAATTTTCGTTTCTTGATTACTTAAATGCTTGCTATTAAGGTTTTTGCATTTTAACTTTTTGTTGTCTATTGCATGAGAATGAAGATTATTGAAGTACTTTTATTCAAACTGAACATATATTGATTAACTTTTAAAACTTTGGTTGTTGTTTTTTTCTTAGCTTTATTTTTGTTGTTCTTAATTCTGTATTTTCTGAATATTTGTTTCCCGACATACTTAATGCTCTCCCCCAGCTGGGTGGAGATAAGAATATCCCTGCTGTAGCAAAACAGAGCGGTAAGACCCCACACTGTGCCTGCCCATTTGCCGTGGGCTGCTACCCGTGTCGTCTGATGACAGGATCCTGGTGGTTGAGTAGGGCCAGGGTATGGCTGTTAAAACTCTGCCCCTGCAACACACCACATTGGCCTTAATTTGAGCTAAACAAGAGGTCAGGAAGGCCCACCCTCAGATCAATCAGCTAGTCATGCAATGCCCTAAATCATTATTTCCTTTCTTCTTCATCTTAGACACATAAGATGGTGTCTTAGTCAGACCATTACCATGTCTTTTCTTTGTCGTGTAGATTTTTCCATTTTCAAAACTCTCATTGGTAAGTTGGTCAGTATGGATGTTGGTATGTCGGTCGGGCTGTACATCTGTAGACAAAATTTGTCCAGACAATTTCTCAGCAACTACTTATGGGAATTCAATGAAACTTCAATTGACAGAAAGTGTAGAAAATAAAGAAAAATTTTTTTAACTGACTAAGTATTTTTATGAAACTTGAATCTTATGCTAGTAGTTATTTCTAGTATGTAAAATGTCTTGAATTAACATGATTTGTATTGATATTTTTGTCATATTTTTGTTATTTTAGGGTTCAGTTTTAAAGTTCTAGTAATGCCCCCCTTTCATAGAAATAGGGGTATATTGCTTCGTTCATGTCCGTCTTTTTTTGTTCGTTGGTAATCAAACCTTGTCTGGCCAATTCGACTGTGTTGGCCTCTTAGGTCTTTACTTGGTTTGAAGGTTGGTCACATATAGATAGATGACCCCTGTTGATAAGGTCTATCAATAGGTCAAAGGTCAACTATTCATTTGCCCTTTAGGGGGCATAGGTGTTCCACAAACACCTGATTAAGATAGCGTATTTTAACTTGATAAATATTCAAAAACATTGTTGATTTTTGATAGTTTTATTTCTTAAGAGGTAACATTGGATTTTTCTAAATTTTTGTTTCTTGATTACTTAAATGCTAGCTATTAAGGTTTTTATTTATTAACTTTTTGTTGTCTATTGCATGAGAATGAAGATTATTGAAGTACTTTTATTCAAACTTAACATATATTGATTGACTTTAAAAACTTTGGTAGTTGTTTTTTTCTTAGGTTAATTTTTGTTGTCGTAAATTCTGTATTTTCTGAATATTTGTTTCCCGACATACTTAATGCTCTCCCCCAGCTGGGTGGAGAGAAGAATTCCACTGTTGTCTCAATACAGAGTAGTAAGACCCCACACTGTGCCTGCCCATTTGCCATGGGCTGCAACTCGTGTCGCCTGATGACAGGATCCTGGTGGTTGAGTAACAAGGGCCAGGGTACATCTGTTTACGCACTGCCCCTGCAACATATCACATTGGCCTTAATTTGGGCTAAACGGGAGGTCAGGAAGGCCCATCCTGATCAATCGGTTGATCATGCCATGCCCTAAATCATTATTTTCTTTCTTCTTCATCATTATTTCCTTTCTTCTTCATCTTAGACATATAAGATGGTGTCTAGACAGACCATTACCATGTCTTGTCTTTGTCATGTAGATTTATCCATTTCAAAACTCATTGGTCAGTTGGTCGGTATGTCGGTCCGTCCTTGCATCTGTAGATGAAATTTGTCCGGACAATTTCTCAGCAACTACTTATGGGAATTCAATGAAACTTCACAGAAAGTGTAGAAAATAAAGTAAAGAAAAATTTCACTGCCTTATAAGTATTTTTATGAAACTTGAATCTTATGCGAGTAGTTATTTCTAGTATGTAAAATGTCTTGAATTAACATGATTTGTATTGATATTTTTGTCATATTTTTGTTATTTTAGGGTTCAGTTTTAAAGTTCTAGTAATGCCCCCCTTTCATAGAAATAGGGGTATATTGCTTCGTTCATGTCCGTCTTTTTTTGTTAGTTGGTAATCAAACCTTGTCTGGCCAATTCGACTGTGTTGGCCTCTTAGGTCTTTACTTGGTTTGAAGGTTGGTCACATATAGATAGATGACCCCTGTTGATAAGGTCTATCAATAGGTCAAAGGTCAACTATTCATTTGCCCTTTAGGGGGCATAGGTGTTCCACAAACACCTGATTAAGATAGCGTATTTTAACTTGATAAATATTCAAAAACATTGTTGATTTTTAATAGTTTTATTTCTTAAGAGGTAACATTGGATTTTTCTAAATTTTTGTTTCTTGATTACTTAAATGCTAGCTATTAAGGTTTTTATTTATTAACTTTTTGTTGTCTATTGCATGAGAATGAAGATTATTGAAGTACTTTTATTCAAACTTAACATATATTGATTGACTTTAAAAACTTTGGTAGTTGTTTTTTTCTTAGGTTAATTTTTGTTGTCGTAAATTCTGTATTTTCTCAATATTTGTTTCCCGACATACTTAATGCTCTCCCCCAGCTGGGTGGAGAGAAGAATTCCACTGTTGTCTCAATACAGAGTAGTAAGACCCCACACTGTGCCTGCCCATTTGCCATGGGCTGCAACCCGTGTCGCCTGATGACAGGATCCTGGTGGTTGAGTAACAAGGGCCAGGGTACATCTGTTTACGCACTGCCCCTGCAACATATCACATTGGCCTTATTTTGGGCTAAACGGGAGGTCAGGAAGGCCCATCCTGATCAATCGGTTGATCATGCCATGCCCTAAATCATTATTTTCTTTCTTCTTCATCATTATTTCCTTTCTTCTTCATCTTAGACATATAAGATGGTGTCTAGACAGACCATTACCATGTCTTGTCTTTGTCATGTAGATTTATCCATTTCAAAACTCATTGGTCAGTTGGTCGGTATGTCGGTCCGTCCTTGCATCTGTAGATGAAATTTGTCCGGACAATTTCTCAGCAACTACTTATGGGAATTCAATGAAACTTCACAGAAAGTGTAGAAAATAAAGTAAAGAAAAATTTCACTGCCTTATAAGTATTTTTATGAAACTTGAATCTTATGCGAGTAGTTATTTCTAGTATGTAAAATGTCTTGAATTAACATGATTTGTATTGATATTTTTGTCATATTTTTGTTATTTTAGGGTTCAGTTTTAAAGTTCTAGTAATGCCCCCCTTTCATAGAAATAGGGGTATATTGCTTCGTTCATGTCCGTCTTTTTTTGTTAGTTGGTAATCAAACCTTGTCTGGCCAATTCGACTGTGTTGGCCTCTTAGGTCTTTACTTGGTTTGAAGGTTGGTCACATATAGATAGATGACCCCTGTTGATAAGGTCTATCAATAGGTCAAAGGTCAACTATTCATTTGCCCTTTAGGGGGCATAGGTGTTCCACAAACACCTGATTAAGATAGCGTATTTTAACTTGATAAATATTCAAAAACATTGTTGATTTTTAATAGTTTTATTTCTTAAGGGGTAACATTGGATTTTTCTAAATTTTTGTTTCTTGATTACTTAAATGCTAGCTATTAAGGTTTTTATTTATTAACTTTTTGTTGTCTATTGCATGAAAATGAAGATTATTGAAGTACTCTTATTCAAACTTAACATATATTGATTGGCTTTTAAAACTTTGGTTGTTGTCAATTCTGTATTTTCTCAATATTTGTTTCCCGACATACTTAATGTTCTCTCCCAGCTGGGTGGAGATAAGAATACCACTGTTGTCTCAATACAGAGTTGTAAGACCCCACACTGTGCCTGCCCATTGCCATGGGCTGCAACCCGTGTCGCCTGATGACAGGATCCTGGTGGTTGAATAACAAGGGCCAGGGTACATCTGTTTACGCACTGCCCCTGCAACATATCACATTGGCCTTAATTTGGGCTAAACGGGAGGTCAGGAAGGCCCATCCTGATCAATCGGTTGATCATGCCATGCCCTAAATCATTATTTTCTTTCTTCTTCATCATTATTTCCTTTCTTCTTCATCTTTGACATATAAGATGGTTTCTAGACAGACCATCACCATGTCTTGTCTTTATCATGTAGATTTATCCATTTCAAAACTCTCATTGGTCAGTTGGTCAGTATATAATTATGTTGGTATGTCGGTCTGTCTGTGCATCTGTAGACGAAATTTGTGTGGACAATTTATCAGCAACTACTTATGGGAATTCAATGAAACTTCACAGAAAGTGTAGAAAATAAAGAAAGTATTTTTATGAAACTTGAATCTTATGCGAGTAGTTATTTCTAGTACGTAAAATGTCTTGAATTGACATGATTTGTATATACATTTTTGTCATATTTTTGTAATTTAAGCGTTCTGTTTTAAAGTTGTAGTAATGCCCTCCTTTCATAGAAATGGGGGTATATTGCTTCGTTCATGTCCGTCTTTTTTGTTCGTTGGTAATCAAACCTTGTCTGGCCAATTCGACTGTGTTGGCCTCTTAGGTCTTTACTTGGTTTGAAGGTTGGTCACATATAGATAGATGACCCCTGTTGATAAGGTCTATCAATAGGTCAAAGGTCAACTATCAGTTTGCCCTTTAGGGGGCATAGGTGTTTCACAAACACCTCATTAAGATAGCGTATTTAACTTAAGATATATTCCAAATCTTTGTTGATTTTTAATAGCTTTATTTCTTAAGAGGTAACTTTGGATCTTTCTAAATTTTTGTTTCTTGATTACTTAAATGCTTGCTATTAAGGTTTTTATTTATTAACTTTTTGTTGTCTATTGCATGAAAATGATGTTTATTGAAGTACTCTTATTTAAACTTAACATAATTTTGGTAGTTTTTTTTTAGGTTTATTTTTGTAGTTGTTTATTCAGAATTTTCTGAATATTTGTTTCCCGACATACTAAATGCTATCCCCCAGCTGGGTGAAGATAAGAATACCCCTGCTATCGCAATACAGAGGGGTAAGAATCCCCCACTGTGCCTGCCCATTTTCTGCGGGCTGTTACCCGTGTCACCTGACAGGATCCTGGTGGTTGAGCAGGGCCAGGATATGGCTGTTAACACATTGCCCCTGCAACACACCACATTGGCCTTAATGTGGGCTAAACAGGAGGTCAGGAAGGCCCGTCCTGGTCAATTGGTCTTTGATTGACACTTAAAGATAGTTCTTAACCTCTTAAAGATAGTTATAGCTTGGAAAACATTCTACCGGAATACAGTTGTCTAGTCTTAGGCTCTTTTCCTCAGAGCATATCACTGATGTATCCCTGTTATGATCTGTGTTGGTATCGCCAGGTCATGTCCCCTTGTTGGACTCTATAGTTGGTAGGGAGCATCAGTGATGAAAAATCAAAATCATCATGGAATCCACCCAAAAAAGCCAAGCATACTCTCTCTGACTGAGATTCCAAGTCTGTTGGAAAAATGATACCCTTATCTTCAACATGGTTCATTGTTGTCTCAGCAGTGGATCCCGATAAACCAATCACCACCAACCTGTCACCTTTTGTGATTGAAAAGCAAATTATTGCTGTTTTGGGCACACCAAATTCTGTTATAAAATGTAAAATCAACTGTTACTTGTGGAGTATGTGTGTACCACAATGTAACAATCCAAAAAACTTCTTTCAACTTTGAACTTCTTCTAAAAAGGTTACGGTGTTGCCCCATGAAACATTCAACTCGTGTAAAGGAGTGTTTCATTGAAGGGATCTTAGATGTTGTAAATCCCTCGATGAGAAATCAAATTTAAAGCCACAGGCTGTTTCTGTTGTTAAACGCATCAGTGTTGTCAATAATGCCTATATTCTCTCTTTTTCAACTTATATTCTCACTTTTTCAACTTATATTCTCACTTTTTCAACCTATATTCTCATTTTTTTAAGTCTAGATCTTCCTTCCACCATAAAAATAGGGTTTCAGTCCTGTATGTGTCCAACCCACTTTGTGATGGAAACTATCAAAAGCCAATTGGGAAAAGTTCAAACTCCTTTGTGACCAAACTATTATTCATGAAAAATTAAACAATAATGAGGATGTGTCTGACCTTTTTACTTCGCTGCTCATAGAGGCAGCTGAAGGCTCTATCCTCATACCTTGACAAGTCCCATAAGTGTATGAGTGTATAAGGGCGGGCCAAAGTCATAAGGAAGCACTTAGGAACCTTAGAAAAATTAAATCTGAGACCAACTCATGAAAATCTTTAATCCTTTTGTATACATGTATTTAGAGTAAAAGCTTGAAAAACAATTAAAAGTTGTAAATGAAAAATTTGGAGACTCGAAGTCAAACCTCAATTAAGAATACACGGGATAATTATGATCTGCAAAATTAATGGCAATGGTTCATCCCCAATGCATCATTAAATTTTGTCTGTTAACAATAAAAAATGTAAACTCCACACAGGAAATTGCTGAGGCCATTGCTGTTGCATTTGGAAAAAGTCTTCCTCTGAAAATTACTCAGAAAAGTTTCAAGAGCTCAAGACCAAGGAAGAAAAACTCTTCAAGGTACGAAGAAACATACAATAAACTGTTCTCAATGAAATTACTAAAATCTGCCCTTAACAAGGCAAAAGACACTTCCAGCCAAAGTTCATTATCAATTTCTGAAACAATTACCAATTTATACTGTTTCTCTTTTACTTGATATATTTGATAATGTATGGGAAATGTTGAATTCCCTTTGTCCTGGAAAGAAGCATTGGTAATGCCAATTCCTAAGCTGGGCAAGGATCCCTAGGTAATCCAGATAATTAGCACCCAGTAGCTCTTACCAGCTTTAAACTTTTCTGAGAGAGGCATTTATAAACAAACAGCATGCAGTAGCTGTATTAATCGACCTTGAAAGATCTCCCAGAGGCTGCTTTCCAGTTTTTATCGCTGCTTTTTTAAATGAACGTTTCTTTCTGGTTCGTGTGGGAATCTGTCTGTCAGATCCACAAAAGCAAGAAATGGGTGTGCCGCAGGGCTGTATCCTGTTGGTTACACAATTTGGTATTAAAATCAATAACATAGTCAAGGCTATTAATCCTGGAGTCTATTGTTCCCTATATGTAGATTTTCTTACAGGTTTTAAATCTTAAAACATGAATTCCAGCAATGTCTAATAAACTTCAAACTTGGTCAAATCAAAATGGTTTCAAATTTTCAAAACACCAAAGGTATGCATTTCTGCATCAAGAACCAAGTCTCAATCTGGACAACTTGACAATTCAGGCTGTACCAGAATTTAAATTTCTGTCCAGTCATATTTGACTCTTAAGCTTTTATTTATTAATCATATTAAAAAGTAATGCCAGAAGGCTCTGAACCTAAAGTAGTTGATCACACTGATTGGGGAGCTGACAGAAAAGTACTTTTACGTTTATATAAATCTCTTATTCGTTCATAACTGGACTATGATCCATTGTATATGGAACAGATTCAATAAATAACTATGGTTTAGAGCCTTTAAAACCTCCCCTGTAAATAGCCTTTTTGTTGAAGCAAAAAAATGTTCCTTTATGTTAGAAGGCAAAAACTTGCCATTCAGTATATAACTTAAATCAAACCCTTTTAGCCCTACCCTTTTAGCCCTTCCCTTTTAGCCGATTGCTGAATAATCAGAGTTCCAGATATTCCTCCCTGGTCCCATATACCATGAACTGAATGAAACTTACCATACACATCAACCTATTTATACTGATCACTCTAAAGATGGTGGTACTGTTGCTTAGGTGCTGCAGTATCTGGAAAGAAAATTAAAAAATGTCTTCCAGACAGACCAGTCCTCCTGTTTTTTTCAGCTGAAATGAAGGCCATGCTCTTGCCCTAAATCTTGCTGAGGAATCGGATTGTAATCATTTAATCATCATATTCTCAGATTTGTTGTCTGCACTACAGGCCCTACACAATTATAAATTTCGCGAGTCCCTCTGCCTGACTGATATCTTCGAAAGAATCTCTCATCTCTATATATTGCATTTTATGGAATATTCAGGTGATTGAGTAAAGGGCCATCATGGCCCTCTTGTTTTATATACAGTGTATATACAATATCTTAACAACTACTTACAGGAATTCAATGAAACTTCACAGAAATGATAAGCAGTAAGCCTAATTGTGCAAGCAAGTTTTGTTTAAATTAATTTTAGAGTTATGGCCCTTTGTTTTTTTTATACAGTGTATATTCAGTAAGGTTTAGGTGGCCGCAAACACAGGCTTGACTCTAAGAGGTGTCCATTGCACAAAATTTGTCTCTGAGGATAACAGTACAAAAATGTACTAAATAATCAATTGTTTAGCTGGTAGGAGAGTTTTTTAAGAAACAGTACTATTTAGTTTATTTTTTGAGTTTGTGTATTAGTTCCTTAAGCACCAATATTATGTAATTTGAATAAGGAACACAACCTAGAGAAGGAAAGGAGTAAAATCTGGAGAAAGACAAACACTCACTTTATCCTTAAGTTGAACAGTAATTCAATGACACAAAATTGTCATATTGATTACCCATGTGGGAGTTCACTATTAGTATTTTTTGAAATCTATACAGTTGGTATGGACATCTTTATTGTGTCTCTGAGTGTATAAATGTATTGAAGTTTATCTGATGTTTTAATAATTAATGATTAAGTTTGGAGAAATAGAGACATTTTAGTAATTAAACTGCACAGCGAGCATAAATGAAGTAGATCAATGCTTCAGTGAAATTGTCATTAATTATTAAAACATTGACGTCCCATGAAATGGATTGGAAGAAAACTTAAGACTGGAACACTATAAAACTTTGAACTGTGATATAATATTGAGAAGTACATGCAAGGTCGTTTGAATTTCACTTGATAAAGGCTTCTTTAATTGGTTCTGCTGTAGAATTCATTAATCAATCAGGGTGATGTAACTGTCAGTAAAACAGATTGGACTGGCTGCTCATAAAATTAGGAATTTCTAATTTATTTTTTTTTTTGATGACACAGTCTAGGTTGTACCATTTTCACTTTAGATGAAAGTAAAATGTTTACATGTTAAACGAATGAGTTATGGGTGTTAGAAAGGGGTGCTAGCTAACTTATCATGTACATGTGGAATGCATGTGCCACAGTAAGGGTAAACTGGTATAAATACAAGTGGTACACTATTCTGATAGAAATTAACAACATTCAGTCACCAAATGTAATTCTGAACTTGGAAATACTAATTATTCTGATTTGAAAATAGCTTTAAATTTGTGGACATCAATAAGTGAAATATTTACCACAGACTGTAAAGATAGATCATGTATTTATGTTCTGAACATTATGTTTGATTGGATCGATATACAGTATAAAATTTGGAACATGTTTGATTATATGACTGACTACTGTTACAGACCCGGGCCATATGATAGGGTAAGCCACTTACGCTATGGTAGATCTGTTAACTAGTATATTTGGATACAGACCTACAGTAAATTTCGAGGGCTCAGCGCAACACTGTTGTAACTTGTTCTAATTTCAATATGAGTTACAATACTGTTGCGCTGAAGCCTCGTACTGTTAGTACACATTCATCTCAAAGATCCTGTCATTTAGTAGGAAAGCATTGTGTATCAGCTGTTAGTTCATTGAAGAACTGCATCATGTACGTTTTCTTGTTGGATTGAAACCATTGGCGCCCGGCCCATTCCGCATGATATATGTGCTGTAACTATGTACCAAGCGATAAAGCTTGAATGTAAAATATCTTATCTCGAACAAATCTATGTAATATCTCCAGTTTAATTAAGTCTGTGGCATTATTTTGAATTTGTTTAATTTTGCTTCACACCTGAAGTATAATTGCATGTCAAATCAATAAGCAGTTAATTAATAAATAATCCAATAGTTTGTTACTGCGTTTTATTTTTTAAGATTTGTCTTACCGATTTCTCTCAGTATATTGACCAATTTTAAAATGGTTCATTAATCTTTAATGTAATTTGTACACATTCTATGGTTGTAGTTGATTGGTAGACAAAATTCGAGGGCTCAGCGCAGCACTGTCGTAACTTGTTCTTATTTCAATATGAGTTACGACACTGTTGCGCTGAACCCTCGAATTATTGGTGTTTAAAGGTTTTAATTATCTGCTTATGCCCGATGATTTCTCTGATTCATATGTTAGTAAGGCTGTGGCCGGGTACCAGTCATTTAAGTGCGCTGGATTTGTAACCCGGCGATCTGGGCGATAACCTTTAATAATTTCCATAAAAATTTGGCAACTGTTGAATGTCTAAATTCCTCAACTTATTGAGAAGTTGCAGCCTCCTAGTAGAAGGGCAAGTTAGTACTAGTTAAAAAATAGTTGAGGTAACAATCTAATTTGATGAAGAAATTATAATTAGACGTGGCTTCAGATTTAAAAAAATAATTAACAAGGGCAACTACTCTTTCAGAATTTTCAGAATCTGTCCTAGAATAAATGAAAATCATTTTTCATACAATGGGGATCAAGATAAATTTTAGGGCCACTTTTTTATCAACTTATTCAACAATTTGTTGACATAACAATTATTCAGGCGTAAGACAGGAATAATAATTGTTTTCTTTCTGATTTTTTTATTGAATAAATCTGCTACCAAATAAATCTGATTGCATATAAATCTTTGCTTTATGAATGTTACAATCGGATGATAAAAAATAGATATCACAATATTCATCATCTCTATGAGATATTTCTTCCATATATGTTAGGACTATATCCCCCTAGGGACATTTTAGGCTCCAATATGATTGTACTGTAAACAAATGTGCTGTATTTATTGGGTGTTGTTAGTGCTATAAGCCTGTCACATCCCCGTGGAGTCTCTTCTAATAATGTGTCATAATACTGCTAGATAAGACGGACTGTTTCTCCCATTCTGCTATTTTAGAGACAATTTCTGAGCGCCTTTGTGATTCTGATATTGATCTAGATCAACTAGAGGCTTTTCATTCATCTGTCACCAATGATTGGTGTTTCGTGAAGATTGGTGCACATTTTCATTAGAGGCAATAATCTGTTGATAACACTGTGATTATGGTAGATATTATGAGTAATTTTCTGGCACCTCTGGTAAGTACTTCAATATCTCACTGAAATGACATTTGTTGCTCCTGTAATATTGAAGTACTGTTGCTTTTTATGGAAATGATATGATAGGCTGTCGTTATGAATACTTTAATACACAGCTTGAAATGATGATGATTTAAAGGATGCAAGATATATTACTGTATAAAAATAAATTACATTTTTTTCTGTCATAATATATTATTATATAAAATTATATTACATGACTGTGTATTCATTTATATATATTTATTTTTTTCAATTAGAGCTATTGAATGCTTTTTTTACAAACTGTATCATGTTTCATAACAAAATAATGTACCGGGTAAGAATTAAATGTGACAATGATGTATAATATCTTACATAAATTATACTCTTTGTGGGGTGTTTAATTAAGCTATAGTTAGCTGGTTGAAGTAGAGTTGCTATGGTTTCGTATAAGTCTAATGAAAGATGGTATTACTTTAACTTATGAGGTATGTTACCAGACTATGATATAGTTTATGAAGAACTGATACGAGGGTCTGAGGAAGTTTGACTCCTGATCTGGATAATCACTTCCTGATGATTAGGGCTCTCATTTGAGCCTTAATTAAAGTGGCATTTTGACTCAACTCTTGAGAATTGGTACCAAAGGGTTAAATTTACTATTATATTAGCGGAAATTTTGTTGACTCTTCAAGTTGTTATCAGCCAAGGGTAGTTTTGTCCCCCTAGTTTTGAAGTCCAGTGAGTACCTTGATAATCTATGATGATTTTCAAGCAAAACCTAATTCCTTGAATTGAAATTATTAGGAATATCACTAAGTAACTTTGTCTCTGTAATTCTTTGATTACGTACACTCATAGCCTGAGCACTCTGTAGAGCAACAGCCTCTCTACAACAACACCTTCAAAATATCCATCAGCTAATATATTATTAAATAAACAGATATTTACTATACATTGTACCAACCTCTAAACAATGGCTAATATTTGCAGCTCCCACAGAATGTTTCTCTACAGAGGTTGTATTGTATATCCATTGATTTTAATAAAGAACATCTTTTTAAAATGAACATAATCTTCATATTATGGTACATTCACAAATACAACAAAATCAAAGTACTGAAAGTACTTATGGAAACTGAACTTACATAGACATGTGCTATAACATGACACAGGCAGTTGTAGAAAAACCTACTACTTTGTTCCACATCAAAATCCATGCCCACCAAACGGGTAACGGCTATGCGATGCTGAACTATCATTCAGTTTCCAAAAATGAAGCGAAAAAAGTTTAGTGTGATTTTTTTTACTGAGATGTCAATCTTGCTTTAAACATTTTTAATCTTCTTACAAAGTTATAGAAGGATCTCTGTTGTTTGGGAGATTTTATAGGGCAAGGTGAAGGTCAAAGAGACCAGAAATTATGGGTCAATGTCAACTGATCAACATCAGCAGATCAGTGGTATAAGACTTGATTCGACTAAATACACACCCCATACTCCACAATACATTGAACATGACTTGTATGCATCATTTAATTAAGTAAAGCTCAGGCCCCTTTGAAAAGAAATCATAAATTTTTCATGAACTTTTCTTGCATATAATATGAATAGTTCATGATGTATGAATGATTATTTGACAGGGATGGTCTCATTTAAGTCTTTCTTTACCTGCAGGTTAATTATGCTCTATATTAAGGTACCCGAGTACTTCTTCTCCAAATAGAATTTACTTAATATGAAAGATTAATATGTTGCTTATAAAAAAAAGCACCAATATTTTTGTGGTGGTAAAAACATTTTGTGTCAAGAACAGTCTGCATACAGACCTAATTGTAAATATCAAATATAAGTGGTTAGCGTGGGTGCCTTTGGAGAGGGAGTTGGAAGGTTCGAATCAAGTGGAGACTGGATTAGAACTGATGTGGGTGATTGGTGAGCCGCCAGCTAGTTAAATAATGGTTACTGATGCCCATTTCATTAAGACGTCTGGCAAAAAGAGAAGTGAATCGGGAGGTACTGTGTGAAGTTGTGAACGAAAGATAATTGTGTCATAAGCCAACTTCGTTGGCCTTTTTAATAGGGTTGACACTATTATAAACAAAACCTGTACCTTTTATATTAGGACCCAGTCCTTCAAACAATTAGACAGAGGAGCACATTTACTATTTTAATCCACTGATATTTCACTGAAAACTTCTGCGAATATAGAATTTATTTATTTTATGTTGAAGGGAGTAATGTTCTATTATCTATACACAACAATGTATTGATATAGCTGATATTTGGTGTAAGCAAGACAGGCATCAACATGATTGGCTACAAAGCGAGGGCTCAGCGCAACACTATCGTAACTTGTTCTTATTTCAATATGAGTTACGACACTCTTGCGTTGAACCCTCGAAAAGTGCATGTAATTACCCCAGCATCCAACTTAGTATGAAATCTCAAATACCATGGTTATACAATCACTCAGCCAGGATGCAATAGTATATAAGTTATATTGTCACTTAACCAGGTTGCAGTCAGTTATTTTGTCACTCAGCCGGATTGCACAAGGTTATAAATTTACTCCCCTAGAATACTGAAGAGCATACTTAAACACTCAGCCAGGATACAGAAGGTTATACTAACACTCAGTCGGGATACATTCTGTTACTCTCCTGGGATACAGAAGGTTATACTAACACTCAGTCGGGATACATTCTGTTACTCTCCTGGGATACAGAAGGTGATGCTATCACTCAGCCGGGATACAGTCTGTCACTGTCCTGGGATACAGAAGGTGATGCTATCACTCAGCCGGGATACAGTCTGTCACTGTCCTGGGATACAGAAGGTGATGCTATCACTCAGCCAGGATACAGAAGGTTATACTAACACTCAGCCAGGATTCAGATTACCAAGGAAATGAAATGGCCTTCCTTAGATCAAGATTTCTCTAATGTTTAGTGTCTAGTGTAATAATTTGTCTGACTGGACAAATGGCTGTAGGAGGGTGTATTTTATTGTGACAACTTAGTCTGATCTTAAGACATATAACCAAGGTGTGAAAATGCCAATACTATTATTTCTGATAGTGTTGTTATAAATGGTCATATTATCTTCATAATTTCTCATAGTGTGTTGTTATAAATGGTTATATTATGGTCTCTTATACTGGCAGGATGATATAATCTACTGCTGTAATAACATTAATAAGAGACCAGAAACTCAAGATGACACTCTGTTGTAGATTTACTGTAATGTTACATTTCAGACTTTGAATATCCATGGTGCTAATAATACACAGTGTACAATAAAGAACCAGGAAAAGCTATTCGAAAAGAGTAGGTATATAAATGACCGGTTCTCTTGTTTCCGTAATAATCTCCCCTCTCCCTCTCTCTCTCTCTCTCTCTCCCTCTCCCTCTCCCTCTCTCTCTCTCTCTCTCTCTCTGGACAGGGTGGCTCTGAAATGACTATAGCTGCTAAAGGGCTGTTCAACAACAAATAAATAAATGAATTAAAATGTTTCCCATCTTAAACAAAACTGTGTATAATATCCTTGTCATTGTTACTGATAGATCTTGTCTACTGTAGCTTTAACTACATAGGATTATTTCTGAGAAGTCTTTTAATTTGATGGCTACTTATTTGAAGAAAGACGCCACTGTCTGAAAAGTTTGCTAGACAAATGACTTTAAAGTTTTAATGCTTTTGAAAAAACAAAACAAGTTTGACTGTTTGAATATGTCTGATTGTATAGGTGGATGTAATATTTAACATAAATATGTGTTTTCTCTAAACTACAGGAATGATGATGAGTATAAATAATGAGGAATTTTCTATTTCCTTTTTGAAGCAGGACTTACATTTAATCTGTTTTGTAGCTCATAGATATCTTGAATTACTCTGTCTGTTTATAACTATATATATACAATTGTGTGTATTAAAGCTTTCTGAGTCTGGATTGCGAAACGCTCAAAGTTGTACAGGTTGCCTTATGAAATGATATTAAAATGCAAAACTGGAATTACACAGTAGTCTGGAGTCTTATTGAACAGTAAAACTGTTTTCCTTTGTGCATACTTTTACTGGAAACCTTTTGGAATCTAAATCCGAGTGACTTTTACGACTTCTACATCCAAATCAAATTTTAATTGCTCCAACCCTCCGAAACATTTAAATTTGTTTTATTTCACGGTACTATATGCATTAATAGCTTGTCACATGTGATACTATTGCGCAATATTCAGTTGGCAACATTTCAAGTTGAGAATTTTATTGACTAGCTCACACAATGTCAGTCCAAGTTACCATGACTGATGTTCTATATTATTCAGTATTTTCTCTAAATATTCAAAATGCTGCCTACGCATTTTATGCACATTTTACTGACTGTGCGTATTTTATAAGATGTGTGACTCACTATAAAAGATGTTATTCTTAGTATTATGGTCACATATGGAGTGTTGTTATATGTTTTAAAGGAGTGTACACAACAAATAAGACAGTTTAAAGTAATATTGCTAGATCTAAAGTGTTGATTTCTCTCTGAGCGGCCCTCTCTTGAGCAGCAACCTCCCTTCAGCAACAGCGTGATGTTATCCACTGCACGATTTTACTATTAATAGAGCAAAGCCTCTCTACAACAACATAATTTTGCTTCTCCCAAAGGGTGTTGCTTTGGAGAGGTTGCACTGTAAATACAATCAAACCAGTTTATCTGAGCTATAGATATAGAGACAGTAAGAAGCAATATCATAAACTTTGAAGTCTTTATCTCTATATTGGCAAAACGTATTGTTACAATGTGGTTTTTAAAATGAATAGATCTTGTCAGCTTAAAGATGGGACTTCACTGAATTACTCAGTGCTGTCCCCTGTCCCAATTCTGAGTCCTGGATAAAAGCCTAGTGCACTTACTTCTTTAGTGTTTAAACCTGAAAAAAGTGGTCTTTATATTAAAGTGATTCTATTATCAAGGTGAATTATATACATAGATAATTATATACATAGATAAATATACAGAGGGAAATTTGGGAACCGAAATTTTATTTCGGATAAGACCAGGTTTTCGGATATTTCGATGTGGCCTTTATAATGAGTTAGTTATTGCATGAGGTGTCACTGTATGTACAGTCAAACATGTGTTAGCAGCTACCTCTGAATAAAGGCTATTCTTTTAAAAATTGTCATTGATCATCCAGATAAAAAAAAACTGAATAAAGGCCACCTGTCAATAAAGGCCATATTATGTCTATCCAAAGGATGGCCTTTGTTCACTGGTTTGACTGTAACATTATGCCTAATATACTGAAATACTGTAATTTCAAACAATACAATTTGATTATGTGTAAAACAATCTTTTTAAATCCCTATTTCGTGTACTGTTAAAAGTCACCCCACATGATGTTCATGAGATTCACAAGAAAAGCATGCTAAGCATGATGTCCTATGTAAGCAACTTTAGTTTTGTAGATACTTGTGTTTAAATTTAATAAAAGTTTGTCTGAGCTGTTTAGATTTTAACAATGATGATTTTATTCCATGGATGTTTTTTTAGCATTTTTTCCATCACTTATTGTTAAGAGTACTAAATAAGATGATGGCTAAATAAGATGATGGTAAGTATTGTAAAGTTTAATAATTTATTATGTTTAGTTCTATGTATAGGCTAGTTTTTCGTAAATTAAGAAAAGCTAAAAAGATCAGTTAAAAAAAATCAGTAAATGCATACTGGTATGTATGCTCCAGAGTTCTTGAGAATGAAGAAAAAGAAGTATCCACTATAGCTTTTTAGTTAAGTCAAGGACACCCAAGTATGCATTATAACCATCTTAGTGCTGTGTCTCTAGCACATGCGCAATGTGTACTAAGTCATTCTACAAAACTAAGAAGTTGGACCACCTGTTTAATATTCTATTAAGATGAAGAAAGCAAAACATTTAAATGATCCTTGTCACTGATTGGATAAGAAAGTGATGTGAGCACTAAATGATGAGACTACTTAGTTCTTCTTGTCAAATCTCACACTCTGAGCCAGTAGGACCAGTAGGTAACTAAGTGTTAATTAGTAAAAGTTGTAGGTCTGAAACCTGGGTGAGATATAATGTCATGTTTACCTGTGTTTTATATTCAAAATAAGCTGACCTTTTAGCTCATTTAAAGGTGTTTGTTAGACCTTGACACCCCAGGTTTGTTAATTAAGTCCCGGGTGTGGCACGATCATGTTCTCTGTGCTGATTATGTACAAGTATGTCTAAGGGCCACTCTTCATTCACTGCTGATTTTGTTGAAGACATTTATGTATAAATTAATATTGTGTATATGAGTCAGTCTTCATCATAATGCATTACATGTACTGTAAGTACAGTTTTCTTTAATTATTGCTGATTTGAAGATGGTGGGCATGCATACATTTTTAGAAGGTGTGAATTTGTTAAAATTGATTGTTAATTAATATATAATAGCTAAAGATTTTGTGATATTTTCAATAATAAAATAATCATTGAAAGAGCAGGAGTGTATCAAAGACAAAATCACTAGAGGGGGATGCACTGTGGGAAGTCGTCCCTCATTGAACATAAATTATAACTGTCAACTATGCAGTCTTGCTGTGTAAGCCCCTGGTCTATTATTAATGTTTCCAAAAGTTTTACTGCAAAATGTATACAATGTAATATTCCTTACATATGAACAAATTTAAGGACTCTTTATATTTGTACATGAATGAATATCTTTATCCTGTTGACACAGATGGCATACGCTGGTCCATAATAATAATAATTCCCATATCTTAAGTTGTATTCTTTTTATTGATCGAGATTTTAAAGGGTATTGATGGCAGGGTAACATCTTGTCGTAATCTCAGTATATAACACAATGGAAAATCTCATGTTTTTATGACTTCAAAATGTATGAAAGTCTTGTCCTCAACTCTAAACGTATTCAGTTTTATTTTAGTTATTTAGAAAGACGGATTGTTGGCATAGTAACTAAACTGAATTATGTCTGGATTTAAGTTTGATGACAAAAAAGATGTAGGTCATTTTGTTTGTTTGTGTAATGCGGAATATTGTATATAAAGTAATGTATGTTTTTACACCCTATTATTACATTATGATTTTATCATAACTGTTAAAATTTTATTTAATTAAATAGAATTTACTCTGAAATCAGACTTTTTTTATGTGATTTATGTAGAGATATTGACAGTAACTTGTGGAGAACAGGGTTATTATTGGCATTGCACCCAGGAACACTTGTTAGGTAACCAGTACCTGCTAGTTTATATATGAAATACTGTAAAAACACAAGGTATAAAACTAAAAAAAGAATAAAATGTTTTTTCATTGTAATAATTTTTGTTTATTCACAGTGTAAAAGAAGAAAAAATATGCATAAAAATTAATTCAAGTTTTTTTTGCACTGCACTTGGATAGCATCAATTTGTTACATTTTGGAATCTATCAATAATTATATGGGTACACTTTGAGTTTATTTGTACCCAGTAGTTGTAATTATCATATTATCAAAAGTAGAATATAAGTCTTAACAAGGACTTGGTGTAATTATTCATTTTGTGTCTGGTTACATTGCCTTCATAGTCTTCTATATTGTACTTGTTATTTCTGTGATAGTATTATACCCTCTTATTAAGCTAATACACAACATTATTGTTTCTGCGTAATACAACAATTTTAGACCTTTTAGGCTTCATTATCTGATAAGTAAACAAAAATTTACCAGGGTAATTAGTTCTCCAAAAAATGACCCCCACCTAAAAAAAATATATATTTTAACACTTCATGATAATAATTCTCTCAGCATTACAAGGAGGGGTATTTTATTGTACCATTATAAATATTACATACAATATGATTTGATCACAGAATCCATTTGTAAATTCAACGCAAATAAAACAGAATTGTGGGAAAATACAACAGATTTTTGTCACGCGCTCAACACATAAATTTCTGAACATAAATTTGAAGTAACAAAATAAATTCTGAAAAAAATATTCATTACTGTTGCTGACATGTCTGTATAAATCAAGCTAATGATTGTAACATAATCAATATTCACAGATCCTGTACTTAGTGCATATCCTGATACAGTTGATGAGCTAACAGGATGGTACGAACACTCAAGTTTCTCTGTAGATAAATACAGTTAAGCATCAGATCCTGTGGAATCATTAATTTACGTTGGGGATTTAATTTTGTGGATTTTGTGGTTCGGCTCATCCACGATATCAAATCACCTCAAATGTAGAGGTAAGGCTTTCTTTCATAAATCAAATTCCACGAAATTGTGTCTCCACGAAATAGCTATTTTAGTAAAAACCACAAAATTGAGCCCAACGAAAATAAATGAAAATACAGTAGATAAAATTGTCATTGGAAGAGATGAGTATCTTATAATTCTATCAGACAGGGGAAAAAATAGCCTTACTATTGTGAATGCACTTAACCCATTTATGCATTAATGCATCCTGGTAGGAAGTTAATTAATTGGATAGATAGATTGATGTAAAGTTTAGATGCTTAGTGGGTTGGGAGTTATCCAACTAATGCATTTTCCTTCCATCTAGTATTTCCCAACACATGAATTAGTATTGTATCTACATAATTGGTTAGTCTCAACAGTCCCAATTGGTATTTGTTTATCTTTACAAGATAATAGAATAAAAGCTATCTTGATTCTTCTATAAAACTTTTAATAAGGCGAGACTGGAGAAACTAAAGGCATTGAATTATTGTACTTACATGAGTCATCTCCCTTTATTTCTTTCTAATTCAATTTTAATACTGAAACTTCTATCCTCATACTAGATAATTTTTTCATTTTTGTTTTTATGACTAACAATTTAGAAAAATATTTTTTTTAGGAATTTTTTGGTTTTTGACTAATTTTGTTGACTAAATCTGTTCACTAGAAAACTGTTAGAACTAATCTTGGAGTCTTATTTAGACACGGCGTTCTCTAATAATATTAGCTTTTATCCTAATGGAAATCCCATGGTAAAAGATGGTTAATTTTTTGTGATCATTGATAAAAATCTTGTGTCCCTCATTAGGGAAGATAAAACTGAAGTATTTAACAAGACTGAGATAATGATTGTGGTGAGATTCCTGTATTCCTCTCTGTGTGTGTATGTGTACACCGATGTGATCGTTTAATCTAGAATGGCAGCACTAAGCAAATAAAGTTTTTCTGTTGTTCAATGACAATAAAATCTGAACATGGAAAATGCAATATAAAACTGAAGTGTGAACAAGCATTAAAATGCAAATGATTAAGATCTTCCACATGTTCTCTCTATGAGAAAAATCCACATTAATACAATGGTTCAGCACTTTTAGTACTCTGGCAATTTCACTTGGACTAGCTAAATTATCAATTTTTCAATGAAATCATTACATTGTACTTATATGAACTTGGTCTAGATTTGTATCTTGCTTATATAAGGTTAAGTTAGGTAAATGTGAAAGCAGCCTGTCATCAAAATAGTTTTCATTGAATAATATTATGTTTAGTTAAAGAATTTTGTCATATTATGGCAACTTTCTGGGCAGTGTCTAACAGTTAGTAATGCAGTCACACTTGATGAGCAAAATTTGAAATTAAACAATTACTTATCACTTTTTTTTTTTAAATTGGAGAAAATCAACACAGTATTCGGAAGATTTGAAAATTAAAAAATATTCCATAGAAAAGTGATATAATCAGTGTCTTAATATTTATACCAACATTACATGGTATGAAATAGAGTGAAGTTTGAATTAAACCCTCATTATCCTGCGTAATCCAAAACATTCTTTCACTCCTGATATTTTCCCTGTATATTTTTATGTAAATTTAACCCATTTATCCAAATTGTGTGATCTGAAAGAGTGATAACTTAAATTTCCCTAAAATCATTCAAACAGAATATTTTCACCTTTAATCCGAAATCGTCAATAAACTCAGATCGAAGACTTGGATCAAACTGATTTACCAATGTAAGTCCTGTCATTTAGGATGTTCGAGCTTCTATTGCATTTTTTATTAGCTCACTTACTTGTCTAACATTACTAGCAAAATTTTCTAGTTAGCTGTAAAGAATAAAATTTGTACAAATTCTTCATACAAACACCTCGAGTGAAATTATTAATTCTTGCCATTTGTTGAAGCCCTGTATTGCGATATTGTCAGGTTTCTAATGCCTCAAGTTAGTTTTTTATTTGCAGAGGATTCTGACTTGGAAAAAATGTTTGTTTTAATCTTAAAATACTGCCCATTTGGTCAATTACTTCCGTCTTTATGCTTCTATCTGCCTACTGGCCACTCTTAGAAAATCTACCTTGTCCACAATATGTTTCTTAAAAGAACAACTTGTCAACATTTATGATTGTAAGTTCTGGTCCTGTGTCAGTTAAAACAGTAATTCAGATAGTCTTCTGATGGGCACTAATTGAACGAGTGGAAATTAGCATTAACTGAATAGCTTGTGATCAATTCCTAGTGCAATTTGCTGTTCAAATTTGCTGCATTTCATTGCGTCTATGAGATTGAATGTGTCTAAATTAGATTTTGAGAACCAATCGCTTCATTGCGGAAACGTTGTGAAATGAGATATCACTTGATTGAATTTCGTTCACAACGCTTCTAGAAATGATTGGAAAAAAAAGTTATAGACATGGGTGGTTGAAAAGTATTATCCTACGTGTTTATCAAGCATTAACAATACATTTTGTGTTTAGTTTATTTTATCACTGAGGTTAAACAGGAATTTAATCCACCATAGTCTGTGTCTATGTACCCAGTATGGTGTCCGAGAAACTCTTTATTTCTATTTTTTCAAAAGCTGACAAAAAAAAAACAGCCGGGAAAATATCTAAACAGATTTGACTTGACCACAGCTTACAAAGACCTACTAATTAAGTTTTTATCTCAACAAACCATCAAATCTGTGAACAAAGACATAATATGGCCTTCATTAACAGGTGGTCCTAATTGGGAGGTTATTTTGTTATTCAATCATTGATGGTTTTTAAAAAAGACCTTTATTCCATGGGTGGCCTTTATTATACCCCCGTAAACGAAGTTTGAGAGGGGGAATATTGGAGTCAATCTGTCGGTCAGTTGTTCGGTCGGTCCGTCTGTCTGCATAAAATTTGTGGAGCGAACTACTTCCACATTTTTTAAGCTATTGCAATGAAACTTGGCATATGTTATCACCATCAAGTGTAGATGAGCAAGACACAATTTTCATGCCCAGCGATGCACTCATTGCAGAGTTATGTCCCCCTGAACTTAGCCGTATATTGTACTATTGCAGTATTAGTGTCAAAGCGGCGGCGGGGGTATTAGTCACCTCTGTGACAGCTCTAGTTTGGAGGTGGCTGCTGGCACAAGTTATACTGTACCTAAATTCAACATTTAGAGAACATCACATTTTCTACCGATGTTTTCACATGTTTTTTTTGCTACAAAAAAATAGGATTCTCCATTAGGTAATAATGTAGTACTCTGATTAAGGTATTTTGTTTCATGTGGGAATTGAGATTTTGTATTTTGAGTATTTGGTGTCTCTGTAATAGCATTAACCAGGCTTGTTAGCAAAAAACTAACTTGTTTCTCCAGGCTAACTATTACAATTACATTTTTCTCTTTGAAGTAAGTGGAAAAGAGATGAATGCATAATTAAAATACCCAAAGGAGATGCTATGGAAAGACAGTGAGGCATGTGTGAATGTCTAAACTGTAACTATGTTGACAGTGTTGGACGAAAATAAGACTCTGGTTTCATTATTAATCTGATCAGTCCATTTGATGTTGTTGTTTTGTTTCAAGTTTCAGCAGTTTTCATGACATTTCTGAATAAAAGAACTATATGGTTCTTCCCTCTCCTGAAGTACTTTCTGGGACTTTTAGCTATAACCCTTCTTATAATATATTATCTTAGTATGTGATGTCTAGGACAAATTAATGTTGTTTGATGTTGTTGCTTAAAGGGACTTAGATTCAAGTATTTTTCAAAATTTATAATGGATCCTATTTTTATTAAGGGGGGGGGGGGGGGGGGTGAAAAGGACTTGTATGTTTTTTGTTGTATATTATGATGATCATTATAAGAATTAATAAATTGTATAGTACGCAGAAAGAAGTAAAATCAAATATACCTATAACGTTTTTATCTACAATAAACGAAAGATTCGTCTATGAAAAGACCATCGGATATACATGACCACTAGACCTTGTGGTAGGAGTGTCCAGAAGAATATGATGATAATCACCTGACTGTGCAAGTGCTTGATACGGTTGAGTGAATTGTTTTTTAAAGCAACAGTCTCCAGGTATAGGTCCAGGAAGGAATGCTCCTACAGAGGCTTTATGAAAATAATGATTGTTGATGTCTGTCTGGAATAAGTCCCTTTTATTAACGATCTGCCAAGTGACTAATTTTTTAACTAATACAGTTAAGTTATCATCTTGGATGAAGTCATGCTTTATTGTATAATATGAAAATTAGGTACAATCATTATTCACTTATATCATTTAGATAAGTAATTTGTATCTATGGCCTTTATTTCATAGAAACTTTCTGGACACTTTCGTAAGGGTTGGCAAGGGATGCATGTATCCAGCTACTTGATCAATACAGCCAAAGAAAAGGTGTGCATTGTTTTCTGATGTTTGTATCAAGGAAAATATGACAAGCAATACGGGGCCAATGTAGTTTGTACCTTAAAGTACAGAATCTTGCTGAAGAAAGGAGTAAACAAACTGAACCCTTTTTTGACCCCACACAGCCCCTGGACAAGCGAGTAAATGACCATATAGTTGTCACATGCTTCTATGCTGACAATCACCTGATTTTTGCCATTGTTGATAATTAATTGTCTGGAATGACTCAGGCTGATATCTGATTATCACTGGAAATTGTTCGGACTTGTAATCCTGTCTCCTGTGGTTTGTAATTTCTAATTTTATTCTACTAGCTGTTCTCCTGTTGTCTGAACAAACATATAAGTGTGTTTGACTCCCTGTGGCCTGAAATTTGCATGTCTGACCAGCGGTCAGTGTTGGTGTAACTTGATGACATCTATTTCGGGTCAATTAACTGTTTGAATAATACATGAGAGGTCATTGTTTGTTGTTTGTCTGATTGTTTTAATTCTATGGAGAAGTTGGCTGAATAATTTCATACAATAATGTGTTGTTTAGAAGTAAGATATTATACACTTAATTCAGCACTGCATGTTTATAAGGACTTGGTTATACTCATTTTGCATGACATGAAACACTTCATAGTTTTATGAGTTACTTGTTAGAACTAATTTTCAGAATTCATTTATAACAACAGCAGTTATGGATAACATAAAAGAAACATTAAACAAAATTCGAGGGTTTAATGCAACAGTGTCGTAACTCATATGGAAATAAGAACAAGTTACGACAGTGTTGCGCCAAGCCTTCGAAATACTGTTTGAATGCAATATTATTCAGCTTCTGAAAACATAGAGAGGATTATTTTGGTGCATTTCTTGTATTGGAAGATTTGCTATTAGCTGAAACTGTTTTCTCATCAGCAGAAGGAATTCCGATGCCCTTATTTGATTACAATAAGTTTGTCTGAGTTTAGATATAGACCTTTTAGCCTTCAATTCAGATTTATAGAACGAATAATATCATATAAGTTAGATAAGCTAATTCTTGTTCTTTGGTTGTCTGGGATGTCTATACTTTATGAAGAAAAGTTATGTTTATGGCTGTAACTGATGGAAATGTATTGGTGACTCAACTGTTTGGTACATCATGCCAAAATGTGGATGTATGACATGTTCAATTGTTGAGCTATGATGTAGTTATTACTCTTTTACACATACTGAGCTGTTATATTGTCTTTTAAGGGAATTGGACGATATATAGTATACATGCAGTTTGGTACACTGGCTTCATCAGAAAAAGTACAGTCAGCAAGTTTTCAGAATTAAAGTACTGTACAGACATTCTTCGAAATAGCAAAGTCATATTTTGTTAAAAGCGCAAGCTGAAAATTGAATATTTTGTTTTTATATGATAGCTCTGCGGTACACAAGTAATAATAGACACAGAAATTAACAACAAATCAGTGGAATGATTTTGAGTTAGTTTTGATGTTTCTCTTTCATGTTGTTTGTGTAAAATTAAAAGTGCCAATAAAACAAATACAAGTTTTTTCCCTCTCAATACAAAACAAATATTTGTTTAATCCCAGCAATATACCAAAATGCCACTAAACCACAAGAGCGCAAGAGAGTTGTTTTCTCTTTTGAATTATTTTGGTATTTTTTTTAATGAAGATACCTTATTTTATTCTGACCTTAGATGTGAGGTACATCTGAAGCAGTATGGTATATAATATTTATAAATTGGTTGTAATATTGACAGCCTGATCAGCTCAGTTATTGGTAGAGCATCTGACTTGCAAGCAGAACGTTGTGGGTTGGTTTGTTTGTTTTGTTTCATCGGGTTTAACGCCATTTTCAACATTATTTCAGTCATATCGTGGCAGGCAGTTGTCCTAATCAGCTTTCATGGACTTCATTTAGGCCTTAACCAGTACTAACCACATTCTATCCGTAAGCTTCTACCAAGCTATCCCACATAATTCAGAGGTGGAGGACAATTTAACATAGGATGTAATATCTTCAGTCAAATTTGTCACAGACAGTGTGAGCATCGCCCGGGGTTCGAACTCATAACCTCTTGATCAGTAGACAAAAGCTCTAACCACTGAGCTGACCGGGTGGGCGTTTGTGGGTTGGAGCCCCGCATCAAATATGACTCAAAACATCTTTTTGTGTATAGTTTTCTTGGAAAAAAAGACCTTTGATACAAAGTGTATGACTTACCATTGAAGCTGTTTGATGTAATTCATGGTGACAATAAGATTGTACTGTATGATTTAGCCTTATTATTTGTGGACACAGTAAGAGGGAATATCATTTCAATGGACACTTGTCATTGTTAGTATCCTTACTTCAAGTGCTCATGCCGAGTGCTTGAAGCAACATATGTGTGCAATATCTCATCATTTTCTCATTATAAGGCACATTACATGGATCACAGAAGATTCACTCAAGATTCTAGTGTCATCAACAAAGTGTGATTAGGTACTAAGCTTTTTCATTAAATGCTGCATGTTTCATCCTCGGAGCAAACTCCGTCGTAAGATTTGCATTACTATAGGAGCCAAATGAGTTTACACTAATAGGGACACGAAGGAATGGTTGGATTTTTCTCCCAACTCGTTAGATCCCTTTAGAATCAATAGAGCTTGATTCACGTACTAATCAATCACGTCGTGTAATTCCTAAAGTTGCTTTGTCACATTGTCACATTGTCGCTGTTTGTTGTGGAATTTTTTTCCTCTCTTTTAGATTCCTTATTTTTTTTTGGTATTAATTCGAACAACCACAGTCCATCCCTCAACTTACTAGAAATGGGTCAATTAAGAGTTTTGTAACTTAATTTACCTTAGTAGAATACACGTTAATTCTGAGTAATGGGTTTTATCGTGGTCTTGTGTACCAAGGTTATGTTTTATTTGGCTGAAATAATTTTTACAACCTATTGTGTGAGTACTATAGTTTATACATTAATACTTTTAAGAAATAGACATGACATAGTCTTACATCAACTGAACAAAAAGTATGATAAAAGGCTGAAGTATTTACTGTGATCTTAATGTAATCACTTATCTCTACTAATTTTATGTCTGAAACCTTCAGTGTTGCAGAGATGCTCAGGTCTAAAACAGAAATTATTTGATCAACCCTAACTGACACTACCTGACCCTAGAGAGTACCTGTATTGATTGACACTATTGTATATCATTTAAATCTAACAGATGTATAATATTTCAAAAGCTGCATTAATGTAAACAAGACTTGTTCATGATGCTTGCATGATGTTGTTACTTCTCCCTGTATTAAATATGGGTCTAGATCTGTCAAGCCATTTGAATAGAAATCAATGGTTGAATATTTAGATAATTTTAATCCTATCCAGAAGATGTAAATTTCGCTGTTTTAGGTCAATACATCAAAAACCATTTTGCATTTTGGTTTCAATCTCCATAGATTTTCTATCTGCATATTATCTATAACAAAACAGCATACTTTACTCAGAAGATGCAGATTATTTTTATACTTAAGTGCTGTCATAAAATTTGTTAAACATTTCTAGTTGTTTAAATTGTATAATGTTCGATAAGAGAAGAGTTTTTCTATTGATTTCCTAAGTGATCAAGTTTTGTTTGTGAAGATTTATGGTTCTAGCAGGAAATATGTATTTTGTACAAATATGGATAAAAGTCTGAAAGTATCCTGTTAGGTTGCATTCATTATAAACTACTTGTTTGACTGTGGTAGTCAATGCAATATTTAAATGGAAGAAAAAGAATCAAAAACGGTTACTGGAAATTTGAGTATCGCCACTTAGTTAATTGTTGACTGCTTTGATAAAAATATACATATTATAGAAGTGTTCATAGATTTAATATGATACCACTCCATGGTGACACCTTGATAAATCAAAGTACTGAAAATACTAATGAAAACTGAACTTTCAAGTTTGAGACAATTTCATAGACTTGTACAGCATCATCAAATGGGCACTAGTTAAACAATTGCATGGCAGATGTAGAAAAAGTACTACTTTGGTCCACATCAAAATTCATGCGTGCTTGAAGTGGGTGACGGCTATGTAATGCTGAACTATCATTCAGTTTCAATTAAAAAGGACAATACTCTATATTGGCATGTCAAGAAAGATCTTCGAAGTTCTCCAAGCAAGGTGTTGCTCATTACTTAGAGAAAAAAGATTTCTTGTTTCTGTTGTGATTTGAAAGGGAGTGCCTAGCGAATGAACGTGATAGTACATTCAGTCTTGTCTGTAAAGACAACTGTTTCTCTAGGATTTCCTTCTTGTATAAACCTACTACCCCACATACTGTTTGTGATGGCCTGAAAATTCATAGGAAATTCAAGTGTGAAACAAATTATCTTATATGTAATATCTTCCACTTCTGAAAAATATTCTGACTTTACAGTCTAATATTTTCACGTTTTTAAACTGAATACTTGTAAAAAAGATTTATGTGACAATTCCTTTTTTTCCAGTTCTTTACAATTATCGTAAAAAGTGACATATATAACTAAATTTTTAAAAATTGACAAACATGTTCAAGTTTATCTTTAATTTAGTCTCTCTCGCATTCTCTACTAAAAAAGAGCAATAATGTTGAAGCATCGATCAACTTTATGATTGTATGTTTGAGATAGATACAATTATTACATGTTGTGTGTTATAATTATGTTACATAATTTGGAAGATTTCTGTAGATGAGACACTGAAGACATAAAGTTATGATGAATGAATACATTAGGGAATTTTCGTCAGGATCAGGTTATTGCCAACATTTCATTGGTGGATGTGGTGGTTCCCTTAGACTCTATCTCTCCACGAGAGACCTGTTATCTGATTAATGGGGGTCTTTTTGTTGATGACAGTTTTAGAAATAAGGGTCACCTTCGTTGAACCTTACATGATTTATTTTAGTTTTTTCATGGTTTTGATGGTTTCAAAATAATTGAGTTATGAAGATAACAGTGAATTTAAGTTTTTCTGTAAATTGTTCATTTTTTGGAAATCATTTTCCCTATGGAGAGAAATTGTTGACATTCTTCATATTTTATATTGTGTCTTTTTTTGCTCCATTAGAAAGAGTTATTTTTGGATAAGGATGCTGCATTAATGCATCTGATCACAACTTCTTACCCTTGCTACAACATCCAAGGTCATTTGTCCCTCTCTTATTTCTAGTTAAAGTTCATTGGCTTAAATGTGGTGCGCGTAGAAACAGGTTAGTTGTTCATCCCGAAGAAATAATATTGATGTAAATCAGTAAAACACTTAAATAATCCTTGTGTGTCTTACTTACTTACTTACCTTATTCCTGTAACTATATATCTTTTTATTAAAATTGTACTGTTAGTAAATCAATCTTGCCAAGCTTTTGACTCCATTTTGATATTTCAAAATGTGAAAATTTGTTACTTTTACTTAAAGGTGATAAGATTTTATTTCTGCAATATCGATGAACTTAAAAGCTTTGCCAAAAATTTAATACTTTTTGTTCTGAGACAAGCAAATTGTTCAGACTTCATGAATTGTTTTCAGATAAATTTCCAACTTTACTGCTAAACTCATTCTGTTTGTGTTAAATTGAACAGAAATTTTAAATAATTGAAACTTGAAGGCTGTGTTCCATGTTTGATTAAAATTGCAATTTATGAGAACATCGATCTCTGGGAGTGGGATTTGTGGTGGATGACTTCTGTGAGTAGGAGGAGGGTTCCACGGATGGAAATGGTCATTAAAACTGCTTAGTCATCAGTTTTAAGAGGTGCTACATCCTTCATGAGTGACTGTCAGAATGAGATACCTTCTCCTGACTGGAAATTATCATGTGAAATCCGCAAAGAAACCCTATTATTCAGCTTTGATCACAAAAACTTAACTCTGAGGGCTGCTTTAAGATTATTACTGTCAGTCTCAGAGCCTTAAGGAAGCTTTGAAGGAAAACCTTGGGTTGGGTCGGTGGGTTGGTGGTTCTTGTTCTACCGTTATGCCGGGTTCTCTCTGGAGCAGTGTTGCATATATTTGAAAAAATTTAGAAAATGCAATATGGCATGAAGAATTTATATTTTTTTCAAAGACAGTATTAAAACATGAAATTGATATCAAAATGGAATATTTTATTTCGTAATCAATATAATGCAATCTTAGAGCTAATTGTTTAAAGCACTTAGCTCTAAGTATCAGTGAGTTACTGAAAATAAACAATTTATAACTATAGCCTTAATATGCAATTTTAAGAAACTTTACTAAGCCCGAATAGAAATTTATTTAGCCCGGAACAAGCTGAATATGGTGGTTAATTCAATGATTGGTAATATTCGTCTTGTTTATATAATTATATTTATAAATCATTGAAATGGATTGTTTTAGCTTGTTTATTTGTTGTTTTTGTTTGCTAAATCATGATCTTATAGCCTAGAGTGTTGAATCAGAATGTGTTAATAACAGGGAGAATATGAGAGTTTCAAGACCTCTAGTGGGAGCAACTAAGTAAAATTGGAGATTTGTGTACAAATGTGTTTTTCTTTGTGATCAATAAATTGAGAACAATGAATGGTGTTCTGAAAGATAGGAAAAGTCTACTGTTTGCTTCATTACTCATGTTGGCTTAATAATAGCATTTATCACTATTACTCTAATCATTATTAATTTTTCGGCCATTACATCTTATGATTTAACTGTTTCCAAAACTTGCAGCATTGTGGATATCAGTGATTTTTTTCGCTTATTTACTGCCTTATATGGGATGCGTTTCCCCTAGCAAAATTTCCTTCATTTTCCCCCTTAAATGGTCAAAATTTTTCCCTGACAAGAAGCGTTTTCCACATGATCATGTAAAAAGGAGAAAAAAATATAACAGTTTTCACACCATTGTTGCAAATTATAGTGTAGTAATGTTTATATTAGAAAATAAACGTTATTGAATATTCCCCATTTTGTTAAATTTCCCCTCTTGACGGGCATGGGTTACTACTAAGTTAGAAAAATTTAGAAAAAATCACTGGTGATAATCTCTTGGCATATTAAAGAACCTGCAAGTCATAGAATCCTGTATGAACTCTAGTTCAATTTTTTTTCATGGACGGTCAATAAAGTGACTTGTTGTAATCATCAGTAATTGCTATTTAATGAATTGCTAAATATGACCCCAAAAAAACAAACCAACGAAGAGGGCTTAAATTTAATATGAAGTAATAGAATATAAATATAATCATAAATACCGGTATCATTGTCTATCATTAATACTAGATGCTGACAATTACTGTTTGCTAATAGACTTTATAAACAAACCAAAAAGATTATTATTGTGACATTAAGGTTGAACTGGACCAAGCTATTGATTATTTGTTTACTGTGATCTCTATATTTATATCCTTAACCAGCTCTATAAATACTCTATCTCTTTATTTTCTGTTTTTTCTCTTGCCTTAATGAGAATTAATGGTCTCCTTTCCCCAAAAATATTACCAACTATGAACCTTGTTGTCAGCTGAAATGATATAGAGAGGGATGGAAATTGTCTAGAACTCTATTTGGAACTGTATTAATATTTTGTCGTATCCTATGATATCAAAGAAGGCTGTTGTGTTATTTGGGTGAACATGTTTGGGTGATTGTAATAATGTGTGCATACTGCTGAATAAACTTAGATTCCTTCTGTTTGTGGTATATTTTTGATAGGATTTAGAATGTAAAGCTGTAATTCTTTCCAAAATGTTCAATGGGAACAGTCATTATTAGCAATAATTTTTAAATCAATCATTTTATCAATTTCAAACCTACAGAAATAATGTTTATGTTTAAATCCTGCTGTGTATACATATTATATTAGTTTAAACAATTGAATTATTATTCATTATGATATTTCATGATAAGTATCATCCATCAGATGTTTTGTACTGTACTATAATTATCATCATGTTAGCTGCGATAAGTTGCTTGATATATAGAAATGGTCAACAAGAAAATGGTGGCTGTATGAATTCTTCTTTTCACTGGTCAATAGCTTGATAAACAGGTGCAGTATTTATTGCAATAAAACACCATTTTTGAGCGTTCTGTTCAAATTTTTTGTTGCTTGATATTTGATCTTTGTAAATACCTCTGGCTTGGTTATAATCACTAAAATAACGTAAAATGATTTTACGTTATTTTAGTGATTATAACCAAGTCAGATACCTTAAGTAGGACAAACTTTATAGGATTGAAGGCACATACAAAGGTATCAACCATCTACCAAGGTATCAACTAGAGTGTATTATAAGAGTGGCCATAAAGTGTAGGATTTCTAATCTTGATACTAAATAGCAAACTTCTTAGAAGAAAATACCATAGGTTGACTTAATGTGTGATTTTATCTGGTATTCTCTTGTGTATGAAGGGATTGCCCTTTATTGGGAAATCCTGCATTTTTCTAGGGAAAAATGGAACAATTTGGAGAAAGCTGCGTCACATTGAAGAAAACGTGAGTAAGATAATTGTAATAAAAGTCTTTCAAACGGAAGGCATCGAGTCAAAGGAGAATCTTCTATTGTTCGGAGTGCATCCTGCAATGACTGTGGTATCAGGAGAGAAATAATCCATGAAATAAAACCTGTCTAAAATGAGAAATCTTCCAAATAAAACTTGCTATCTGGCATTTTTGTTCTTGTATTTGATAATGTGACAAACTGCTTAAGATGGTGAAGAAAAGCCTTAGGAAAATATCCTAATCGTAATTGTAACGCCCCAGAAAACATAATCCCAGGAGCATTAAAGTGGTTAGCGCCATTTTCGGAACATGTCAGATCATTTTGACTGCAAAATCAAGTGTAATATCGCAGACTGGTGCCATGCTGATACAGTCAGTGTTTCCTTAATGAATTTGTTTAAAGATTGTTCCAGATAATTTTCAACACTAAAATCCTGTTTCAATATTGCCTGAGTTCAAATCCATATAGTATTGTTATCAAAATATGCTTTGCTTGCCTTTTTGATTGAATATAATTTTCCTCTATCATGGCATATTAGTTCTTTTTTGTCTCATTTTGAGCTAGCAGATCCTTGCTATGTTATCATGTTGTGTTTAATGTGATGGTACTGTACAACTATGTCAGTGTTAGAAATGTTGGGGAGTCATCCATAAGAATTAGCTGGAAATATCATAGTTTTGCTGATTACCATTTTTCATTTAGACTACGCTGGACTTGTTTCCTGCTGGTCCTGGTTCAAATCCCGGTCGCGGCTGATCATACCCTTCCATTAGAATTTAACACTGGAATCTCTATTTTCCTTCATGAGGAGAAGTCGCCGCTGGGTTTGTACTGGATAAAAATACAGGGTTTGTACTGAAATGTGTGTTTTACTGAAATATCCTTGAAAAACAGCATTGAACTCACTGAAATGTTTTTTTTCATTTCTAAGGACAAAGTCTCTACAGCAACACATTGATTGTTTTTGATTCAAAAAGATTTTTAGGTCTGGCCATGCCTCTGCATTCAGGTACATGAACTCTTGGTATCATAAAATAATGTTATAGAACTTCCATTATATCTGATGATCAACTACCATATGTAGGAGCATTTCTTACAACAGATTTGCCACCAATGGCACAAATGTATTAAGAGAAAATACTGTCTTTTCTCAAACTGATTTGCACAATTCTTTGGAAGTAATTTCAACAGTTCTGATTGTAAAATTTCATTAAACTCCCCTCAGACAGCACCCCACACATCAAACAAAATTTGGCCTGGCTTGAATTTTATGAAACGACCGAAAAATCTGTTTCACCAGTTCTCGTTAGAAACCATAGATAAAAGATTGTCAAATCTCTTGGTACATTGAGACATTTAGTTAGACTGTGCTAATCTTAAGTTTTTGCAACTTGTTCTACAAATTGTACACTTCTGTTAACTCTCTATATACATGTACCTAACGTGAAAAATTGTTATTATTTTGTTACTTACCGTAACTTGTCCCAAACATCAGGTGAGTCACTTGAGTCTCATTGGCATGACTTCTTTATGGCATTTCTGACTGTCCTAAATACAGAAATCAGACATTTTGTAAACGATATCCATGTAAGGAAATAGTTTTCTTCTTTTTGTTACTGTTTTTGTCGTCTGTCTATTCTTGTCTTCATGATGTTATTTCAGAAAATGTCCAACTTTGCAATTTATCCTTGTTCTGTGATGAACTCCTATCATTGTCTTATTTTTGGCTTTGTTTATTCTTGGAATAGAATACAAATTTCTCATCTCTAAATAGCCCCTAATTATAGGAATAAAGCTGAGAATCTATATCAAGCCTTTACAGGCAATATCCGGCTACGAGAACGTAAAAATAATCCCCATCTAATGGATGAAGCTATTATTTAATTTTGGAAGGTCTTCTGATTAGCATTTTCTACGAGCTCTTCATTTAGGAGGGACATTGAGACTAGGTCTCTTAGAAGAGTTCCAATGATGGTTTCTCTGAACTGCAGTAAATGATGAGTTTAGGGAGTTTTCATACACATAGGGGCAGTGAACCCTAAAACACTCATGCTATGATGTGTGCGATAATTGTGGAATTGCTGAACACTATTTGCTTCAAATGGTTTTTGGAGGAATTAATGTACTCCTTTTTATTGATATTGGACACTGATCTCATTTCTTAAGTGTGCGGCACAAGTGCATTGTGCATTACTTTCTTCTGATGTGTTGCTGCGAAAATGAAAATTGTCTGTGTGTGATTTTATCAGGATTCATAGTTTCTTAATGCTGTCTCTGAGGTGCTTCCATGTCTATAAAATCTGATTAGAAAATGATAATAGAATTAATATAATTAACACTATCATGAAATCACGTTAGCCTATGTTAGTTGATCGTCTTTTGTATGCCATGTTGTAGTTCATAATGTTCACACGCATTAAGTTGTGTCTAATAATTGACGGTGATGCTCCATTAGCACCATATCACAATATGGCCGCCAGCAAGAAATTCCCTACTCCCAGAGATGTCTTCTTACTGTATTATGACTCTGATCCTACAGTGATTGCTTATTAACAATCAAGGTCATGAATTGCGCAGTGTTGAAATGGTCAGGCTGTTTGAAGAAGTTATCTTGCCATACAGACATCAAACAGGGTGCATCAGGCCAAGTTAGAGATTGATCCTGTAATGTTTACACAACAAACAACACACTAAAATTGTCAATCTTGCTAGTTTAAAGTGTCTTTTAGAAATACCCCTTTCCTAGTCATGCCCAAAATTTAGCTTTTTCTCTTTTTGTGGTATCAGAGTAAATATGTATTACTTGTTCATAGGGCAGGCTTGGATAAGAAGCCACTGTATTATTTAGAATCTTTGTTGTGACAAAGTCAGGACACTACTGTGATAGTGTCATTTTTTCTTCTATTTTTGGTTAAAATGCAATGCTTTAAATTGACCTTGTACATTAGGATAATGTGTCATGGTGCATGGCTGGAGTCATTTATGTCACCAAGTATGTCCTTACAGAGTGTTATATCTTTATTGAGATGTTAGGTTCCATGTTACAAAGAATTGTCGCTTTGCATTGTTAAATGTTCATTTGCTGTGTCATGTGTCAACCTGGATGAGACAAAGGGCATGACATAGCCATATATGTATTGACAGTACAATACATGCACCAGTTCTAATAATAAAGTACCGTACATTCTTAGCCAACTCCTGTTTTTAGCAATGAACATACACAAAATCACCAAAAGTAATAAATGAGAAGCCAAGGTCCCGATGCATGATGAATTTTCTAATCTCTGTAAGCTCGGTACCATGAATAATTGGAGAAACCATGTAAAATTGTGATTTATTACTCTTAGTAATTAGAAATATGTGACAATAGCTAACTGAACTTGATGTCTCTATCACTCTTTATTTCCTTATGTCTAAAACAGACAGATGTATGGCATAAAAAATGAATATATGTCGCTGATTGACTTTTATTGGTTTCATGCTGTTAAAATAATGTTGATTTGAAGTTATGTTTTGAACTCTTCTAATTTTATGGGTGACAACTTGGGAGTATTATTGAGCAATTAATTTCTATGTTGTGATCTACTGGAGTCCATACATGATTTATATAATTGAGCCATCAAGTCATGTGACAACCTACCTGATACACTGAACTGGTCACTTTAAACTAACAGATTATCGTTCTGTCCATAAAAGGCATTAATTATTTAAAGCTGGTCCCAATACCACCCGGTGAAAAATAACTGGTATACCGTGATGAAACTGCGTGCATGCTTTTTCCAAAAAATGAATTGTCTAATATTGCTGGGCCCCATTCACAGTATCACTATGCTAATCCCAGTATCCCCAGGCCATAATATCAGATATATCACCTGTGTTGCCTCTTTAAATAAAGTCATTTTTATTATTATTATTGTATCAGTCTTAATGCGACTGAGCACTCATCCAGGACCAGCCAGAAGTCCAATATGGGACAACGACAATGGGATATAAGTTTTACACATGGAATGTTTGCTTTTTACTTTTAATTGCCTTTCTTAATTAAATAAGTACTAATGTACTGCTTACAAAAAATTATTGTCAATATCCAAGTAAAAATTGCAACAAAAGGAATCAGTTGGTGATGTCCTCTGAAGATATTGGTTCAGACAAAACAACTGAGCTGGTCTATCTACAATCTTTGATTAAATGCTTGGACTTTTCATGGAAGTATTAAATAACCTTCCTTTCAAGCTAATGTTCTTGCTTTCTTGCATTAACATATACACATTTTTACATGTGCACAACAAAACACACAAAAAAACTTTTCCTGGTAGGAATCACATTCTAAACCTGACGTTATGTTTGATGCAATATTTGGAATACTGTAATTTGAGGCAAACATTTTGCCAATTATTTGTGCTGTTTCAAATGTTAGCTTGTCATCATACTTTTTATTCTGTGTAGTTGCTGAACTAATGGAATAAAAACTCTTTGACGTGAAGTCAGCATTGTCCTCACGGAGGCAGTATATTTTGAAGAGTAGCGTAATTCGCTGAAATGTGAAAAATGAAGCATATCTCTGCAAAGTGTCATGTTTCACTTTTATTAATGGTGTTAAAAATTGTATTTCTTTATTTAAGATTTAGGGGAAATTGAACTCCTCTTAATTAAACAGGTGACACATGATGAATCTCCTAAATAATGAACGGAAAATAACATCAAGTCAGTTATCAAACCGTACAAAAATGTCCACGGGGATTGTGTAGTCATTAAAGAGGATTTTAACAGGGATGCTTTAATTAAGTAAGTGACAGTTCAGAATCTGGAATCAATCTGATGAACAGATAACAAGAAAACGGTGTGACAATAATTAAAAAAAAGGGGTTTAAACTGGTCCCTTGACTGTGTTGGAGAAAGGGGTCTCGAGGCTCTTGGAGAAGTTTCTCTTTAAGTTTAGATTGAATTTCTTGTTTGAAAATGTGCTTTGAAGTAATGAACTGTTTTTGTTTCCGATGGACTACACGGATACATTTAAAGTGATGGAAGAGTTGTTGACTAACAAAATGTGTTTTTTAGTGATTTAATGAACTGTGAATGGAATATTTTCTTATTTTCATTTCATTTGAATAGATGAATACTTGATATTAGACTTGAGTATTTTATCCTTATTTTTAATGTGCTCAGCATGGAATATTAATAGTTTGCTTTTACCGCATCACTGAGGATGACAATATGATGTCATATTAACACTTGGCATCACCCTCTGTTGACATTCTTTTTTACTATATTACAAAGAAGAACTTCACAGATTTTTACTCATGATGCATAACAAATAAAATAAATTTTGCACAGGAAATGATGTTTTTATGGTGGGTTCTTTGATCTTTATAATTTTGATAAGTTTTATAAGTAGGTTCATATAGTTTTATATAGTTATTTGTAATATTGATCAGAACAAGTACTCCAGGAATAGCAGTGTACAGTACAGTCAAACCTGTGAACAAAGGCCACCATTGGGAAAGACAAAATGTGGTCTCTATTGACAGGTGGTCTTTATTCGGAGGTCATTTTGTTTTAAAGTAACAATGAATGTTTCAAAAGATTGGCCTTTATTCACAGGGTGGCCTTTATTAAGAGGTGGTCACTAACACAGGTTTGACTGTATTTGTTTACTGTATTTCTTATTTTACACTCTTAAAACAAACTCATTGTTGCTTTGTTTGGTTTACATCTTGGACTCACACGTTTCTGAATTTTATTTCAATTTCCACCAACAACACTTGCTATTGGCTAGGCCTAAAAAATCCACTGGCACAAAAATGCAAAATTTTTGGCTCTAATTAAATAAAGTTGAAAACAGAGAAAATGGAAATGTTTTAATTGGTAAAATGGTGGAAGACTGACCTTGTGAAGGAGAAGAACTAATAAAACAATAGTCTTCACTATTCTCAGATTTTCAAGGGAAAGATCGACTCAGGTCTTTGAGAGAAAACTTGTTGTTTAAATAAACATAGTGTTTCTGGTATGTGCACATGTATTTACATTGTTTCTGGTAATTGTTACATGTATTTACATTGTTTCTGGTGTGTAAACAGTTGTATTTACATTATTTCTGTACACATATATTTACATTATTTCTGTACACATATATTTACATTGTTTCTGTTATGCTGCAAATTTCATGTAGTTGTTTAAATAAACATAGTGTTTCTGCTATGTGCACATGTATTCACATTGTTTCTGGCGTGTAAACAGTTGTATTTACATTATTTCTGTACACATATATTTACATTATTTCTGTACACATATATTTACATTGTTTCTGTTATGCTGCAATGTCATGTATTTACATTGTTTCTATTGTGCTGCCATGTCATGTATTTACGTTGGTCCATTGTGCTCCAATGTCATGTATTTACATTGGTTCTGTTATGCAGCAATGTCATGTACCACAATTTACATAGCTTCATAATTAAGAGCAGAATACTGGACATGATGTTTTTATAGGTCTTGTACATGCAATGTTTATTAGATGAACATGGCTACATTTGGGTACTGATAAATAATTCTACAATTACCAATCCAGGAATGTACACCGAGTCTAGTGTTTGCCATTTAATGTCTTCAAGAATTTGATGCCATAATGTACCAGTCTCTTTGTTTTTCCTGTTTACTAGAATTAATCTGTCTGCGATCTTCTATATAGTCACCTAAGAGAAGGGATTATATTGTTCAGAATAATCAGTATTAAAGAAAAACACATTAAGAACGATACAAGTAAGCTACTTCTACTGTTACTGATGTCTGTATAATGCATTACGAGTAGACACGAAGGTTAATAGTATTGTACGGAATGTCTGTCCCTTACACTAGAGCATTAATTGAGGATGAAGTGTTTTTCTTTCAGAACATGTTACCTCAAACCTTATAAAATCTCTTAACAAGAAACCGCTGCTAATGTTATATGAATGTAGGGCTATGTTTTATTTGGACCCTTGTGATATGATGCTTATACCATTGAACAAAAATTAAGACAAATGATATTTGGTTGAAATTTGTAAAATATCAAATTCCATTAGGCAAATGACATTTGGTTAAAATTTGTAAAATATCAAATTCCATTAGACAAATGATATTTGGTTGGTGTTGTTCTAGCCCCCCTTTACTAGATATCCAACAAAATTTATATCATTAAAAATGTCAAAGGAAAAGATATAAGGTTCCAAATATCAAACAAATATCATTTTTACAAAATTACTATCCTACTAATATTTGTCTGAGGAAAGGTCACATTATACAACATCCAAAAAATAACATTTGTCTATATAATTATGGAAAAGTGATATTTGAAAACTACCATCTTGGGAAAGAGTTTTTTTATAAATAAAATCAAACCTCAGCCTACACAAGGACAACAAAATAAGAGAAAAGATAAAAGCTACAAGCTCAGTTGGTCATGATTTAGAGCTTTATTTGATCTGCAATATTTGAATTGTTTGTTATAGAGGAGTTTGTCTGGTGAAGTTTATTCACAGGTGACAGCTTGATCTATGAAAATTAGACAAAAATACTTATTTTCCTCCATATATGGAGTCAGTTACCAGCTCTTTACTGGAAGGATAAGTTAATACTGGTAAGAATATTGTCCAGGAAACAGAAGATTAAATGGTCGCTGTATAGAATTGAAAAATGATTGAAATCAAAGTACTAGAAGTACCCATGGAAACTGAACATGGACTTTCACAGCAACATGGAACGGGTACTTAAGTTTAACATCTGCATGGCGGATATAGAAAAATATAGTACTTTGGTCCGCATCAAAATTTAAGCGGTCCAAGCGAGTGTCAGTTATGGAAAGCTGAACTATTGATAATTTTCAAAAAAGTCTTAAACCCACTGAAAATGAAAAATTGAGATCAATGTACGGTACAAAATGTGCTATAACAGTTTTATTCGGCAAAGGTGTTGTCAATAATATAGCCTTGATTGGCTCAAAATTGGTCCAGTGTCAAAATAGAGATGATGTAGATACATATCTGGTATATATACATATACTAGGATGATCAATGCTATCAGAAAAACAGAGTTTGTCTGGCACAAATATTTTCCAATTCACTGAATGTACAAGAGTTCCTGAAAGCATGTTTCTATGGGAGTATCTATGTCTTATAGAAGTACTATTTGCCAAATTGTCCAGAAATGTCTTTCATTTAACGATTTACTATTTAAATAACATCATAATAGCATTGTTTGCTGAATCAAATTAATGTATCAGAATCAAAGTACTGTAATGGAATGTAAACTACATTGTGCAGTAAATAGGTTGCCTTAAGTTTTACTTTAATTTACAAGTCCATTATTGTCTGTCAAATATACTCGTGAGGATAAGAAATAGCCCATCATATGAATGTGAATCTTTAGCCCACAATCATTGTTTAATGATAAAATGGATGCTGTCTGATAAAATAGATAGAAACAACCTCTCTATAAAGGTCAGGTATGTACCAAAGCCATATTACTTCCTTCCCTCTGTCCCTTTGGTAGTCTAACTTTGTGTTCTGGTTTGACTGTATACTTGAAACCATGCACTACAAGAATGAACTTCTCGGTCTGAGACCATACTGTATTTATCAGGATTTCTACTTGGTTTATTACGCAAACCATGAAGACATTCTTGCTCTGAAATGCACTGATTATCTCTGTCATCAGCATTTTGTGTCATGTCTTCAATAAACATTTTATGACTCAGCTTAGATGATCCAGTACTGTTATTGCTCAATTGCTACTCAGACAGGACTGTTTATGGCACGGTTAGCTCATTATCTTTCTTTTTTCTGCAAAAAAATCACATTTACTCTGTAACTATTGATTGGTCTGTAATTAATGTCATAAAACATATTTGGTTCATTATTGTAATGGTCTTAATGGTAGACCACATTTATCAAAGTCTCTCTCACCGGGGACAGAGAGAACATTGTATTGTTCTTGTGTAAGCTAGACGTTGCCATCTAATGGTCATCAATGCAATACTCATATTTCAGTCTTGTCACCAGCAGTTTTATGCTGAAGAGTAAATTGACAACACCACAAAAGTTTCCAATAAAGCATGAAATTAGGTCACACTAAAAAATCTTAGTTTCCAAATGTAAGTTTTTAGCAGATGGTTTTGTATGTTGTTGTTTTAACTGACAATAGTACAATTAGTACATTACATAATGAGATATCTGCCCAATTGAAGGCAGATCAATTCAATTGAACATAGCAGTTTATATTGGACAGGGACTGTGAGTCAGTGTGGAGATTTGCTAGCAAAATAATGTTTTTAAGTGTGATCTTACAGAGGTTAAATATTTATATAATAAAGATAATGTATATAGTACAAAATTTGCAATTTATTCATTTTGACTTTGACTATGCATGCATGTCAGATTAAAATAACTCTCGGCAGTTATAATTAAGAGAGGTATTGTCACAGGAGAATTGAATTACATGCATGGAGTTTTTAGACATCAGCAAAGGTCACTATCGCATCTCTTAATATGACACCAGTTCAGGCCATTTCAGGAGGAGAATTGTCTGAGGATATTTCGAGGGCTCAGCGCAACACTGTCGTAACTTGTTCTTATTTCAATATGAGTTACGACACTGTTGCGTTGAACCCTCGATTTCTGGTAATGATACAATTAGAAACGTTCATCACAATCGAGCTAAAATAGATTGGTGAGCATCTAATTAATTTGTGGAAAACATTTTTTAAGTTTTGCCGTCTAGCTGCCTCTATAGTTTAGGACTATTTTTTAGCCAAGATCTATGTTATGTGTCACTGGGATGGATTGTTCCGCAGATGTTAGGAAAATTAAGGAGGTAAAATATAGTAATGCCTTTCATGCACCATGCAACCATATTGTGACATCAGTACAATGATATTGTTCTTTAAACTCTTGTATTTCAACATTATTGTCCTAGAGAGGCTGTAAATCTTGACAGATTTACCTAGGGTATTACACCCCTAAAACCTTACAATTCTGATGTATATGCTCAATGCTGCACAAAAATGTTAATATTACAACAATAAAGATTTTATTTATAGAGGCAATGCAGTTAGGCATAGGCCCAATCTTCCCTGCGAGCCTATTAAAATGTAACATTTCATACATACAACAATATTTACAAGAATAATAATAAAAACGAGACAAGAAATCATGAAACAAATACATAGAATGACTAAGAAAGATAACTAATTAAAAAATGATAATACAAAGGGTGTGAGTTCTTTTAAATTCGAGAAGTTTTCCAACATGAATTATATCTGTTTTTGAAGGTGCCTATAGATTTGGGGTATAGTTACTTTGGATTCTTCGTAAATCTCAAAACAAATAATTAGTCAGAACAAAAAAGGAAAAAAACCTTAAGGATTATAAACATTTCTACGTTCATTCTATTGAACAATGACTCATCAGATAATTATTGTAATCTTATTTGTGACACTGTCTGTCTGTTTGTAAGGATCCTCTGCATGTTTGTGTTATCTCCAGGTCTCTGTCCAGTAATTTGGCAGTAAGTCAATGCTTGTTATTGATGAAACCAAGTCTGACCTTTGATTTCTTGTTATAAGTCAATAGTGTGTTCAGGGGAAGGTTGTAGATCTTTGATCCATGATATCTTGTCCTCATTTGATGCTCACTTATCTGATTACTGATATTTTTTTTATGCTAATGTTCATGGAAGTTCTCTGGCCATTTGAAACTGATCACACCATTAGTGGGTATATCATACATTTGGATGTATTTGTTGCTGAAGTGCTCTGTGACTGCAACAATTAGTAGCTCTTGTTGGGTTCCTGTCTCTTTTTTGAATCAAGAGCAAAAAGCAATTTTTCATTTAGTTGTTTTTTTAAAGACTTGCTTAAATATGAACTAAGATATTATATTGTGGAGATGTTTATGTAACATTAGAACATCGTTTGTGCATTAGATCCATATTTGGCATAATTCTGTTTAAAAAATTAAACAAAAAAAAGATGATCTTTGCTGTATACTAACTTCTTCTGTATGGGTATTTGTAATTTGGGGTGTTGACACTATTTTCATGTCTGTTGAAGTGTTGTTTCCAAGAATTCTCTCAAATGCTGTAATTCTGCTTGTTTGTATTTGATTTCACCTCTACATTTTTGGTCTCACGCCCCTTAGGAGCTGTTCGGGGAGGCCATGTTTATTCAATGCGGCATTTCCTGCTCTACTTTTCAATTTGTAGCTAAATATGCATGAAGTTGAAACAAATGTGGCCAGTTTTGCTCTTGAAAATTTCCTAAACATGACAATTTCTGTCTGGATGACTTAAGGCAATTGTAACCATCTCCTTATTGCATTCTTAAGGGGTCATGGAATTAATAGACTACAGCAATTATTCAAGAGAACACAATGATAATCACGGATAGAAATGGACAGTCATATTAGGGAGTCCAAGGGTCCTTAAAGACTTAAAAATATGTCTAGAAATTCATTATCTTGAAGATATGGACCTGTCATAGCTTAAATTACATGTCGGTTAACCGGATATGGCAAAAGAGAAGAAATTCTTCACAGCTGTTTGAAGATTCGATGAGTTTTCTGGCGTGAATTTAATGATAGTATTGAAAGTGTGGCATGAAATATCGTGACAAGGTCTGCAAAGATGTTATTGAGGACTCTGGAAATTGACAGTTTTTGTTCTAATTCATATTTGCTGTTGTTTTGAAGTAATCTATTGGTAGTATTGATGCTAATATTGATTTTAAGGATACAGTAGAAATTCTTGAGTATCACTACAGTTAAAATGTTCCAAGTTACACAATATGACAACAGTTTTCATACTTAAAGCATGATATTAAAACAAAAACATTTACAGTGTTTGTTCCATTTTTGGCATTGTCATTATTTATGAGGTGCATAAAATCATGCAAAATGCTGAAAACATTCATGTCTGTATTGATTGATGTATGTATGTGATTACTTAAAGGTTGGAAATGTTGGTCATTTTAGTTTGACAGTGCATGTACAATGATCCCTAGAACCTTCGAAAAGAATATGACTAATCAGAACAGTCGATATCGAGGGCTCAGCGCAACACTATCGTAACTTGTTCTTATTTCAATATGAGTTACGACACTCTTGCGTTGAACCCTCGATACATTCTCCCTTTTTTCTCAATTAAATTCCAATTAGCGTGAGAAAAAAAAACCTCGACAATACTGGATTCCTGTCATGTTCGTTGTACTAACATACTTAAGCTCGTTCATTAATTACTGGTTTAAAGTCGGGGAGCTGCAGTAATTTGGAAGTGCACGAAGAAAGCAGTGATTTTCTGGAGGTTTTTACTGTGGTCATCTTAGTAATTTATCTGAATTGATAAAGACAAATGACCAGAAGTCATGAAAGGATTAACAGGAAAAATCCATCTAATGGTAGTGATCAATTTTAATGTGACTTTATTCCTAGGTTTCTTTGCTGTACTAATTTGCAGATATTTGTTTTTATTGCTATGGGTTGCAGCAAGAGATAATTCCGTGAAAGCCCGGAGTACGGGATCCTGTTGTATAGTGTCAACTTTCAGGAAAACATTGTTGATACATGACTGTACTGAACCACTGATCATTGGTGGGAAAAAATTGTAATTTGAACAAATAGTGGATTTTTTTGCAAGAATATAACATTGCAAAAATAGTCATATTGTACTTTGAAACAACTAAGGTATAAAGGGACATAATTTATTAACATGCAAGATGGGTTTTTATCTATTTTTAGTAATTTTGGAAACAGCTCCACACAGCATGTAAGTTTCTTTTATTTTCTGACTATAATTGTAAAAAACATATTAAATGACTAAATTAGGCCCTGTATTATCACATGGGGAGTTACATGTATGTTACCTATAATCTATGATGCCATTTTATATATTTTGGTTGATGACATTGTTGTTGTTGTTAATAAGGTATGAAAGAGCAGAAATGTACCGTAGTTGATTCTTTACAATATTCTCAGCTTTTTTGTTTTAGTTAATGTTTTAGTGATGATTTTTTGCTGTGGTTGACTTGAACTTGAATTACTGTTGTTAGGATGTCAAAATGATCATTTTCACATTTTTCCTTCTAATTCTCTGAAATGTTGAGTAATTAAAGTAATATTGTTACAGAATGTTATATCACCAACCATCCTGTCTTTCTGCTTCAGAAATTGTGCCATGTGCATTAATGTTAATTGTTCTTGCCTGTGGGCATTCGTTTGGTAATTTCAGCATAGCAAGAATAATCTAACAAAGTAAATTAAACATTCTTTTAAAAGCACTTGCTTTGAATTTGCGATTGAAAGTGTCTCTTCTAATTTTAAGTTTTAAAAAAATCAGACCATTTTAACTTAATTTCATTGTCTTGACAAGCACTTGGGCAGATTCATGGGGGGGGGGGGGGGTACCGCACCAAATTTGGTTGAATTTGGTGATTGACTTTTTTTTGTTATTATGACTTTAAAAACACCAGTCAATATAATTTTGTTGCATTTGAAGTGGTACATGTTAATTTAGAATTTCAGTTTCTCCTTCCCTCTGTTTTGTTACTTACCAGTACTTATTTATGTTTACTCCCATGTCACATGTTAATTATGTATATAACATTTGTATATGAAAATGATGATGAGCAATGTATCAATTTTTATACACCCGTTTGAAAAACGGGTCATATTATGGGAACATCCATGGCGGGCGGGTTGGTTGGCGGGCAGCGTCCACAACGGTGTCCGCTCTCTAATTCAAACAGCTTTATACAGATCCTCACCAAACTTTATGGAAATGTTGATGACAATGAGATCTTAGTCAAGTTCGATAATCAGCCCAATAGGGCTTGGCACTTCTGAGTTATAGCCCTTGACGGGCGTATTTTGTGACCTGGCACTCTAGTTAACGTCATGTAATAAAGTAATATCAAAGATGGTCCGATTGTGGATGAACCACTCAAACCCTCAAACTAAGGATTTATAGTTCAATGCCTGAAAGATTTGTTGAGAAATAATGTTAAACATTCTGCAACCTACCTTAGTAACCTGCCTTAGTTTTCTAACTGGAAACACACAACTGTATTTTTCTGACTTCATCATTATTTTGTAAGTCAGCCAAACACATATAAAATATGCATAAAGTAAGTTTGATAGTTTATTGATTTTAAACAGCTATTTAAAACCACTAAATTATAATTCATACTTTCCAACTGATCGAAACCTACCAAGAACAGAAGGGGGGGGGGAGGGTTCATGAAGTTTTGTCATCTTTATGACATCAATTAACATAAATCAACTTTTTCACCTTTTAAATATGCTGTAAGGGTACACTATTACTATTCACCAGGTTTGACAGAGACTTTAGTGTAATCAAATTCAAAACAAAACCTGTCCCTGGATATTTTCAGTAGATTGTTGATTTACTAATAAAACAGGGTTTTCGAGTCTGGAAGAATTGATTGACACTTCCCAATTTTAACTGATTAAAATTTTTTATGCACAAAACTTTTTGTTTGTTTTCATTTTAAATGAGTTGGGTGGTAATCTTGTTTTGTTGTCCAAGAATTGATCTTATTAGATTAACAAATTTGTCTCAGTAGCAATTCATTGACTTTAGTCAACTTGGCAAAACTTCTTGACAGGAATGATAGATATGTATTGTGATTCTTGGTGAAGGTTTCTCCCAGTATTTATTTTTTTATAACATGCACTGACCTGGATCTTACATATGATCTCAATTTAAATTTGTTTCAAATTCAAAATTTAGAAATGTAATTTTGTGAACTTAAGAACTCTAACAATGGTGAAACATTTTTACTGCATCAGTATTATGTTATACAGATCTTGAAACGTTCATGTACTGTATTAGTTAATTAAGGAAATTCTAAATATGAGAACTGGTTTGACGCAGATCCCTAAGTTAGAGATTATAAATCATGAGGCTTTGAGATCCAGTCCTAATCTCTAATTGGCTAATTTTGAGTGCATTCAGTGTCAATCAAGTCATGATATATTAGCCTAAACTGTAGAAAGTAACATAAAATGTTTAATTGTGAGACTTATGTTGTATTTCTTTTGTTTACATTTTTGACAATTCGTGAAACAAAATTCAATTTAATTGACCTAACCATATTCTTCTCACTGTCATCTTTTGTGTTCCCCACCCACACTTTTAGTTAGTTATCAGACCTACTTCAGTCTAATCAGATGATCAGATTATAGTTAATGGTATTTTTAAAGTCATCTTCATTCTTAAAAAAACTCAATTAGGGTTCTTCAGATGTTGATAATCATATCATAGGAGTATATTGATTCACCCGAAAAAAGCGTGGCAGATAAACCAATACTAGCGGGGCTGCTGAATAAAAGTTCAACAGATGACCCGGGAGTTTTGTTTCCGTCTTTGTGCAAACTGGTTATCTCGAGTTATGATTTTTGTTCAATGATCTGTGATATGTAATTTAACTTTATATGGGAGAAGTCATACAATACTTGTAACATCTGCTTACACCGATTGTATGGGTTATCGTTACCACGTAAACCTGCCCAACAGACGCCTTTCATTATAATACAACTGATGGATTTATATTTCATGTGTTTAGCGCGAAACTGTAATAAATTCATACTGCGAATAAAGACTTATAGATTACATGTATGAACACTAAATTTAAAATGATGTGACTGTTAAAATCCTTGTTGAACACGAGGTATTAAATTATCCTAGAGGGACTTACAATCTGTACTGTTGGAAGTGTGAGGGATATAAGGTACTCACAGGTATTTGATTTGTTGTTGCTTCTTGTTGAGTGATGTACTATACTTCTTGGATTTATATGGAAAATTGGGGAGTTTCTGAGGATTTTCTCCATATTGATACAAGGTGTTAACTTATATGCGGAGAGTATTACAGTACTGTAACTAATATGTGAAGAGTATTACAGTACTGTAACTTATATGTGAAGAGTATTACAGTACTGTAACTAATATGTGAAGAGTATTAAGTACTGTTACATGTTTATTAGAAATCAGCAATTTGGTAACTTATGTATAAAGTTAAATACTGTCAATTTAATGAGAATACTGCAATTTGGTGCACTTTTCCTTAAATCAAATGTATCTATATTTTTAAGTTACCGTAAATGACTGTTTTGATTTAATGACATTTTTTCGCCCATTAAAACCTATATCAATTTTGGAATAATTTGATATAATATTATGTTATACATATTACATACAAAAAAATGCTACCGAACCAATAAAATGCATTTGTGTTGAAAATTAAATAAAAAAATTTTAGCGTTGGCTCCTTCATACAAATATTTTATAATGTGATTTAGTACTCTCCTATTTTATGTCAGATTGATTTTAATTTGTCAATAAATTAATGTTATATATAGTACTGAAAATGTACACCAGTTGTATAATCATTTATGACTTCCAGGTTATTGAGATATTTCTGTGTAATTGAATCTAGCTTAAGAGGAACTGAAAGTTAATTAGATATTTTATTTCAGACTCTAGTTAAATATGAAATATGCGTAAATATGCAGGATTAAAACTTTGACGTTGAAAGAATATCCATTCATTCTGATGATTATAACCTAAGATGGCATTAAAGACTAATTCTGCTCACCTGAATTATGGGTCATTTACCTTCATTATAATTGTTGATCTACACCAACGTGGCTGTATGATGTAATATTATTTTAATTAAATCAATAAACCTTTGATTATAGCAAGATTGTATTCAAATTTCAAAGATACAGAAGCTGATAACAACAATTAATAACATCAATTTCTATTTAATACGCTTCATTGACATTTACTACAACATTTAATGTTGGCTGTTTTGTTAAATATTTGATACATTTTGTATTTATTATTAACTTTATGTGACTGTGACTAACTCAAGATTATATTGTGCTTCATTTCTGGATCTACAACAACAACAACTACAACAACAACAACATAATCTATAAAACTCATATTCCGCGCATGATCTCAGCATGCATCTCTGAACTGAATGAATTGTGCCCATATTTTTCTCTGAAATTGGTCAGAATTTGCATTTCTTCTTTTGTGACCGAGACAAGTATTATAAATTAGTATGTGTGTTAATGTTAGGAACTGATGGGAATGAATCTCTATGAGAATCTGATATTTTCATGACAAGTCTTGTAGAAATAATGTTCCTTATACCTTGTGATGGCCACTCAGTGTTTCTCTGACACGATATTGACATTCTAGTAATGAAATTGGGCAGAATTGTGAGGGTTTTTTTCACGCTTAGGAATGAGAAATAATATTTATATGAGACAAATAGTGTAATTTACTCCAGCCTCATACTGGACAATACAATTACTGTAATTTAATGACAGTATCGCTGAGGTCCTGTTGAATTTACATCTTGTCAGATTAAGACAGGAAAAATTGTCTGTATGACTTGCTTTCTAAAACTACCGTCATATAACAAATTGTTAGTTTGTAAGTAAAAGACCTCAACAGTCTGTTATTTCTGTTGTTTTTATAGGAACAAGTTGTTACAATTTTTTTCAAATTTTGAGATTATAAAAAAGCATGAATTTCTCTATACGAATACTTTTACTGCCCAAGAAGGAACAATTTGTACAATCTGTCACCTGGTGACCATACAGTGATTCTTTTCACCTATTTGCTCTGGTTTAGTGCTTTTAATTAGTTTTTAATTCAAATAAGGGAAGTATAAATTGGACAAGGCTGAAAGGGAGTCAATGTCTGCATGCTAAAATGCTTTTTTTATAGAGCCTTGAAAGAAATTTAAAAATCGAATGTTTTGACAGCATGTATTAAATCATATTGAATAAAAGATCGGCGAGGTCTTCCAGCTGTCGATATAACGGTTGAATTCTTAATTAAGGTTTGAATGTCACCACAATGTAGAGGCTGAATCTATAGTTCCTGCTAACACAGTTTATCTTTTGAATAGGTAATGAGAACATTTGTACCCCTGTCAATTTTTCTAATAAGCAAATATGAATAATAAATGAGAGAACGATACGGTTGACATTAAGATTATAATGTGTTTGTATAGGGTCTGTATTATCTCCATCAATACAACAATTACTAGAATTATTAACCTGGGCTTCGAGGTGGTATAAACTTCTGGGAGATTAATATTTATCCACAGGAAAACAATGAAGTACTTCATAAAATTCATTTAAATCTTGATAATGTCGCTGATTGATCTAGCACAGAGACTTTAAGTGCTTAATAGGTCTAGGTGTTGAGATTATTATACTTGAGTACATTCTTAACTAATTCATTATTTTGCATACTCTGTGATGATCAGATTTAACTTCACAATCTTATTTACAACTAGTTTGAGAGCATGATTATTAAACAAAGCTGAGATTTGAACTTTGAGATTGATCTCAAGTAACATGGTGAGAAAAGTTCTATTTTTGTTAATATCAAAGTATAGGTACTTGTATACCGGTAGGTGCAATTTTTGAGTGCTTCTGTATGATTTTCAACCTGGTGTTCAAATTTTATATTTTTAGATTTTATGCATATCTATATAGCACAATAATTCTTTTTTTTTAGAAATTATCAAAACTCATGTCATAAATTATCATATAAATTACATATCTAAAAATTTTGGGACATTTCTTCATGTCTTTACAGAGCCTGCACTAGGAAGGTTCTTTAAAGTTCACATGAAAATGGAACCCTAGAAACTCATCAAGTTGACTGTTTAGTTGTTATATCCACTGTTCATGCAGTTCTTTCTATGGAAGATTGAAAAATTATCAACCATTCAGTTGAAAATGGTTTTAGTTTGTCTGAAACAGTAGCAGGATGGATACCAGTGTGACTGAATGAAAGTTAGACTGTATTATTACGTTTAATGGAGTTTTAATTGGTAAAATTAGTCTGAATTGGTGTTTATTTATCATTAACTAACTCTATTGTATCTCCTGATATTCCTCTAGATTTAACTACCAGTACATCTGCTTGTCTGACACCTTATTATAGTGAATCCTTATATAGTAGAACATCAATAAACCTGTCAGTGAGTTAATCAGTGTGGTTTACAGGGACGTGTTACACGGGTGTTAGGGTATAATCACACTAGATAAGTACCTTGACCGATCTAAATAATTCAACTGAGTGTCCAGATTCATTGACCCATTCATTTTGATCTTTGATCAATCACTTTAACATCGTTCTATTGGGAATGAAATAATTGTAGGTAGTTGTGGCTAATCTACTTTAGGGCCCCTGTCTAGGGACCTTTAATTGGCTTGGTGGCAACTTGCATGTGTCAAGACTTAATGCACTTAAAGGATTTGGTGTATTTTCTTGGAATAAATATAGAAAAATTGGCCCTGCATTAATTAGCCTGTTAATGGTGAAAATGTTAAGTTGATGAAACCAAAACATGCACAATATGCCCCTGTCAAAACCATTGGGGCCAGTGACACAGAGATGTCCCCTAGGCCATTGTCACTTCTCTTGATGATAATCATCTACCATCAGGGGTCGCTATAATCTTTAAATTGTCTTAAATGAAACTATCAGCTTGAAGTGGAAACTTGATAAGAACCCTGTGTGTGATATTAATCGAAGTTCGTCTGAAGATATTGCTACACACAAGCAAAATGGGATGTCGAAGAATTTTTCAGTCAGTTCCGTTTCGAGGAGCATGGTGTATTGGGAGAGATTGATCTGCCTTATAAGGTCATGACATGAAATAATTCTCACTGAACCAACATCTAAAGATATATACGCAAGCCTTCATTTCTTAACATTGTGTGCATGGTATGTTTTACGCCCAAGAGTCTGCATACATGTTTTATGATTTATCTAACCCTGCTTCAAAGAACTGAGGTAAATGTGTTCAGTCAGGAGATTATAAAGTATGAGATTGGCTGGAGATAAGCAATATTTTTTCGATTAACTCGTTAAACAACTTATCAATAATTTATCACCCAACATTGTTGCTAAAATAACAATGTGCCATTCCTTTCATGGCATAAGTAATTGGTAATCAATATTAAAATGTTTAATTTTCTTCCAAGTCCCTCGCAGTCTGCTCCATAAATAACAGCGAGACCGTAGCTTTGACACTGTAATGAATTCATTATATCTGGGCACCTAACTGGAAGTAATACGCTTTTATAACAGTTTATCCAGTGAAATAAGGCAATGTAATTCAATAAGACTGAATAGCATCATTTGAGGCCATATTTGAAGTTCTAAGAAGGCGCTTGTTTACAATTGAGTGTGATTGTATTGAAAATAATTGTGGAACGATGTTCTCCTTTCTCTGACACCGAGTCACAAAAATAGATTGTGTCCTGTAAGTTTTGTATTGCTTTTTGTGAGCAAATATTTGAAACAGAAAGCTTCCTAAGTGGCATGAGTGTGAATGCTTTCATCAGCTCGTTGAAAAAGGAAGTACAACTTAGTAATTAAACAGTGAAATTAGATCTGTTCTGTTGCAAATTGTGGATTTGATTTGAATTTTCTCCCGATGGTTCTACTTTCTGTATGGCGGTGACTCTTGAACTGTTTGGTTGGATTACCGATACATTGAGCCTGAATTATTGATTTATTAATTACCTGTGAGCAAATAATGTCTTTTCAAGTTCAGTCATTCGTGTTGAATGATAATTTCTACTTTGTTTAATACAGAAATTAAATACTGTTGAACAGTGGAAAGTAAACAAAACATGGTGAGTTTCAATACGAAAATTTGAAACATTATCACTATATTGACAAGGCTGCGTCATTGATTTTCTGTGTTCCAAGTTAAATATGAAATTTATACAGCTATTTATTGCTGGAATATTACATTAAGTTATGTTTTCTAATAAAGCTCCAACAATGTGCTGTTCTTGTCTCAACTGCAATCATTCTCGTGGGATTCTTTTGGAGGCAGTTACGGTTGTTATAATGTTATATCTCCTGTAATAGTTATTAGTCCCATCATTGTAATTTTTAAAACTTATATAACAAGTTTTTTTGTTAGCTACCGAATTTGATGTTTTACCATAATGTCTTGTACACTGCTGCATGCAGTAATTGCATGATTTGTAATGTGTTCACTGTGTGATTGCTGCTACATTGGAGAGGACTAACACTGTACATAGAATTAGAAGACAATGTGTTCATTATTGATAATTGCATGGAATGCCTTCTGTTATTCTGTGGTCTTGAGAAATTGTGGATGTATTTTAATTTATTGATTTGAAAGTAATGCATTGTCATTCTATAATAATCCAGAGCTATTTGCTCCAATTTGAAAGTCTGCAATTTTATTAGTGACAATGATTCTCTGTTAAATGATTACTATTTAACTGGTCATTTCTTTCTGAAGGCAGATTTTCTTTTCATCATTATTTTGATGGTATGAAAATTTCGGTATTCAAAGAATTCTATAATTTTTATAAATGGCATTAAATCTTCATTACTTCATGTTTTATCTCTGTGACGGTTGCATTTCTGGAATCTGTTTTGATGTTCATAACTTTGGAATTAGTTTGGTGTTGTATTTTGCCATATTTTGTGTTCATAACTACTGCATTTTGGGATATTGGTTTTTATCACTGTTGCATCTTGGGATATTTTTTCTCATCACTGTTGCATTTTGGGATATTTTTTCTCATGACTGTTGCGTCTTGGGATATTGATTTTTATCACTGTGGCGTCTTGAGATATTTTTTTCATAACTGTTGCATCTTGGGATATTATTTTTCATAACTGTTGCATCTTGGGATATTTTTTTTCATAACTGCATGTTGCATCTTGGGATATTTTGCTATTTTGACAGTTGCTTTTTTGGATATTTCAACCTTCAAACCTTTCGTTGCTGTTGATATGACCCACTAGCCTTTTGCTCTTCAGAGATATTGCATGCTCAGGAACAATAAAGTGACCAACCATCATTATAGAGTATTGTTATCAAGAGTGAAAATTACTTTCTTCATAAACTTAATTCCTCTACCATCTGTTAACAGGTTTACTGGACGAATTGACCGTTATTGATTTAGACTAGTTATTGATTTAAGACTTAAGCACTCTTATCCTTTGCTCTGATTACAGGTGTCAGGGAAGAAGAAAGTATTGGAACCAGTCAAGCTCCTGATTTCCTTATAAAGGAAGAGAGAAAAAAACAAATTGACCAGTGACGTGGAACACTTGATGTGGTCCGGACTTCAGTAATGTGTCATTATAGATGTAATGAACAACCACGGTGACATTATTGCTGTATAAAACATTTAATTTAAGATTATTACTTTGTTGGTCTGATAATTGGAAAATTTTGATTCTGTGAAGTTCATCGAAGTTTTATTCATGAGGATAAAGTGTTTGGTGATTGGTCTGAACACGGAAAATATAAATTCTTTTCATGTGAAGGTAAGTTGATGTCTAATGTATTAATCATTGTTATATTACAGAATGTGATGTAGGTGGTCATTAATTATACTTAATGATTTACTCTGAGTTTGGTTATGTCTAGTTCTCTATTTATTACATTGTTTTATATAAAGTGTTTTTTTATCAATTTAACTATAATATTTTATTACGATTTCACTTTTTAATGCTTTAAAAAAAATCTGAAAAGAACAAAGATTATAGCAAATTAAACAAGGGAGGGAATTTTAAATACAGTACGTTTGTCTTTTATTTCAAATGTTTAAAAGTACAATTATTTGTTATTAACTTAATCATGGCAATATTTATTTAACTACAAAAATAACTGAACAATTAGGACAAAAACATGGTCTTGGGAATTGCCGTATTTTTATAATTACCAAAAAAAAATCTCCTAATAATTGTCAAGCTTAAACTAATTAATTTTTTTTTTTGCTTTAAATTCTGCATTTGAAATTATTTCGCATGTAACTAAAGTTCAAGGTCACTTTTTAGTTAGCGAGCTTGGGAAATAATCTCGAAGCTGTGATCGACAAAACTGTTTTTAACGTACCGGTAACTAAAGTAAAATGATGGTTCACTCTATTTTATCATGTCATAAAATATATAATACTATAATGTATAATGTTTATGTGTTTTTTACATATCTGAACTAAGTATAACAGCTCCTGTTCAATAGTTACGAAAATAAAGTTTAATTATTAATACAGTTTATTTTGTGAAATTGTTCTGGTTAACCAGTTTTCTTATGATTTATTTACTGTTCTACGTATGATATATCAATAAATATGATCTGTATGTATCCAACCATATTATTACATGGTACATTTTGTATTGTATATTGTATGATGTTACTTGTTTAATTGCTAGAATAGAGGGATGTATTTATGGTGCAATTAAAAATATGTAAATATTCTAATGTCAGTCTATTTTATTTAACGATATACATTATTAATGTGAACTTTTACTTAAACTTATTGGTTTATGTATGTTGCATGACTGTATTTACAAAGTAGTTCCTACTGGTGAGCTCTGACTGTTGATATAGGGGTCAGGGGTTTGTGACCTCTGCTAGGTTTGTGTTTCCCTTTAAGTTGAATGAAGATATTACTTAGCATCTAATGTCCGTTGTCTCCCCGAAGTTCTCCTTACGTAGACGGATGATTTTTGCTCATGAGAGGGTAAAGTTCAAACATACCCATAAAGGAGGAGGCTCGGGTGGTCAAATGAAGGCCCTGGGTTATTGATCGAACCCAGGGCTCGAATATACTTAAAATTTCTACTAACAAAATTTGAAATTGCCTAGCAATTTTTTCACATTTGTTTTTCAGAAATATCCATGTCATAACAAAATAGGTTGTATTTTATGTACATGTAATTGTATTACATTAAAATAAAGTTATTACGACACAGTTCCACTCGCAAAAAATTGCTAGTGGTCATAAAATGAACATAATCTATTTTTCACTTGCATTTGCTAGTTTGCTAGTGTTATTTTCGAGCCCTGGAACCATTCATTAGTTGAATTTGGTAACAAGTTTGATATTATGTTAAAATTGACGAAACATTGAGATAGTGAAAGCAGCCTCTAAAATAGTTCTACAACTACATGTAGTCATGTACTGGAAAACTTCTTTTTCTTCATATTTCTTCTTTCCTGCAATTGATGTCTCTCATATGACAAATCATGATATTCTAATTGAAATAAAATTTATTAGGAATGTCTCCATTTTTATGGAAATGATTTTTATTCAAAATTTTGTGATAAATAATAAAAAAAATCTATCAAAATGTCCTGGAGTTATTTCTGTTTCTGGAAAGTTTATACTACACTGTCAATGTATCATACTTAACGGGTAGAATTTATCAATTTGCATGTAAAATTTAATTATCAGCCTAATTTATGAGAGCAAACTTATTTATTCTGATCTCAGTATTGCATGGTGAATATATTCTCGAATATAGACGAGATATTAAGTCGTTTGAATGAACTTGTCAGGGAATTTTTGGGGGCGATTTTATAGACGAAATTTGGTCATATTCCCAATGGAAAATAGTATCTTTTTTTCCAAATTGACAGACAAAAATTCCCAATCCAAAAAAAGAATTTTTTTTTTTTGTTCATTAACATCACTATTGGTAGTAAATACCTTATTCTGCTACCGTTCTTTGGGAGAATAAGTAGAATAAGTTGAACATTGCAGAAATTGTGGTTATACATTTTTTCCCAATTTTGATTAATAAAACACCGCGAAAATTCCCAATCCCAAGGGTATGGGTCATATTCCCAAAATACCGAGAAAAAGCCCTGCTTGTGCATCTAAAATCTAACTAGTTTAACAATTGCATAATGGAAGTAGAAAAAATACCAGTAGTACTTTGGTACGCATCAAAATTCATGCTCACCTAGCAAGTGTTGGCTATGGAAAGCTGTGCTATTGTTCAGTTTCCAAAAATGACAGATTGACTTAATTTTAGTCTGCAGTATTACTGTTGTTATGACATCTAAACTTTTCTAAAATTATAGTCAAGTACCGTAATGAGTACCCCTAGTTTGTACCCCAGGGGCTGCATATAAGGGGATGGGCATAGTTGTAATAATGGCCTTATCAAGACTACAGTATTAGAATGTTAAAAGGTTGACTATAGATGAGGACAGACAGTAAATTAAAGAGCTGGACATGTAATCTGGCGATCCAGGTTCGAATCTCAGTCACAGCACATCATTATACCCTTCTATGAAAATTACTGGTAAACAAAAATTTTGATTTTCCTCTCTATGTGGAGAAGTTGCCAGAAGTTAATACTGGTTAAAATACAGTCCAGGATACTGGTTAGGTGAACTGGCCATTATAGTATATAACTGAAAAATTGTTGAAAAAAAATGCATAAAAAACAAGATAAGCACTTTATCACAGTACACCCGTGAGAGGAAGTGAAGCATACTGCATCATGGATAAATGGATTATTACAGTGACTCAACCTTTAAAAAAACAAAACAAATTCGCTTAGCTCTGTCGTTCATTATGGCTTTACTGCACAGTTGATTTAATTTTCCTTTCATTGCCTTAAAGACATGTAAGATTAGATTCTCCAAACATGAAGTCATTAATTCTCTCTTCATTACCTTATACGCTAATAATTCCTTATATGGTAAAATCGTTAAGTTTTTCAGCTGATGTTTAAAGGAATACATTCACGGCATGTTCTATCTGGTGCTGTTCTGTACCTTTAGGACGTACTCTTGATTAATTTTTATGATGAATGTTTAACAATTTCAATTAAAACTTAGTGGCAAATTGTTGTCAGAATGCCATGATTAAATGATGACAGACACAGTCTTGGCTGGAATATCTTAAGACAGCTGTGGTGCTGCATCTGTTATTATGTAATAACGAACATCATGTGGTCCCAAACATGAGGATAGCTGGTTCCAAAATTTACAAAGAATCTTAGTTTATTGTATCTTACTTTTTGTTTGGAAGTTAATCTGTTAGTGTTTAACCTTGTTATTCATATACATAAAAAAGAGTGAAGTTAAGTAATCATTTGATTGATATCTTAAACATTTGAGGGAAATCAATCCTAAGCATTTAAGGGAAACCTCAAGCCATTTGAGGGAAATCACTAGCCATTGGGGGAAATCTCAAGCTACTGAGGGAAATCTCAAATAACCGAGGGAAAATCTAAAACATTTGAGGGACATCTCAAACAGGGAAATCTCAAAGGTTTTTTTGTATATATGTAAATATAACCTTGATCTTTTTTAATATAATTATGAATTAGTAGTTGTTATTAATAGCCAAAATTTGTTATGCAATCTATTTTATAGAAAAAGATAGTAATGAAAAGTAAGAAAATAAGTCATTTATTAACAATAAGAGCTGCATCAAATGTGTGTATTAATTATAAACTATTATGTTGCTGAGTGGTGATTTGTCTGTCATATTTTCACTATTTTATTCTGTAATGAAGATGTTACAAGCTCATTTAATAGTAATAGAAGAAGTATTACCATGGTAATGTAATGAACAAGTAATGATGACATAATTTCAGCTTTCAGAAATCATTGCAACAATAGTAACTTGGTATGATCATATTATAATTGTCAATTGTGGCAGTTTTCTGCATCGAGGGAAAAATGAATTAAGTTCCGATGATCTTGTTACAATTATGCTCCTTCTGATATTGCTGAGTGCTCATTTATGATTACACTTGACAGCTAGCTTCAAACGATGAAGTATTAACGCGAGTTTTGTCTCGTTAGCTTGTTGCTCTATTTGACGCTACGTCTCTGGGAACTACATCATGTGTGAGTCTTTGGGATGGAAGAATATTTTCCCGTATTTTTTTAGGAATTTTGTTATTCAAGAGTCCACAGAGGCAGTCACAGTCCTGGAAAATGTTTAGAAAATATGATTTTTGTGAAAATAGAGAAAGGTCTTGTTATGCATGTTTGATCACTTAATATTTTGTTGTCATCAGAAGATGTCAAACAGGTGGTTTCGGTCAATAACTTAACTTGGTATGTATTATCCTTGTGTGATAATCTAGCCTTGGATTGTATTTCGGGTCAGTCAGATTAAGGTCAAGGTCGCTGTTACTAAAAATAGAAAATCATGACTAAACTGAGTATTTAGCATCCTTGCATGAATGCCTAGCTTGGGATTGTATCTGGGGTCAGTTAGGTCAAGGTCACTGTTACTAAAAATAGAAAATCAGTTTCTAGTCAACTTAAGTAAGGGATGAAATTGTGTGTGTAGATAGCTTACATACAGACCTTGCTTTGAATTGCATCAAGGGACAGTAGGGTCAAGGTCACTGTTACTAATAATATGAAATCAGTTTCCGCTCAATAACTTGAGTTTTTGCAATGAAATTTTGTGTATAGGCAACCAAACTTGGGATTGCATTCTGTGCCAATAGGGTAAAGGTCACTAATCGTCTAATGAAGCCTTAGCGCAGAATTTACTCAAGCCTTGGAAAACCTGGTGTCGAGGCATTGCCACGTTTCTTGTTAACAATACCAATGTCTGTAAAACCAAACAAAAAAGTCATGTGACTGGTTGCTATTTCTGTCCGGTGTTTTAATGGCAGTGGGGGGAATTTATTTGATGGTCCTGTTATCTGACTTCTATCTTATAGAACTGTGAAACAGACACATAGTAATGTGGTGCTTATCTTTGTCGTTTTTTTATCGCAACTTCAGCTTTTGCTGAATATATTTTATCCTGAATTATTTATTTTAATTGCACCCTGATAGTATAGAAGTAGTTTCGAATGTTCACAGTGACAGTTATCTATTTAGTTCTCTGGCATTTTGATGATTTTAATTATAATGAAAGTACAGCTTGATGTCAGAGAGATACAATTGAGTCAGTGAGGTTACGTGTGTACGTCTGCTCCATTTTATCAACTGCATTGATTGTAAGCACAGTGTGGTGTACTTTTTTTTCACGCAAATTAAATTGACAGCATTCAACTCGACAATGGTAGCCAGTAACCATTGGTTACCGTAATGTCAATCCAGCTTCTGGTTCTACTTTTTTGATCAATTGTGACCCAAGTTTTTTGGTTGAGAGATAGTGGGGGGAAGTGATTGACTTCGTAAGCTATGGTTTATGTATAACTGTTGACATTTCGATGGCCATGTGTTTCATTGAGCAGACGCACTCACGGTATCTTGTTGTTTTATATGTCCATCTGTCCGTCTGCTTACTTTGATCTGTTCACAAGTAATTTTCTTTATGACTCAAACTATATGGAGAGATTAACTCTGTTACATAATGTTTATGAATATTTCGTCAACATAGAATTAAAAGCGCCAATCTGCCTCTTTAATACTTGTCAGGCCCTTGTAATTTTAAGGTGACCTTTCGTACATTGTAATAAGTTGATATTGATTCAATGAATTAGTTAATTAGAAGAGGATTTTATCAATGCATGATTTATGTACTGCACTGCACAGTGAAAGATAGAATTTTTTTTTTTCAGAAATATTTTTGTAACAATGGATGATTGCATTACTTGTGCATCTGATATTCAAAATCATGACATTTAATGCTAGATGACACAGCCATGTTCTTATTAATGTATGAACTGAATTATTGCAATGTCTAAGTATGATATATCATAATTATATGTCTATACAATCATGTGACATCATGGTCTGAGATTATGGTATGAGATTGAAAAACTGATCAATATACACAACTATTGATATAATTCTCACCTGATACAGTATGAAAAATACATACTGGGTAAGTTGAAATTGATTTTTGAGCCCACAGAAAATTCTCAAGGTATATACTTTTGGGTAACCCAATTTATTGTTCCCATCACATGGTTTGTACAGCTATATGACCTCTGGCCAAGGCTTTGATATCATTACCTTAGGCTGAAAATAAAAATAAGTTTGTTTGGAGTGCTCCAACACAGAATTTTAGCACTTGATAGGTAGGTATTTTTTTATTTCTACAATGTAACAATAAAAATGAAAAAAGAAGCCCCCCCCCAAAAAAAACACACTTTTTTTATGTATTTACTTGGCTTTTCGTGAGTGGGTAGGTAGGAGCACTCCTAACAAACTTATTTTCATTTTCCGGCTTATACTGTAAGAAATTAAATAAATTGGTCCTAACTTACAAAAAAAATGTATTTATTTCATCGGATTTATCAGATTTAATGCCATTTTCAACATTATTTCAGTTTTATTGTAGCAGACAGTTATCCTAACCAGCTTCCCTGGACTTAAACCAGTACCAGGTACTTACCAAATTCTATCTGCAAGCTATTTGTAACCAAGCCATTTAACATAGGATGCTTAATTATCTTAAGTCAAATTTGTCACAGACAGTGTGAGCCTTGTCCGGGGTTCGTACTCACAACCTCTTGATCAATGCTCTAACCACTGAGCCAACAGGGCAGGCTCTAACTTATCAAAGAAATAAAAAGACATACAATTTACATCATAACTGACGTACCATACTGTTTCTATTACAAAGCTATTAATTCAGAATAATGATTACATTTGTGTAGCCAGCAGTCCATGTGGGAGAACAGAGGTGATTAGTGGGAGCTATTTATCAGTGTTATTTGTCCTAATAAGGTCAATCCTGTCAGAATGTGACCAAAAAGTCGTTTGGATCTATTTTTTTCTCGTGTGTTTTTCTCTAGTATGTGCTTGACAATTACACTATCATATAATTTATTATAACATTGTGTTACTGATGTCTGATATAATACTGATCTGTCTCTTGTAGAAAGTCTGAAAAATGTTTGTCTATAATGCTCGATTGCACACATATCAGTATATCTAATAGTATATGTCTACTTAAGGTCAGATTTCTATGTACCCACAAATGTTGAGACACTTGCTTTAAGGGACTCGTTTTAATAATGGTTTATAGCTTTAAACTGGACCTTCTTTAATTTTGTATTACTATAGTCTGCAGTCTTTAGAGAGTACAAAGTGCTTAAAACTTTTGGTTAACTGAATCTTAGTCCACTCTTAGAATTTCATGTTTAAGACAAACATGACCTTCCTGTAAATGTATTACATGTATATGACTGTTGGTTGCTAACAGGACCTTACACTTAATTTAATATAACTTGTGCATGGTCAACTTGACCTTCCTGACTTATTATAAAAAGTACCCGACTCTGTGGTCGAGTGGTTAAGGTCGCTACTTCATATCACTGTAATCTCTCACTAAGTTTGAGCCCCGCTACCGACCATGTCTCTTTATGTGAGAAAGTAGACAGTTGCTTATGGAGGATGGGAGTCTAGTACTGGTTCTTCCCAGGATCAATGATTAGGTGAACTGTCCATCTCATATGACTCTGACTGTTGATAAGGGGGATAAAACCCGATATAAACAGTCTTTGAATTAATTTTTTGTGACAGGTTGCTCGACTATATGCTCTATGAAGGAAACTCCTTAAAACTAGGTTGCCCTCCAAACGACTTAAAGAAGAAAAAGAATCCTTTCGGGCAGGGAGCAACCCACTAATTTGAAGACTGTATAAACAAACAAATATTATAAAAAGTAATATTTTTTCATGACGAAAATAACCTTTCTCCAAATGCAGTAACGGTAGTTCATGAATTAAACATGGCGTTCGATCCTCATATTTAAGTTGAACTTGTTCATATCTAACTTTACCTTCCTCTTGTAAAAGTAACATTGGTTTATAGACTTCAAGAATGTCCTCTAAGTGCTGTAGAACTTATCCAGTACCTCAGGTATAATTAAACTGAAATTGCACTGCAGGTATTGGCAACAGTACGACTGGGCTACTGATCTGAGGATTTACAAGTAGCCTGGTGGGCTTACGTCAATATTTTTTGGTAGTGCGGCGGAAATTTCTGGTAGTCTGCGGACTCCGGGCATTGGTTTTGTAGGACACTGCTTGAATCTTTTTAACAGCATCGTAATGACTTGTTTTGATCATGTATTCTCTTAATATTGTGTTTTCTCTTCATGTACAGCTGGGATTGTTGAGAATCTTTGCAAAGATTTCATTGTATCTGTTACATGTTCCATGTTATTCATTAATCATTAAACAAATTCCAACTGTTAAATGCATTTCATTAAAATTCTTGTCTAATATTTTTTTGCCATTTTTGAATTCATATTTTCATGATCATTAATGTGTAATAGCTGGCTCTGTGTTTTCTCTCTTTATCTCTCTGGGTAAAATTAGTGAAATAATTTCCATGGTTTTGTAAATACAATACAGATGCATGTCTGCTCCAAGACAGAGAGGGAGAGAAATTCTAGCAAAAAAACCTGTTTTCAGTTTTAGATCAAGTCAAATTTAACTTTTATGAATGTTTCAACATTAACTTGCTGTTTGATATTCAGGTTTGGTTTTGTTTCTAGATTCAAACAAATACCGGTATTGCTTGACAATAAAAATGCTTTTATTTCCGAGGGACAAGTTTTCATTGAACTCAACTCCAGTTGAATAACAAAATCATTAATAATTATGAAAATATGTGTTATTATGAGATGAATTTACTTGTAAATTCTTCTCATATAGCGATCACACAGACTGAATTTCAACACTGCACTGCTCTGTACAGTAATCTTAGGGAGCGCTTCGTACTACATTTTTTCGGTATTTTTCGTTACTCGCTAATAGAGCGATACTGCACGCAATCCAAACACTCATCCACACACAGTCACCAAGCAAATACCATCGAAGCTGTTACTATATCGATTTTCTATTTTTAGCGTTTAGGACCCAACTCTCTCGGAAACTTCATATACGCACTCTATAGGACACTTCATTGGTCATTGTTGTTTTACATACTAACTCGCTAACAGAGCGTTAAGTACTGCGCAAAGTTAAACACCCTGAGATTTACTTACGGATACATGGTTCCCGGCTTTGTAGTATATGACTGCATCGAGTACTGAAATTACGAGAACCAGCAGGCAAAATAACATACTGGTTCTCATGTGTTCAATGCATGGTGCTTTCAAACACTACGAATCCAGTAACCATGTCGAAAGTAAATGTAGCTGATGCAAAATATTGACAATTTTGCTAATTGTTTTGGATAATTTGGTGTTGAGGTTGAAACTTAAACTTGACAATAATCGTGAAGAATAATGTGTACTGCATCGACTGACACAAGGATTACCGGTATGTGAAAATGTTGGAAATAAAATACGAGGTGTTTTCGAAGGTACGTGTGAGCTATTTTTCCAACGAACATTTATATCTTGTAGTATATATACATAGTTCCCATAACTACAATATTTACCTCCCTTGTTTTGAATTGGCGGCCATCTTGAAAGTCAAATTTCTTATATGTTTAATAGAAAAAAACAAAAAAGTGGTTATTAAACAACTCAATTTACAAAATATAACTTCATCATGAAGTTGGAAAAACCATAAGTGTATCAGGTTTAAGAAAAAGTAGTTGTCACATATGAAAATTCTATATTTAGAATTAGCAGAACAAAAATATAAATATCCTTTATCAATGCTAGTCAAATGAGACTTTCAAGATGGCCGCCAAGGGAGGTAGATGTAGATGTGGGAACTATGTATTGTTGACGTTGAAAAATGTATTTTTTCAAAACAGCTTATTTTAGGTTTTAATGATAGATATGATAAGATTATGTGTTTGGATTGACAAAAATACAATTATTTTGGTTTTTAAAGCTCCTAACCCCAAGTGTCTGTGATAAAATGGCCAGGTGTCATAGAAAAAAATCAGAAAAGGCAAAAATAAGCTTACAGATTTTTTGGCAATTTTTGTTCCCCTTTATTTCTTTTAATATTTATCCCACAGTTACAAAAATGTCACCATAAAAAGGTTATTAAATTATAAACGACTTTTATATTTACTATAATTTAATGGGATTATTATTTAGTATAATAAACCAGTGATGAAGTAGACATGTGTCAAAACAGTAGCATTTCCCAATAACCTGTATGAAGACAGCGTACCAAGTTTATCTGATCCACTATCAGTATACAGTATGTATATTGACTAGGGGGCTATGAAGTAAAGGGTTAAACAGGCAATATGATCCTTGAACTTTGATATTTGATTAAATAAACAGTACTAGGTCCTCGTTTCGGACAGAATTATTGATACAGTTTTAAATCTTGTATCGACTCAGAGATATCCCTGCATCACAAAATCTTTGATATATGAATGCTGATAAATTTTACAAACTAAATAATATAGTATAGTGCAACCTCTCCAGAGCGGCCCTCTCTTGAGCAACAACCTCCCTTCAACAACAGCATGATTTTTTCCCATTACACGATTTAACTATTACTTTAACCTCTATAGCAACAACCTCTCAACAACAACATAATTTTGCTACTCCCAAAGAGTGTTGCTTTGGAGTAGTTGTGCCGTATGAATGTATTATGCATTGTGGGAAATGAACCTTACATGTTTCTTTCATTCAAAGATGCATATAATCAAAGGACAAGGTCTCAATATTTTTAACAATAAATAGACCATTAATCTGATTGCTAAAAATATAACAACCTGACAGCAACCTGAGAAGAATATCGAGATCGTTTCTGTAATTTTTTTATTATATTTGGCTCAAGTTCGTATGAAATTGGTTGTATTCTTGTTGGCAATAAAAATGTTTTATGATCAAGATATGATTCCAAATCATTTTGTAAGATTTAATTACGACAATTACATTAGAAAAGATTACCATTGTATGATTAGTTTTTATGCTTTTCAATCGTTCATGTTATGGGTGAAAGTTGATTGAAGTTAGTGAAGTATGACCATAGCGGACTCGAGTAATTGATTTTTACTGTTCTGTTTTCATTTTCATTACATCCGTCTGCTTTCAAAAATTGACTTTAATGATTATTCATTTTTTAACATGCGTGCATGATTGTTAAGTGTGACATGAGAAGCATGAACAAGATATAAAAACTATCAAATAAATGACCTGTCTAGTATTTCAGTTGGTGATTGGAATACGATTTGGTGTTAACTTCCAGTCTGCGGAAAATATTGAAAAATAAGTTTCAGTGATTATTATAATCGTCTTGATTTCCAATAAAATGAAAGTAGTGATAACACTTAAAATAGATAACATGGATTTTGAGTTTGTAAAAAGGAAATGGTGACATGAATAAAATGATTCAGTGATATGGGATAATTAGAGGCTAGTTGCATCATATTACCAGCAGTACATTTATTGATTTTCAGGGTTCTGGATCAGAGATTGTAAAACATGAGCTGGATCTTATTTAAGGTGAACTTTCTAAATTACAATTTTTTTTATATTACCTGCTTGCTATAGTGATATTACTGACTTCTTAAACTGTATTAGAACATTTTCTTAAAAGCGGTGTCCCTGACTTTTTAAATCCAAAGTGATGGCGGTCGTATAGGCCATTAAACAACAGATAAATAATAATTAATCATTATCATTATTAATCATTCTGTCTGTGTTTGTGCATAATTGATCATTTATCGTCAACAATTCTTTTGAATAAGATTTCCACTGGCATCATTGGGCCAATTTAGATGTAGCCTTTTTCTTAGTCTTCTTAAATCAAGTTGTCACTTAGGTCAGCGATATTGGGCCATAATGGCCCTCTTGTTTACCAAAATGTCACTTCATCAGGTCACTTCTTAAGGTGAGCGATAAAGGGCCACCTGGTCACTTCTAAAGGTGAGCGATATGGGGCCATCAGGTCACTCAGATGAGCGATATTGGGCCGTGATAGCCCTCTTGTTTTCACAATTTTGAGTGCAGCTTCCTGGCTTTAACTAAAACACTCATACAAACATGTAATAAATTCTAATTCATTACAAATAATTTTTGGTGTAGAGTTTTCATATCATTCAAATTAGAATTGGTCGATCTTGCATACAAAATGTACAGTATTCGGTTAACATACAAAAATCTTCTTCCTTTTTGTCTTAAGTGTCAAGTTTGCCAATAATAAATACGCAGTTTGGAGATATCAACCCATAGGGAAATACAGATCAATTCTGAGGACCGATTGCCCATAATCTCACATTTACATGGCTGGAATTAGATTCCTTTAAATAATGTCATGTTTTCATTTCTCTTATTTTTTTCAATAACGATTATTTGGTGTCAGCGACCAGGGTTAATGATATAGAACCAACTTATTGGATTATGACTGTATTTGGAGAATTTAACATCCTGTAAACATTACTAGAAAACTCACTTTCCTGTCAACCTCATTCATAAGTTTCAAAAATATCTTATATCGTGATAAAGAATTATGTTTTGTTTAGTCAATGATCTGTTATAGTATTAGTTTATTCATGAGACATTAAGATATTAACAGACTCAGCCCTTCAGCTCAATGACTTCATGTTTGTTTGTTCTATAATTGTCGAAGCATGCTTGCTTATCTATTATGGAAATGAGTTTTGTTTCTTTTTAATTGTATTATTTTACATGGAAATGTCATGTCATATCATATTTATGATTAAAACACTTATTGATTGTAATATTCCATGTATGTATGAAATAACTTCATGGAAAGAATTAATCATTCATTTGTTTATCATGGATAACATTTATTAGGAAACAGGTAAGCACCTGTCATTAAATGATACTAATTTCTTTGTGTTTTAATTGGTGATTAATTTGTTTTCATAGTTTTAAGTCCATTCCAAATCTCACTGATATTTTCGTTAAAGTTAATACATGCAGTTTATACACCAGTTTTAGGCCAACCTTAAAAAATGTTTGTTTGATGTAACCCTACACATAGAATTTTCAGTGGGTAGGTAGGTAGGAAATTGTTTAAAAAATTTTTTTTTTACATTGAACCTAATATACCTAGCATAATGCTTTTTATATAATGAAAAATTAAATACCCAAGAGACCAAAAAAAAGTTAGGTAGGACCGTTTTTTTGTGAGTAAGGGTAGCATAACCTCTAAGAATTTGTCTTTCTAATCATTTAATCAATTTAACTCGTCAATTTTCCTAGTAAAAAAATTTACATTTATTTTATCATTCTTTTTTATGTTATTGTTCTTCTCCCATGGTAACCAGACTAAAGAATTTGTTTTCCTTATCTAACAGTCTATAAATGGATGCAATTTTTCTTTTCATGCAGTCGTCTATGAATTTGTCACTGTCAGACTGCATTGTGGAAAATTCTTTTCAGTTCTTTTTCAAGGAATCACCGTTCTTTATGTCATCTGTGTTATAATGATTGTTTGACATGATTCTGTCCATTCTGTTATCAATAGTACTGTGTAATGATATACCATCCTAGTTAGGAACTTCAGCAACAAAATATTGTTATAATGAGCAATAAATAGGGAACAATGAATATAATGTTGTAGTTTAGGTGACATACAAATAAAACCTTATGAATTGTAACAATATGCAATTTTTCATGTTCTCGTAGCCTTATATCACATTCAGTCTTAGGTTTCACTTACTGTTCACTGTTTGCACTTCCTGCATGTGTGTTCTTTTTTAATGTTTTGAAGTATTTTCATATAATTGTTTCCAGGAGTAGTTTCACTGTTTCCAATTGGTAAACCATTCACCGCCTAGTGTACAGTCAGGATTCCACTATGTGCAATTAGTAAACAAGGAGGTCTAAGATTGCTCTATAATTACAATGGAACTTGATTTTGATAAAGTCAAGTCCCAACCAGTCTTGACTTCACTTGGTGTACCAGAAGGGTTAAACTTTCTCTGAGTTAATACTTGTTGTACCAATGGGTACCAGATGTTTATTTGTTTCAGGAGCAGTTCCACTGTTTCCGCTTGGTGTACTTTGTCTAAGTCACCATTTGGTGTATTAGATGGGTTAAACTTTCTGTTTGTCTTGTTAAATTTTCAAGTTTCTGTTTTTCCAATTCTTATATATTCACAGTTTCATGTTTAATTTCTGCTAATTCAAATTCACTTTCGTCTGTTTAAGCGTATGATCAGCTTGCTGCTCCATGTTTAAACTGATTGTTCTGCTGTATATTATAGACTTGGTAGTGGTGTGTGCTTGGTTAGGTTGTATACCTATACCTATATATAAATACTGGATTCATTCCTTGTCACATATCTTATTTTAGACTGCCAAAGTAAGTTGCTAAATAATTCAGCAAACTTGACTAAAGACTCAATATTTCACTGTTTCATTGGCATGTATAAACAATGTAATGTAATCATGTCATATGGTAAGCTTGGAAAGTATTACTTTATCATTAGTGTCAAGTAATCCATGACTTGTATCATCAAGCCATCAGTTCTTTCCAAGTATTGATAAAAACATCCTCACCGACTTATTTATGATAGACAATGGGCTCCTGGGAAGAATTAAGAAATTTTTAGCGTATGGCTATAATATTGTGATCATAGTTACAATAAAGATGCTATCAGAGAGCTTGCTGTGGTAATAGAATGCATGTATATTTAATGATACATATTACAGTCTTTGAACTTAGAATGATTAAAGATTTTCTTATTGATAAATGGCAAAAATGCTGGTAATCTTATATTAAAATGATTTCATTAGCGTATCTGTCAATCAAATTTTCCACTATGTGTGGCTCATCTTGAATGATAGAATGGATGTTTGGTTTTCAAATCAAAAATACAATTTACATTTCTTTTTTATGCAAGAGCCTGTAAGCACTTATTTTGAAATGTGTTAAAAAATGCATACACGTTTGTTGCTAAAAAGTTCTGAATTGATGAACTTGTACAATTTTACCGAGTTCATTGAATTGATCATCACTGTCAGAGACATTGGGACATGCTTTTACAATGGGTACTTGTATATGCTTTCCTCTGATCTTTGAAAGTCATTTGGAACATTTCATTTTGCTAATGTTCCAAATCATACAGTCCTACTAGTCCTGTTTTGCTGAACAAATTTGACTGTAACCTTTCAGGTGCAATGTCAGAGTTAATCTTTTCTTTTTTTTGCCTACATGTATTTATATTCCCAATCTGCATTGACCTTACAAGGCATATTTTTGTCTTTGTTGCTGAATGATTTCCTCTATAAACAGATAAATGAATGAGAGCTGCATTTATTGAAAACATTTAAAATCCTGATATTTTCTGCTTAAACTTCATTTTCCCAATATTTCGTTTGAGGAAATTTAACTGTTAAAGTTTAAGGAGTCTGAACTTTCACTAATTGTCGTTTATGATGCCTGTATAATTAATTAAGAAAAAGGGGATTAAAACCGGATGGAATTTTACAAATACCTTAAATAGGATTAACAGCTACTGTTAAAGTATAGGGGTAATTATGTGATGGTGATACAATTTAAATTGCGATAGCTAAAGACTTTTTCTAGATGAATTTTAGTCGTGGGTACAAGTTTATTCTAGTTGTTTGTGGGTATATAGTACAGTGTCTATTACTAGTTTGGGTAATCCTGGCCATTTGATTGGCTTATGATGATGACTGAATCTATTAATAGTTGATAGGTAAGTAAATCATGCAGGCATTGATCTGTGATGTTGGCCTAGATAAGTTGTTGTTTAACCGCTTTGTGTGATGTATGGACTGATGTCATAAATATAATTGTCACACGATTTCTGATTTTATGTTATGTTATGTGTTTTTTTAAAAGACAATGCCTCTGTGACCTTGACCTTTGACTTACTGACCTGATAATGCACAGGTACTGAAGGGATTGTCATGAGAAACCAACATATGAAGTTTGATGATTGTAGGCAAAAGTGTTTTGATTTTTTTTTAATCAAAATAATAAACTGCAGAAAAATTAGTGTGTTTGTTTGATCTCCTGATTGTTTTGGCCATAAGCTGAAAGCACAGCCTGATAAAACATACCGTTAACTGCAGATCTATGCAACAGAGCTTTTTAAAAAATAAGTGTTCTGTTAGGGAGAGCTTTGCCATTATTTGCCACAAAATACAAAGTTAGGAATTAATATTCTGGTGAAATAGTCTGCTGGTGAACTTGATGTGCCTCATGAAACAAATTTGCCTGCATAGAATTTTTTTTTTTTTTTTGGTGCAAATCACCTTTATTGAATCAGTATTGGCAGAAGTTCTAATTGACAATATCAAAATATTGCTTCAAATTTGTCATCATTTCTTAATTCTTTCTGTAGAAAGTTTAGGTTGTTGAAAGATTAGTTTTCTCTGACCAGTTTGATTCAAGATGCACATGCAAGATGTCACTAAATCTGTTTAGTTGTTATGTTTAGCCTGAAGTATTGTGTAGAAAAGCAGTGGACCAATATTGTCTCTTTCATTTGTAATTACTACAATTGCATTAACTTAATTGAAGGTCCCATTATCTATACGATAGTGTTTTTCATCTCTGGGGATTTTTGGTTTGTGTCAATGTAAGTATCCTGTCTGATATTGGCCTCTGGTGCGCTGCGGTTTTATGCTTTAAGGTATTGCTGTACTTATTTCAACATCAGGGAGAGATTTCTGAATTTACTATTATGCCAGCTAGTCAATAAATGTTCTATTAGTTGTATTGTATGTGTGGGTTTTCATGCTCTGCTGTTATTTGAGATCAAAAACTTATTGGAAATAAACTGAAGTCCAGAACATTGCATGATGTAAGAAAGTTGATTATTGTGCTGTATGTGTTAAGAAGTAAGTATGATCCTTGTGAGAAGGGATTTATATTGGTGTGACAAGTTGTTTATTCTTGTGTTGATTAATGTCACATTATTAATTGGATATATAGGTTCATAAACATTCACAACACTGCTGACCAAAATCTTGGTGAGAGAAATTTATGTTCATTTTTTTTTTCATTTGAAAAAAATGTTCTTTCAAAACACATTTTTATTGAAATAAATTATGTATCACAGTCAAAATTAATTAATTATTTATTGTTTAGTTAGAACTGCTATAGAATGTTTAAATGATTAGTAAAAAAACTATTAATGATTATAAGCCATTTAGTGCCATTTTGATTGTCACTATTATCTGCACTTTTATGATAGACTGTTTGCCATTGTTATATATATTTCCATATCTATGAAAAGATGTAAAAGTTGAATCAAAGCACTGTGGGAAATGTTTGGGAGGCCTTGTATAGTTGTCTTGTGAGATTTCTGTATAATTAACTACAACATGTACAGTCATTCTTTAAATTAGAATTGAACTTTTTAAACTTTATACTGATGCTGTGTAGTTTACTGACTCTTGTGTTGTTGTGTTTAGTCTTGTATACAATGTTTGTATGACTTATGAGTTTCCTAATATGTTGAGGTCAATGATCCTCTGATGTTCTTTGTTAGTCAGTGTTTTATTGTGAGTCTAGCTCATTAAGTCAGTAATTATAATCATGTATTGATGGTGGATAACAAATCTTCTTAGAAATTACAAGGTTAGATCTGGGAGATGTTTGACTCGGTAAAGTAAATATTCTGGTTACTAAGTGAAAAAACGACAACTTGGCAACCATGTTGCTGTTCCTGCCATGGGCAATTATTTACTCTCTGGGTACTTGGAGACAAATTGATTCTGACATCCACAAAGGAACAAGTGTTTGTAAATTGAATGTTTTCAGTGATAAAATAATTATCAGATCATACAAGACGCCAGGATGCTTGTCTGCGGCAGGAAGGAATATACAGTGATTGCAAATCTATGTTCTATAAATATCATACAAGACATCTATGTATGGCAATAAGTACTTTTAAGACAGCCACAGCCTCATCATGTGAGGAGCTTCAGATTTTGACATAATATGTCCATTTTTGGAAAGTTTTTCCGGAATAGAACATAAATAACATATTTATACAGACAGATAGCCAGTCTTTATTTTTTTCTGAAATTCATTTCCATTGCTCTTAGTCTACATGATTATAAAAAAATAAGATCATGCAGTCTCAAAGCGCAAATTTCATCTTCATTCTGAACTACCACCTTGATGATGTTTGTAGTAATAATGACACATGTATACAGAAAACTCCTTTTTTGATGGCATAATCTGATTAGCATTAATATTAGCAAAAAAACACCTCAAAAAATGTTATTTTAGAGATCAGTTTCGATTGTTTTACCCATGAATCCCAACTTATTCTTGTTTGATGTTCAATAATGAGAATTGTCTTACACATCTATAAAGTTAGGCAAGCAAGTATTTCAATTTTCCTCTAGGATGGAACTATTGGATTTTCCTTCAATACTTAAGTTGTAAGTATTCTACAAATGCTACCCTATTGTTATTTATTCAAAGATAATTGGTTGCCTTTCCTGAAAGTACTTGATAGCCATCAATTTCTTACGATTCAAGTATCAAGTATATGGTTACTGCTCTTAGCTTAACCCCTTTGCATGGAATTCTTGAAAACATTATTATTTCTTGAACTGTTCATTAAGTTCATGAAGCATGAATAACCATTTGACTCAGGGGTTATAACTTCATCAGTTATTGACTTCAGATCTTTTTTGTTATGACTTCTTCATGATACATCAATTTCTTTTATGTGATCTTCAATAGACTTCTATTCAACTTTTTGTAAACCATTGGATATGCCTTACTGGCTACAATTATGATGTTCTGAAGATTTCAGAGAAAGCCAATGTGGAAGTTTACATATTTTATTAGTAATGTTTGTCCTGGAGGATAAACCTCAGCTTTTAGATCTAGACATGAACGTTAATTGTGCTTATAATTTTAAATCAAGTTGTTTAAGTAGGTAGATTGTTTAGATTTCATTCCAGTGTTTTGGTTGAATCACTGGAACCTAACATTGTTATGATCATCAGAAAGTCAAAATGTTCTATGAATGTGATGTCATACATAAAATAACAACATTACTTAGTCGTCAACATGATTTAATGGATTTCTGAGAAATGTTGCTCTGTAAGACTTTGGATTGGATTCTTTTAGCTTGTATACATTGTATATATACTGTAAAACAAAGAAAAATGTCTTTTTACTGAGACGGTCTCATCAAATTGATTATAAATACAAGTAATGAGCAAATATAGAAAATCAGTGTAATTATGATATAAAGGTTTTACCATAATTACGTATTTGTGTATATTATAAGATAAAGATTATACATGCATATATGTATTTATAACATAATGATATGATATGATAATATAAAGATTTTACCATACACATGTGCATATAACAAAGATTTTACTGGACACATTGGCATGTAATATAAAGAATCCAGTGAAGACTTAATGTTCTGGAGTTTTAACCCTGAAATTCTTAATTTGCATGAAATAAAATAAAATGAGAGATTTCCCAGTAAATTTAAAGTACTCCTGACATAAGCATTGTACAACTTTGACATTTGGAGGAAGTTGTTGACATAGAGTTTTAGTTGATCAACTCATCTACTAAATGTGAAGTGCGTGTTGTAATATCTCAATAAAGATGGTACTTAATTGAACATATAATTACAGCTCTCTGTTCATCACTTAATCTCTGGAATCTCTAAATTTCCTATGTAATTAGATTAGTCATGATTTTAAAGAAACCGTTGTCAAAAATTGACTCAAATGCTTTTAATCATTATAAGTATAAAATGTTCTTTCACTTTTAAATCATTATAAATATTAAATGTTATTTCACTCATGAATTGTTATAATTATATCATGTTATTTCAATTTTGAATCATTTTAAGTATAAAATTTTATTTCACTTTTAAATCATTTTAAGTATAAAATTTTATTTAACTTTTTGAATCATTATAAGTATAAAATCTTATTTCACTCTTTAAATCATTTTAAGTATACAATTTTATTTCACTTTTTAAATCATTAAAGATAAATAAAATATTATTTCACTTTTTAATCATTATAAATATAATTTCACATTTAAATCATAACCAAGGTTGTCCAATGGTTGGTCTGCTAGATTTGTAATCCAGTGATCTGGGTTAGATCCCCAGTAGCGGTAGGTCATACCTTTCCATAAAAATTTGACAACAACGTTCATTTTCCTCAACATGTGGAGAAGTTGCCGGTTCCCTAGTGGAATGGTAAGTTTGTTAAGTGATCCAGCTTCCGTATGTAACTGAAAAATTGTTAAAAAACAGCCTTATTTTCTTCACTCTTAGCAAGTCGTGCTTTCTCTTATAGAATCTCGTTTGATTGTGGCATGTGCAATTTATTCTGAATTTCATCATATTTTGTAACAAGCAGATACTATAATTGATGATAATTAGACTTCCTAACTTCTCACGCCATTGTTTTAATTAATTGTTGTGAAAATGTCAAATAAAAAAGAAAAAATCTGCATATTACGCCGACATGATGAATTTAGGAGAAGAAACATTCATTGAATTCTAGAAGTGGCTTCTCCAAAAAATTTAAGATGTTAGCAAAAGCTTCAAATTATCCTTCCTTACATGACTTGATGGACCACATTATGTCATTCTTGGAATAAACGCATGTTGTGACAGTGATTTGAATCACAATGATGGCAAAGAAAGTAGTCAGTTATTGAGCTCTAATTAGACAAATATGAAGACAATAACAATAACTCACAAGTCATTTTTTAAGAGGCTCACAGGGAAGAATGGGCGTGTGCCTTACTGCGTTGCCTCTATAAATAAAGTCTTTATTATTATTTTACAAACCGTGAGTGAGGGATTCTTTGATTATGGTCTCTTAGAAGTAATCACTAGCTGCTAACTAGTTTGATTCTTTCCTGGGAAAACATTTCACGTGTCAGGTACATCCTTCACGCTAACCCACTAGCCCACAGCCCGGGGCTAGTAAATTTCTATTCAGGCCAGTCAAGTTTCTTGAAATTGAATATTCAGTCTTGTGGTAAATTGTCTATTATCAATAGACTACATATAGTTTGGGCTATAGCTTTAAAAAGTTTGAACACTGCAGGTAGCTTTCCAGCTTGCATGGAGGTAGGTGGTTTTACTAAGATGTTAATTAATTAGGGTCGATCTTCTCCACCATTAAAGCTAGAATAGGTGTCATATGCCCCAGGATGTTGGTGTGACTTTAAACCCCTGTGAAAACATAATAAAACTAAAATTTATTTTCATAGATAGATGTAAACGGAGGATAAAAGTTGGTTAATACTTAGTTTTAAATTTCTTCTTAGACACAAACAAAACAAACGCTTAATGTGTCTGTATAGTTATTTAGTATAATCTTATTTCACAGAATGAATCATTCATGTTGTTTCAGATTAGTGTTATTACTTACGTTTTATCTATGTTTGGTTTTATTGCAACTAATGGAAGCAAATATGGATAAGCTTATTACAGTATCAGGTATTACTGTGGTTTTATGGTCTCAGACTCCTTCGGGGAACATTATGTCGTATAGATAGATGAGTAGTTGTAAAACACTTTAGGAAATTACCAGTGCATCCAAACTTTTAATATTTAATTTGGTGCAGAAATGTTGTTTTCTAGTCTTTAGAAGGATTGAGATTGTAAAAATTGAGATCAGACTCGGCACTCAAATCTCAATTTCATTCGCAAAGTGTTATGGTTGACAAGATAGAGCTGATTAATGTTTAAATACATATTCAGGTCAATTATGCTGTCAGATTATTGTAACAATAGCATCATTATAGTCTGATCATGATAAATTTAAAACAGTGAGATTTGAGCTTGGCCACCATTCTCATGTTTATATAATTTCGCACTCAAGACTTTTAATATCATTGAGTGTATTAAAGAGTTATGCATGCTTCTCAATATTGTTGTATGAAAAATATAATTATGAAGCTTATTAAAAAAAAATAAGATCATAGATAAAGTGAAATTGTATTGATAATTTAATTACTATCTTCATGTATGTGTATTACTTGTTAAACCAATATGATAGCAAATATGCTCTAGTCCTTGAACAGTGAGGCAATTCATTGATAAATTATAAATCATTCTTATTATGACATGTTCCAGTACATGTATGATAACATAGACCTTGTCAATCTGTCTAGTTCCATCATATTATAGAGAAATCAGGATATCTTTATATTACATTTTTCAGCTAAAAACCTTTAGTTGCGCATACTTTCGATAAGCAAACAAGCTGGAAGGTTGCAGGGAATGTGGGTAAAAGATCAATACATTGTAATTAGGTGTAAAAGTACCGCAAATTATTGACGTTTGGCTCATCACTTAGATTAATTATGTTTGTATTCTTCAAACAATTTGATGGACTCGGATGGACAGATTGTTTGAACAAACCTATACATGTAAACAATGTGCTATGATCTATTCCTGCTCGTTTGATGGCTGGAGATATGTCGGAGACTTTCCAAACATTGACAATTGTTGAAATAGATCCAATAGTGGAAACCTAGGACCAGAAAAACTTGAAATATGTAATGTTTGATTTCAAAGGTCATAATACAGCTACAGTAATATTCTGCTTTTGGGGGGGGGGGGGGGGTATTGGAGACTAATTTATAAGGGTGTTTGACAGATTGTTTGTCATAATAATGTTAATTCCAAATTATCATAATTTCTGTTTACTTTTGTTAAGTATGTAAATGTGTAACAAGAATTGAAATATTTCTAAATGTAATATAACAAGGTATCTTATTCTCTAAAATGTGTGTTTTAGCTATTTGGTTGGCTTGAATTTTAATTTCTTTGTGTTACTGTTAAAGTGCAAATCATCATATAAACTATGTTTTCATATATTTTATTGTGACTGATTAACAATTCTGGTTTTGAATAAGATTACACTGCAAGTGTTAATAACAAAGGGAGGTTACTCATCTTGTATTGATTAATAACCAGTTACTTCCCTTTGTAATATTTTTAAAAATTCTTTCAAACATTATGATTCGCCTTGAATTGTCAATTATTTCGTACATTTTTGTGTTTTGAGAGTATATGTAATTGATATGTGCCTTTTTATTCTGACTAATGATAAATTGTAAAACAAACAATAAATGATTTATATTTTATTGCACATTACATCTGATATTTGTTTATTTAACTTTATTGCAGCAACAACCAAATAATTGATGGCAATTTCTCTCAAATTAATCCCACTTCTATTTTTGTATGTTATGATTTATGACAATGATAATAATAACGTTACTACAAGCAATGATAAAAGAGATAATTTCAATCTACGTACAGAAGTGGTTTAATCAAAGTGGCTCTGATAGGAACATATTCTAGCTTTTTGGACAACCTCATATTTTGTCTGTTCGGACATGTTAGATAGCAGGGCATCAGTTGTTGAAGCATATAACAGGATGAACAAAGTATTCCTAATCTGACAGATACCTTTTTATTATCATCATTATATGCACCAACAAATCATAGAAGCACACAGTTATTATGACTATGATACCTGTTAAAACAATTTAATCCTATCTACATGGTAAGGCAGTCACTGAGTGGAATAAATCTATCAGTCCCATTTTCTGGACTTTGTCTATGATTTCCATGAATCATTGAACTGCTAGAACAGAATATGGACACATCAGATAATGTTTATTAATATCAAACACTGTCAGATACATGTATGCAGCAGACCTGTTGATCAGATTGAGGGGAAATTCTTCTGCAACAACAACAACACTAAAATCAAAGTACTGAAAGTACTCATGGGAATTGAATTTACATAATTATAGACCTGCACTGCAACATGGAAAGTTTAACAACTGCATTGCAGATGTAGAAATACGTAGCACTTTGGTCTGCATCAAAATTCCTGCGTGCTGAGTGAGTGCCGCCTATGGAAAGCTGGACTATCGTTCAGTTTCCAACAAAAAAGTCATGTTGTGCTTTTCATTGTTGCTTGTTTCATGTTATTTAAACCACTCATCGTAAAAATAATTTGAATATTAATTGAAGAATTATGCGTTATATACTAATTGAGTTTTAATGCCCGTAATGCAGCATATAAGTTATTGTAGTGTCCAGCCATTCAACATTTCTAAACTTAGTGTTGTAACAATGCTTACAGATATAAGAGACTATTTTAACATCCTCTGACATCTTCTACAAAGCTTCTTGTTTGATGCTCTAAAAAACTTATAAGTTTAAAGAAGAGTTTTGTAATAAAAATGAGGCATAGAGGTAATAAACATCAGACATTGTGTTTAGAAAGCCACTAAATCTATCAATTTATCGAGGGTTCAATGCAACAGTGTCGTAACTCATACTGGAATAAGAACATGTTACGACAGTGTTGCGCTGAACCCTCGTAATATACTGCTTTATATACTGATATTATCCTGATCATGATAGACGTGAAAGGAATTTGATTTTATGTCATAGAAATAATTGAACAGCATTTCATTAGATACTGTAAAACCTGTGTCAGCAGCCATCTCTTAATAAAGGCCTCTCTTTGAATCAAGACCATTCTTTTAAAAACTGTAAATTGATTATTTAGAACAAAATGACCTCCAAATAATGGCCAACTGTCAAACTCTAATTACAGGTCACATTATATCTATCCCAGGGGAGGCCTTAATCTACAGGTTTGACTGTATTTGAATAATTTAGAATCATCTGAGGTTCCTGTGTCCAATTGTTTGTCCATCTTTTAACTCCACTAGCTGTGTGCATTGGGTGTATTAATCATACTTTTAAGTTACTCATCTTAATTAAAGTTGGAAAGGTAAGAAAATGACGATCTAAGTTGATCATGATCAGGAATGAAATGAAATCATAAGATCAGCGGAGTAATGTCCAAGTTTGTTACATGTATGATAAATTGACAAATTTGATGAATAAAGTGATAAAAGCTTAGAAAACAGATTTCTCTTTTTTATAAATATGCACATATATACATATTGGTGTCAAGAAAATGTGCGTGTGTTCCAGTTAAAATAATAAGTAATTCCATTTACTCCTTGAGCACTCTGTATAATGTCGTGCATATGAAATATAGTTTTTTCTCTTATCCTGGCCATGCCGTGGAACTCTGCCAATTTTAGAAACTAAAAGAAAATAAATATAAAGATTTATAAATCTGTCTTGAAATTGATTTTAAGTTTCAAGTCTAGAAGTTTTCCAATTTAAATCCGACAGACACAAAATCCATTAATTCATCGTTTAACAAGATCAGTATATGAATATATTTTCTAAATGTCTGTAACCCTCTTGTAGAATGCACTCCATTTACTTTGTGTACAGTATCTATTTAAGGTCTTGTAATTGACTGACTGGTCATATCAAGTTTTACCAATTTATAGATTTAAAAACTAAACCATATAATTTAATATACTTAATTAAATCCACTGCATAATGTCTATTTCATGAACATGTGATATATTTGATTGACCAATCAAATGCAAGAACAGGTGTTTTCTTACATTTTGGGCAAGGCACCTCAGCCTTTACCGTGGGGATGTAATAGCGGGTTGAAGTACGTCTCTTTTGGGTGAAAAAGTCTCGCCTGAAACAAATTTGGGAATTAAATTTCAAGCAATAAATTTTTAAAAAAACATATACATTCCACCCTTTATCATAACGTCAAATACTACATGACGTCACGTCCGTTGTTTATTATTATGTATTATTCTGATGAAGGCGCAATGCCGTAACGTAAAGAAACATAAAGAAATTTTAACACTTGTTGTTGTCTAAACTGTATTGTATAAGCTATAAATTTGAGTTTGGGGAAAATTGCATGATTTCAAAGAAATTTACAGAGGGAATTAAGGCACTCTTTACAGGTTACGCAACTATATAATAAAGAAAAGCCCCACAAGAATGATTGCAGGTTTCTGATGAATATTGAACAAACAACAATATACTCAGCATGTTGAAACGATTGTTAACTTGTTGTTTATAGATGTACAATGTAGGAATATTTTGGCATGTTTTTACAGTCAGGTGTTTGGCTAGATATGTCAGTTATCACTTGAACATTTGTTACAAGCCTAACATAGCCCTGGTGTGATGATGTATGCCAGAACCATGGTACATTCTTGAACATCTGGACTATCTAACTTTTCGAACATTTATTGCATGTCCTTATCCAACTTTATCTACCAGCACTGTTATGTATTATTTTCTTCGTATTTTTAATGCATTTTATGAAATAAATAGCCAGATGTCATGAGATTAAACGATACCACTGGTTGATTGTTACAATAGAGAAATCAATAACATTTTGAAAATGTATAAATAGAAAGAGAAATAAATATATAAACCTCTGTGCTTATATTAAAGGCCCATTAGCTTTTTGTATTTAGTAAAATAGAACAATTGATAAAATGATTGTAAAATATAAGAAATATATTCTATTTGCTCTAAAACAATGTTTACATAATGCCTTTTTTAGCCAGATCTCATAAAAGTGTTTTTTCTTATTTTTTTGCAATATCATTTAAAAAAATACTCATTATACAGTGCTATATTTCTTTGTGTACTTCATGATCAAAAATGAAAATTTTGGAATGTTTATAATAAAAGTAAAAGTCAATTTCACTGATAAGACCTCATTCTTGGTAAAATAAGACCTACTTTAATTTTAACATACAAAAAGCTAATGGGGCTTTAATATAACTATAATGCAACTAAATGTATCAGAATGGTTATGAAATTTTCCAAATAATTGCTGTTAATGTAAATATTTGTATCTAACCATGATATAAAAGAACTTTGAAGATATGATAGATTTATCTCTCCATTGATAGGATTCCAACTCTGGACCGTTTAGATAATATTGGGGGTCTTAAAATAATGATGTCACATGTAAGTCACAATACTTCAATGTTAATCCTTGTCTTTCTGAATACAGGGGTTGTGATTTTTTCGCTGATCGGCGGATTTCCTCATTTTTGTTCATCTCTGGACCAATTGGTGGTCCGTAGGTAAATGAAATTGATTTTCCTCTTATCCCACTTATCACACCCCTGACTGCATGCACAGTTGTCTGTAAGTTCTCTAATACCCAACAAACTTCCCCTGAGTGTTCTCTGCCCCAAATGAGTCTGATCTGACTTTGGTATTGAGTCTTTCAAATTTTAACTCTGTTATTCATCTTCAGAGACATATAAATTCATGCTCTCAATTTTACAAGACTTATATCCTAGTTTTGACAAATAAATTTAGGCGAGTGTTTGACAAATCTGAGTTGATGTGTCTCATTTCTTCCTGTATGTATTAAAATGATCATTCTTACTCAAAGTTGAAGAAACTTGTCTTGTTGGCTTATATTTGCTTAATGCCGTGGATTTGTGAATTTAGAATTGAACTTGTATTCTGACATAGAATAAGTATTCCATCTTGTGTATACTTTCTGTGCTTTTTCTTTTCTTTGTGGTAGATTGACGTCTTTTTCGTGGCATTTTCTCTTCAAGATATATGTTCGGTATGTCTGATTGATAAAACATGAGTTTTGTATGAAAATGCTCAGGGTATTCCATCTAGCTCAGAGTTATGAATTAAATATTGATGGTTTTAGTTTGGCTCCAAAAGTCTTTATGAAAAAAATATAAGACTTTAGTGCTCTATCATATCAGGGTCTAGTATAAGCCCAGAATAAAACCATTAATGTTTGCCCTTAAAGTGACTAACACGGAAAAAAAGTCCACGACCCAAAACGAATATTTTACATATCTTAGGTCTAGAATGTATTTTTTTTCTCATGATATGCTGTAGACCTACGTCTTTCTAAGCACTTAATTATTTCATGGTGTTGATCGAATGATTCTCTACCTACCTTCACATAATAAAAACAAAATATTACCTTGGACCAAAAATGACTAAAATTGTTATCTTATAACTTATTAATGACAATCTTTAACTGCATTGTATGTGGTCCCCGGCTTCAGATTAAAATCAAGTCCTTTAATTCTGGGAAATGTTCTTGGTAGCTCCTTCTTCACAATAATGACAACCGTTAATGTATTAATAATAGCTAACCATAGTAACTGTCATGTTTTGACAGATGTTACACTATTTTACAATTTCTTGACAACTTCACTGGAGTTAATACCAGGCTATCAACTTTCCCACAGGGGCTAGTGTTTGACTGGTTCCATGTCCCCTAATTAAGTTTTTTTCCTCCTTCAACAGACCTTGATGTTTTATAGCTAGAAATGAAGCTATGGTGTAAGCCTTTCTTGAATAGATATTTGCCATAAAACACATGAAAAACTTATTTCTTGCTTATTCTGTTAGATTTCTCTGAGACTTCTCACAGACCCCCTATGTATGTTTCTATTAGTATAAAATGGAATAAAACTGTGTGGTATAAAATATAATAGTAATAGAAATAGTGAATGTATAAATTGATAACACCTGCTTTACAAAGTTCCTTGTGGAAGATACAGAAGTTATGAAATTACTCTTTATTTTATTATACTTATATAGCAAGTGGCATAATTATGAGTTAATATAATAATGTTTAGTTCATAAACTAGGAGTTTGCTCTTAACTCAAACACAGTGTGTATCATTAGATTTAAAACAAAAAAAGTGTTTCATTTATTCTGTTCTAACTTAATCTACAATTTATCATCTGTCTTATTCTCTTGCTAATTGTTTCACTCCATTTTTCTGATTTTCTGCTACCACATGTCACTTGCTCACTTTCTTCCCATGTTGTATTTCCCTGTTATTGGATATCATACTTACCATTGATTACCATGTCCAGGCCTTTGTATGCCATTATTAAAGCAGAAATTCAGCTCCAATCCCCTAATGAAAAAGTTGATATTTAATCTACTTTTTCATCCTAAAATTCCTTAGTCAGGTATTTACTTTTTAATTTACAAAAAATAAAGCCAATAACAACTGCGTATATTGGGTATAGCAAAAAAAAATGTTTTCCTTACTTTCATTTGAATATACATTGTCATACTCTCCTTAAGATATTAACCATGTCATAATATCCCTAACTATCCACTCAGGTGACCATAAAATGCTGTCCCTTAAATTACTCTCCAGTAATTACCATGACATACTTTCACTTAATCACCCTTTCTACTATTGACTCCTCATACTCTCTGAGCTTCTGTGAGGGTACACTCAGCTAATGTGAATATAATGCACATTGTCAGAATAATTGAACTTAACTTGTTCAAGCATGCAGAGATATATACATTATTATACAACTATTACAAAAATATCTGTAATATTTTCTTACTGTAGACAACCTGTGACTACATACAGGTTAATTAGTTAGTAATTAGGTCTGGTATAGGATATAACATCAGGAAGGTGAGGATTTAGATAATATATCAGGGTCATTATAGTCACCATCACACCATTCATTGTTAGGTAACATTGCGTGTACTGTTAGGTAATATTTTATGTAATACTCCTAATTATGCAGCTTTTATAGCTTGGCATTATATTCAGTGTACCACTTACAGTGCTTTGATTCCACTTCTGATATTTTCTTACCCTCAGGTTTGGAGAGAGTAACATCATTATTCGTATTGACATTTTGATTTGATTGTTTCAAATATTACAATGAGAGTTCTACATAATAATCATGTTTCAGTGCAGACATACATGGAACATGCAAAAGTGATCACTAATTATTTATTAATTAGATTAGAAACTTATTTGGACTTGGAAATGTCAAATGTTATTAAAGTACTCTGACATGGAAGCTGAACGTACATAATATTGAATTGCCCTGCAACATGGAACGGGAACATTTGCAACTTCGAGTATATGTATATTCTGTTCTGACACTTTAAATTATACAAATTACTTTAACCTTGATGAAAAGTGAACTTGTTCTGAAGAATTCCATGCACTTTAGATAAATGTATTTTTGATATTATCCAGGTGGTGCTTGCCAGCCTCTGCATGACTGCTTAACTCTCCACAAAACTGCATGCTTTATTCGTGGTGCATAAATTTCATGTCATGTGATAATACTGTAGTCTTATCAGTGATAATTCTTAAATGATAGAACAGTATGGTAAGAAAATGTGCTCTGAACAACATTTACTCATTGTTCTGATACTCCAGTTTGTTACCTGGATTCTGATTGGCTGTCAGACAAAAGTAAACTGAAATTTGATTAGCTACCACACCTGGCTAGTTTTCAAGAAGCAAATATTTTGGTACTTTGGTATATTCTGCTAGAAAAGTTGCTGAAATGATTTCTATTTACAACTCGACTGTGTTATGTGATTAATTGTGAACACATTTTGTGTTATTTCAGATTCCAAGGAAAAATAATTCATAAAGTGAAGTGTGTTGAAGTGACTTAGAAATCGGAATACAACATTTTGAAACTTGTGATTCATCGGACTGATGAACTGAAGAATCTCACGTATTGTTTATATAGTATGCTGTAATAGTTAACACAGACCAGGATAAAAATCTCTTGTATATTATAGAAGTCTCTAATATCGTTGAGGAGTTATCTCAAATCCTGATATCAAGGTAAGATACTTGAAAATTTATGCCTCTGTTTGATGCCAAATCAACTTTATGTGGTCTTTTAATGTACCTAATCCTTCCAGATAGCTTTATTGACTTAGATAATTTTATTACTGTGTTGTTACGATTACAGACCTATAATATACAGTATACAATCCTGTACGTACTCAATATCTTCTCATTGAAAAGACAGCTTAACCTTTGAATGTAATCATGAAAATATGGTTGTAGGTGAATTTGATTGAAATGGCATTCTGGGTAGATTGCTTTATCCGAAAGTACCATAATAGCATTTTGCCCACTTCCTTATTGTAAATTCTTGACATTTTGCCTCTGTTATTATTAACTGCAGCTATTTTAGATGTTTTCATTTGTCCGAAACTCTGACTCACTGCATGAATGTCGAAATTGCTGAGTAAATTATTTCAGCGCACCCTGAAGTCAGAAACATTGACTCAACTTTACGTGTGGTTTAGTGCATGCTTACAAAGCACATCTTTGGTTTTTGGTTGCATTTCTTACAAAAATATGAACTGCTTGATTACATGCTGTTGTTTTAAAATACATTAGTACATACAATGTATAAATGGCTGAACTTATCAGCTCAGTCTGGTAAAAGCAGCTGAAAAATAAGTTAATCTCAGCTTACAGATGTTATAAACATCTTACTTAGTTTAAATGTCTGCACAATTCTGACTTGATTGTTTTCAGTGATGGTATTTCTTTGCCTCAGATGAAACCAGAAATAGTAACGACCCCTTTTTTTACCAGAAACCCGATTCAGAGCCTGTTGTCCTTTGTTTATAGTAGTAAAGGGCTTAATATTACAATGGTGGTCTAATAATATGTCATCCAGAGTACTGAATCTATCAATACCTTTATGATAATTCTAATTGTTTGGGTTTAAACAATAGTCTGTTTCTTTTTTTGGCTTCATTCTGAGCTGTATAACAAAACTGATTCAGATAATTTATAAGTACTATAGAAATAAACCCTTTAGATCAACATACCAATCATCTGAGATTACCAAACCTTCCAATCATCGGGGATAACCAAACCTTCCAATCATCGGGGATAACCAAACCTTCCAATCATCGGGGGTTACTTAACCTTCCAATCATCGGGGGTTACTTAACCTTCCAATCATCGGGGATAACCAAACCTTCCAATCATCGGGGATAACCAAACCTTCCAATCATTGGGGATAACCAAACCTTCCAATCATCGAGGGTAACCAAACCTTCCAATCATCTTGGATAACCAAACCTTCCAATCATTGGGGATAACCAAACCTTCCAATCATCTGAGATTACCAAACCTTCCAATCATTGGGGATAACCAAACCTTCCAATCATCTTGGATAACCAAACCTTCCAATCATCGGGGATAACCAAACCTTCCAATCATCTGAGATTACCAAACCTTCCAATCATCGGGGATTACCAAACCTTCCAATCATCGGGGATAACCAAACCTTCCAATCATCGGGGATAACCAAACCTTCCAATCATCTGAGATTACCAAACCTTCCAATCATTGGGGATAACCAAACCTTCCAATCATCTTGGATAACCAAACCTTCCAATCATCGGGGATAACCAAACCTTCCAATCATCTTGGATAACCAAACCTTCCAATCATCTTGGATAACCAAACCTTCCAATCATCTGAGATTACCAAACCTTCCAATCATCGGGGGTAACCAAACCTTCCAATCATCTTGGATAACCAAACCTTCCAATCATCTTGGATAACCAAACCTTCCAATCATCTTGGATAACCAAACCTTCCAATCATTGGGGATAACCAAACCTTCCAATCATCTTGGATAACCAAACCTTCCAATCATCTTGGATAACCAAACCTTCCAATCATTGGGGATAACCAAACCTTCCAATCATCGGGGATAACCAAACCTTCCAATCATCTTGGATAACCAAACCTTCCAATCATTGGGGATTACCAAACCTTCCAATCATCTTGGATAACCAAACCTTCCAATCATTGGGGATAACCAAACCTTCCAATCATCTTGGATAACCAAACCTTCCAATCATTGGGGATAACCAAACCTTCCAATCATTGGGGATAACCAAACCTTCCAATCATTGGGGATAACCAAACCTTCCAATCATTGGGGATAACCAAACCTTCCAATCATCTTGGATAACCAAACCTTCCAATCATCTTGGATAACCAAACCTTCCAATCATCTGAGATTACCAAACCTTCCAATCATCGGGGGTAACCAAACCTTCCAATCATCTTGGATAACCAAACCTTCCAATCATCTTGGATAACCAAACCTTCCAATCATCTTGGATAACCAAACCTTCCAATCATTGGGGATAACCAAACCTTCCAATCATCTTGGATAACCAAACCTTCCAATCATCTTGGATAACCAAACCTTCCAATCATTGGGGATAACCAAACCTTCCAATCATCGGGGATAACCAAACCTTCCAATCATCTTGGATAACCAAACCTTCCAATCATTGGGGATTACCAAACCTTCCAATCATCTTGGATAACCAAACCTTCCAATCATTGGGGATAACCAAACCTTCCAATCATCTTGGATAACCAAACCTTCCAATCATTGGGGATAACCAAACCTTCCAATCATTGGGGATAACCAAACCTTCCAATCATTGGGGATAACCAAACCTTCCAATCATTGGGGATAACCAAACCTTCCAATCATCGGGGATAACCAAACCTTCCAATCATCGGGGATAACCAAACCTTTCAATCATCGGGGATTACCAAACCTTCCAATCATCTTGGATAACCAAACCTTCCAATCATTGGGGATAACCAAACCTTCCAATCATCTTGGATAACCAAACCTTCCAATCATCTTGGATAACCAAACCTTCCAATCATCTTGGATAACCAAACCTTCCAATCATCTTGGATAACCAAACCTTCCAATCATCTTGGATAACCAAACCTTCCAATCATTGGGGATTACCAAACCTTCCAATCATTGGGGATTACCAAACCTTCCAATCATCGGGGATAACCAAACCTTCCAATCATCTGGGATAACCAAACCTTCCAATCATCTTGGATAACCAAACCTTCCAATCATCTTGGATAACCAAACCTTCCAATCATCTTGGATAACCAAACCTTCCAATCATTGGGGATAACCAAACCTTCCAATCATCGGGGATAACCAAACCTTCCAATCATCGGGGATAACCAAACCTTCCAATCATCTTGGATAACCAAACCTTCCAATCATCTTGGATAACCAAACCTTCCAATCATCTTGGATAACCAAACCTTCCAATCATCTTGGATAACCAAACCTTCCAATCATTGGGGATAACCAAACCTTCCAATCATCGGGGATAACCAAACCTTCCAATCATCGGGGATAACCAAACCTTCCAATCATCGGGGATAACCAAACCTTCCAATCATCTGGGATAACCAAACCTTCCAATCATCGGGGATAACCAAACCTTCCAATCATCTTGGATAACCAAACCTTCCAATCATCTTGGATAACCAAACCTTCCAATCATCGGGGATAACCAAACCTTCCAATCATCTTGGATAACCAAACCTTCCAATCATCTTGGATAACCAAACCTTCCAATCATTGGGGATAACCAAACCTTCCAATCATCGGGGATAACCAAACCTTCCAATCATCGGGGATAACCAAACCTTCCAATCATCGGGGATAACCAAACCTTCCAATCATCGGGGATAACCAAACCTTCCAATCATCTTGGATAACCAAACCTTCCAATCATCTGGGATAACCAAACCTTCCAATCATCTGGGATAACCAAACCTTCCAATCATCGAGGATAACCAAACCTTCCAATCATCTGGGATAACCAAACCTTCCAATCATTGGGGATTACCAAACCTTCCAATCATCGAGGATAACCAAACCTTCCAATCATCGGGGATAACCAAACCTTCCAATCATCTTGGATAACCAAACCTTCCAATCATCTGGGATAACCAAACCTTCCAATCATTGGGGATAACCAAACCTTCCAATCATCTGGGATAACCAAACCTTCCAATCATTGGGGATAACCAAACCTTCCAATCATTGGGGATAACCAAACCTTCCAATCATCGAGGATAACCAAACCTTCCAATCATCGGGGATAACCAAACGTTCCAATCATCTTGGATAACCAAACCTTCCAATCATCGGGGATAACCAAACCTTCCAATCATTGGGGATTACCAAACCTTCCAATCATCTGAGATTACCAAACCTTCCAATCATCGGGGATAACCAAACCTTCCAATCATCTTGGATAACCAAACCTTCCAATCATTGGGGATTACCAAACCTTCCAATCATTGGGGATTACCAAACCTTCCAATCAGATAAATCTTGTATCTGGGGGTGAATATTTTACAAGGTTTTCTGAAGGAAGTTATTGTTTCTTTATTCTGGATATAACACAAACAGGATTAACATTAAGAACCATTCCTTAAGATCTCTACTTTCTTTGAGATCTGTATTTACACTTTTACAAAAGCCAAATTATATCGTAAGTCAAAATTCTGAAGAATTACGATTTGTCTGAAGTCTCATATGAGATTATTATTTTTGTGTGTTTGTGTAACATGAAACAATAAGAAAAACAGTACATCTTTAATGTATTTAATATATTTCACTGTTACGTAAAAGCTCTCATTAATGAATACTGTTTTTTCTCATCTGTATAATGTTTTGTTGTAATTAGTTCCTGTAATGCTTGCATCTTGTTTGTTAGATCATTAAAATGGACCTTTAATGAACGTAAGTCATTCTGGCGCAATAGAATAATGTAATATGGGAGTGTGCATCATATTATACCAGAAGGCGCACAATACCAATAAACACAATCAAAATGGTGGTATTATCAGGAGCTGATATCAAATTTGTTTAATGCACTTTTTGTGTTTTCTTTCTTTCATGTGTTATTATTTATCTTACAGTAGAATAAACAGATAAAAACAGCATAATTATTAAGACTTTCTTTTAGAATTTACGGGTTGTGATTGTAAACTTCTGTTTCATATCTGAGGTGCACCGGAAACTTTCTGAAATTCTGTGTTTTTGAAATAATATTATGCGACACAGCTGTTGGTCTTAATTGTAATTTTCTGTTCATGATGAATTATACAGTTTAAATTCATTATTATAATATCCATGTAGTCTATGTCACTAGGGTTTTACACTGCACCAACATTTGGTGACTTTTCTGCTTTACTGGTAGTGGATGACGGACCAGGTGTATCCTGGGTAGATTTACCGCCGACCTTCCGTAAGCTAGCCGGACGACTTCCTCTAACGTGAGATTTGGTACCTGGTGAGATTTGAACTCGTAGAATTTGTCGTCTGCTGCGTAAAAATATCTATGTCAAGAATTTTAAAAAATTAGTTAAAACTCTGTAAAACGTGAGAGATAGTGAATAACTATGTTGTAGGAGCAACTTCATGTTCTATTTTCAACTCTGTGTCGACCATTACATGAATTTATGACCTGCAATTCAAGCATGTTTTAATAATACTAGTTCACTAAATACAAATGTAGCTGTAGTAAAAAATATTGTTTTTGAATCAGGCCTGCGACAGATATTTTTGTTGTGGCATATTGAACAATCTTAGTCCTCAATCTTCCTATATTCAGTATTTTTTCTGTGATGTAAGAGGCAGCTTAGAGATTGAAGCTTACTCATGATCACCAAAAACACGGAAAACTACTTGAGTAAAAAATATGTCTGGGTACATATTACGGTGAACATTATAACTACTCGCTGAAGGCTTACCATATCTGCATGCTACATTAAACGTTAGATTTCCAGTTTTTCTTTGGTGTCGAAATCTGTAAACTCAATCATCATTGCTAAGTTATGACAGTTTTTTCTCATTATACAATATGACTGATTGTTTCTTAGATTGTAAGGCTGTCTTTACTACATTTTGCAATACATGAATTCTAAGTATTGACAATTTGTTACATTTTGTTTCATTGTTTCCCGCTTCATGTCAGATTTACTGACACCATTTCATGGGTGATTAGTTGTTTTTGTCATGGAAGTTTGTCAGTTATATTCTTTTATTATCATTGTACTATATTGTTGTTGGCACTGGAAAATAAAATCATAATTTAACGTTAAGCAATATTGGGATCTATATTTAGAAACAAGAATCTGCTTTCATTGAAAGAAAATGAGGTATACTGCTTTGCACATGTCCGTCGGTCCATTCCATGCGCCGTTAACCAAAGCTTGTCCAACCAATAACTAGAAAACAATATATTAAGCTCTTCAAATTTGGTTGAAAGGTTGTTCATCACATATAGATGACCCCTATTGATTTTGAGGTCAGTATGTCAAAGGTCAAGGTCATGTGGAGGCATCCGTGTTTCACATGCGCTTCTTGGTAATATTCTATTACCATCATTACAGATTTTGCTGTCATTGGATGTTAAGTAGTCCTTGACTGTACATGTATATCCAATGTTTAGTTGAATCTATTTAAGCTGTAATTAATGATGTGGCCTTGACATAAATTGGATAACAATGTTGAATAAGCTAGGGTATTAAATTGTGACAATAAATAACAATTACAACTTAAATATCACATGTCATTTATAATGATCTAATTGCTCAAATTATGTCATAACATTTAGGGTGAACAAGTGAACTCACTGTCCATTTGTTACCATAGTAACAGTTGCATAAACTGTCTCTACTAAGTAACAATGGTTATTTCATTAGATTTTTATATGGTTTAGATTACTCTCTTTTAGATTGTACAGATATTTGTGCATCTTAAATGTATCAGTTGAAGATTTAATGTATTGAAATCAATGCGATTTTTCGTCTTGGATCTTTTGTTGGTAAGTAATTCAAAATGGAATCATTTTTTATTTGGATTTGTTTGTAATTTTGACCTGAGATGAATGTAATGTTGAAGCACTAAAGGACTTGAATGCAGTTCAGTGTGAAATGGTTGGACAGTTCAATGTTGACGCTGTATGCTATGAAAATGAGTGAATTATAAGTACACGCAGCATGTTACTGTTGTTTTGATTACACTAAACAAAGATGTTTCACATTATATGATTATTTCTATGAAAGAATGTTTCTCTATGTATTTTTTTGCAGAGTGTGTGCTTGTTAGAAAAGTAATTAACTGAGTAATTAGTAAAATGAATAGTGACATAACGATAATAACAGGCATTATGTCACCTTGTCACAGCGCACTCATCATTTAATTAGAGAATATAATGTTTTATCAGTAGATAAGCAGAATCAAAGTACTGAAATCACTCATGGAAACTGAACTTACATATACCTGCACATGGAACAGAAACTAGTTTAACAATTGCATGGGGGATATTGAAAAAACTAGTACTTTAGTCAGCATCAAAATTTGGTTGTGCGCCAAGTGAGTGACAGCTAAGGAAAAACTGACCAAAAAACATGTCATCAATTAGGTAAGGGAGGTAATTCTCATATGTACAGCTTGAGAGCATACTTACTAACATCAGAAGTAGGACTGTCACTGATATGTACGATGAGAAGCATCAAAATTTAGAGTTTTATGAAATTACCTGTTTTCGATCCTTATTTGATACAATCAAACCCGTAAATAAAGGCCAATGATGATGAAGGTAATTGTTTTCTTATTAATCAATGATGTTTGTTTTAAATACACCAATGTTCATTACAGAGAATATTTGATCTATAAGCAATACACACAATATATATAACAACACATTTTTCATGTGTTGGTAAATTTAGATAGCCTCATTTTGTTATGGTCTAAAAATGGATAATCTAAAACCTTGCTTTATACAAAGTCAAATTTAGAATTGGATAGATTATGTTAAATTCTTTATGAAAGTGATCTCTATTGTAATTTTAAATGTCACACTTAGTTTCTTGTTCTTGTTATTTTACTGAAACTAATAAGACTTGTGTTTTATCTGTGGATTTTCAAAGCTCTTTGTTTTAATATGTAACATCTTTACACCATTTTATATAATTAATTTTATCATTGTTTTATAACTATGATTACACCTTTAGTTGCTCTGACACGCTGAATCAATTACAGGAAACTACAAGTTTTCAAGGTGAACTGATAGTTAACCGATTAAATCATGATTATATTACCTATTTTGTCATAAAAGTGCCAAACGAGTGAATTATTGTTATTTTGTTAATCAACGCTATTTAAAAATCACACCGGGCTCAATTTACTAGATATCAATAATTGTTTTTGTAAGATTCAAAAACTCTATTTGAACCATTGGAACTGTTGATTTGTTAACAGGATAGATGTATAAATATATGTCAGTTACAGTGTATGTCAGTAGGAACTTCACATTGTATTCTTACCTCATATTAGCTAGTCGACAACCATATGCTAACTTCACTTTCCAATTTCCGTGCTTGAATTTTGATGCATTTTTCTACATCCATTATACAATTGTTAAGCTAGCTCCTGTTCCATGTTGCAGTGCAAGTCCATTTAGTTCCGTTTCCTTGAGTACTTTCAGTACTTTGATTTAAAAAAAAAATCATTCTGGCCCCGAGGTTATAAAACTTGAGAACAGTCTCCGAGCTCAAATATCAAGTCCATTCTATAAGTATTGTGGTTGAAAAGATAAAGCTGATTCACATGTATAAATAAATAATCAGATAATTTTATGCAATTTGACAAATGTAACAATTAGTGGTGTTCTGTTTAATCATTTATTCAACGAATCATTGAAGAATGGTCTTTGACGTGACGATGACGATGCTCCCATTTCGTCAACGGATTGTTGATTTGCGTACATATTTGTTGTTCTTGTTCTTGACTATAGTACTGCAGACCTTTCACAGTTCTACTTCAAAGATGATGCTGTTCAAGCTGTATCTATAAATGTATGCAGCATAATTCTGGCCCAGTGTGGTTTGTTTAATAATCAGTATATTATGAGGTGATGGTTACTCAAACATCTTAATGATGTTAAATCATTTAATAGTTCAATTCTTATTGATTTTGTACTATTCAATTGGTGTAAGGGATGTTAAATTCATGCAATACAAACATATTTGATTTTCTTATTTAATCAGTTTTAATTGATTGATCATTGACTTTTGCCTCTGATTAATCAGCTAAATTTTCATGGACTGATTGCAATCACTAGTAACAATGATATCAGATTTGTCTGTTCATAAGTAACTTAGAAACATTAAAAGACAAGATATGAGATTTGATCTCAAGTTTTATAACCTTGGGTCCTGGTTGATGACAGGTTCAGTATGTTTATGTAATACATAAACATTAGCATACTATGCTAATATTTGGTATGAATACAGCATGCAGTTTCTTGTAGGAAAAAAATGCATGGACAATGATGGAAATATAATGTCACATACAAACACAGTCCATTGTCTGTGAATACTGTCTGAATATTTTAATGTCTGCTAGTCCCAAATTCCTGTAGATACTGCATTGTTTTAATGCCACAAACAGTTGCATACTTACAAACCATGACATGTTTGAAGGCTTGAAATGTAAATAAATATGACAAGATGGTATGATTAGTGGATAGATAGACAGAGAGAATGATAAGATATCCTGACAAGGCCATGTGTTCATGGTAACTTTATTCTTTCATTGTCCTTAATATCTTGTTGTTCAGTTTTTATTGTACTGTAAGCTTAAGTAGTGTTCAGTAAGTGTGAGTTATGAGTATGTATCAATTTTCAGCTATACAGTCAAACCTGTGAACAAAGGCCACCCTTGGGAAAGACATAATCTGGCTTTCATTGAGGTCATTTCGTTCTAGTCATTGGTGGTTATTGAAAGAATGTCTTTTATTCACAGGGTGGGCATTATTTGGAAGTGGCTTCTAACACAGGTTTGACTGTAAGCTTGATTTTAGGTTACCAGTCAGACGGCGATTCCTTTACCATTAATCCTTACGTCTCTACTTTTTTAGCATTAATTTGTTCAAAGGCTATGTAATATGAAATGATTGTTGACCTTTAGAATTACAGTCAATTTTGCAGCAAAATTTAGGAAATTAAATGAAGCCTTTAATACTCTCCAGTGTTATCAATAAGTGCTTCTGCTCTTGACTGCTGGGACAATGTCTGTGAATAAATCATTTTGTAGATGGTATTAAAATTTCACGAGCCAAATGCATCTTAGCTAGCAATAAAAGTAAGGAAAATATTTACGTCCATAAATTGCTTTGGCTACTTAAAAAGCAAGCATTTCTCTAACCCTGATTGACAGTAAGTCCCATCTTACGAGAACTAAGTTGTTTGAAATCATGAGATGAAGTTTGAAGTGGTATGGATTCAGACTTGGTTTTAATTCGCTTCTTTGTTAGTGGCAGACCTTTGATCCACTTCAGTCACTAAGATTGTCTCCGAGGATGGTTTTTCTCAGATTGTTGTCTACAAAATGTACCAGATTTTGACGCTGTTGTCTGCGTGTGTTGAATTATTCTCCATTCAATAACTGACCTAACTAAAATATGCTGACAAACAATATTGTAGTCTTTATGCTCTCCTATATGATTGTATTGATAGATCTGGGGTATATTGTTTTGAGCCTGTTTGTCTGTTTACCTATAAAATCGAAATGCTTCCACTCCAATCATCAAACTTCATATGTTGGTTCCTCATGACAACCTCTACAGGACCTGTGCATTTTAAGGTCAGTAGGTCAAAGGTCAAGGTCATCCAAGGGGGGTATTGTGTTTAAAAAAACTCAACTTGTTTTCATTAATTTTGTTAAATATATGAATCATTTCAGAATACCAAAGTATAAATTAAAATTGATTTTGTTAAACATCCTGCAACCTTGTTTTATTCATTGATGATTCAGGTTCACAGAAAAAAAAAGTTTTGGTTAGTGTCTATGCAGCAAAGTGACCTTGACCTTTGTGGGATTACTTTATACTTAAGTCAAATGGTCAGCACCTTGTGTGAAGCATGCATTAGATTACATACATAAGTTTTTATCATTTTTTAAGAGTGAATAAAAGTATTCAACATTTGTTTATTTTGTTGCTTTTTGTAACTTTGCTTAACTTATGGTTCTTTTGCTTTCAAGCATGTTGATGTATAATCACATAAACCTTAGCAACAGCAAAGAAACACTGTGTTCCATTTGGTGTATTATTCAGCTAGCACAGCAAGTTTGACCCTAATTTTCTGTGACCCCTTTTATTTCTGTCTTCAAACAAAACCAGTGTGTGTGCATTAATTGAACTGAAATGCATTTCTTAGGAAGAAAATGTTTTTTGATATTCAAGTTTATGCAAAAAAAAAAACCAGGTCACTTGTTTTAAGTGGAAATTACCACATGTTAGCACTTCTTAATAGTGCTGTAATTATTTCATGACATAAACAACAAGTCTTGCATAATTTCTGCCCATTATAAGGGTGACATAAAACACAAGTAGTGAAAAAGCTTGACGAAAATCTATGACGATACTTGAAAAACCAGAAATGAATTGTATATGAGTCCCTAGGTGTTTTACTGCCTACTTCTTGAGCACTTAGCCTGGAAAAATATGGAGCTTTAAGCAACACCATATTGAATGCTTGTAAAACACACACCATGGTAGTTTCTGAGATGAAAGCCTATGGAATCTTTTAACTTTTTTATCCACTTAGTTTGAAGTAAATGTTAACTATCAACGCTAAAATTAAATCTCATGATTTCATATTCTCTAGTGATTTGATTTTGTGAAGTCTTACAAAAAGTTATGGTTTCAATATGTTGTTGTCTACTATAAAAAGCTAAAACATTATTTATCTTGTACAGGTTAATTTCACATTATTAATCAAAAATGCGTTAGAAATAACTGGTTATATGTACATTTAAACTTGTGAATGGCAGCCACCTTTGATAGAAAAGAAATATGACCTTTACAATACATAATGTGGTCTATATATAGAGGCAAATTAGTTTGTTAAGTCTTGAAGTGCCAGCCTAAGTGTTGACATTAGGGCCTTTTACCCAAAAATGGGGTGGGGCTCCTTTAAGCCTTTCATTTAGGGAAATTCTAGCATGATTTTCGGCCAAATTTGAAGAAGGTTAGGCAACCAAAATAGAACATTGTTCTCAGGTGGTCTTTATTAACTAACAGCCTGTACAGGTATGACTGTATTAACCAATTAAACTTTACTAAAGTTTAATGTAGTTTATAGAAAAGTATTTAAATGAAGAACAAAAAGGAATTCTATTAAAGATTCTGTCTCAAATGTAGCATTAATGGTAATGATAGTTATTAGTAATTCGTACCGGTAACAGTCCAGCATGCTTCAAATTTGGCATTAATGTTTGGACCTGAGGCAATGTGTGCCAACGGCGGCAGTACAGTATGGTGGATAAAAAAGATGTAAAAATGACTTATAACATGTTAAGTTTATGTTAATATATTACATGAAACCAGGATGTGACGTTAATGGTCTGACAGCGAGCCAAACAACTCGTCTATAAAAATTATCGGAGGAGTTTTCAGCAGCCATTTTATGCTGTACGTGCAGAATACACTCATTTTTATGTTCGTGAATCACGCCAGGTAACACAGTCAGGCTGAAGTACAGGTGTTAGAATACTGCTCAGAGAATTACTGCTTTAACCAAAACCACACACTCACCAGATGCTGTATATGATGTTTTTTCGCCTTTATCTATGTAATGGAATGACGGAATTGGCCGAAAATGAAGAAAATAAAATCGGATTGAAAATGTGTTATTGTAAGATAGACTCCAGAGGAAAGGTATTAAATGTAAACAGACAAGGTCTGCTTCATTATCTCACTGTTTAAGATGTAACAAAGAAGACAATGCGATTGTTTAACTTGATCTACTGTAAATTAAATGTTCATAGTGTAACAGTGTAATTAAATAGATGAAGATCTTTCATTTGTCCATTTGTCCATTTACTTTGTCTCTCTTCATTCTGTCTGTCTTCATTTCTTCTTTTATTTAGACTGCCTGGTTATAGGCTATTGTCCACACTCAGGTAATTGTATTTAGGATAAATTGTCCAGTAGTTGTATTTATCATCTCTAAGGTTAGATGTTCATCATGTATATCCTGATACACCATTGTAGCAACAGTATCATTCATATGAAATAGCTCCTTCTCTGCAATTAGGATGTAAGTCGGAAGCAATATCAGATATCAGATGATGTCTGACAATGGGGGTAACTGTAGGGGGAGAAAAATACAGCCTCTTTTATTTACCATTAAAGCCAATGTATTTTTACAGGGGGGATGGCAGGTTCCTACAGCCTGGAGTCTACATATATAAAACAAACTATTTACACAATCATTGTGCCTATCAGTTCTTTTATCATATTTACAGTGTTTCAAAGAGTAGTACTTCATAGATTTGGTTATTGTATATCTCAGTAATCTAAATTCATTTCTAAGAGTCTAAGTTGATGATGGTGTTTTGTATTTATATTAAACTGGCTTTGCAAAGGTCTGAACTCCGACCTTCAATATCAGTAAGAAGTTATGGTTTACAGTCTTTGTTTGCATTCTTAGTGAAAGATAGTCAATTCATTTAATGAATTTAATAACTGCTGGTAAAAATTATACCCTAATAAATTCACACACTGTATTCCCTAAAGTATGTTTTTTTCTGAAGTAAGGGTTGGAGCATTTAATAGGGGAGGGGCATTAATTAGAGTGTGTTGATTTTACCTTATACCAATCTTTATCTTGATAGTTTGTTTGATGGAAAATAAAGTGCAGTGTGAGTTTATTGTTTACCTGAGCAAGGCTGGTTGTTTACATGTAGTCATATCTTAGCAGCTGAATAAATACCAGAACTTCATCCATTCTGGGTGATGGAGATTAAATGAAAACAATACATCCCTGTGTTTTAATTGTCAGGTTTAAATGTCCCACCCACCCTGGAACACAAGTCTTAGAATCTTAAGGTCAAAGGTTAAAAATGTATCTTGGCATCTTGATAAGAATTTTACTAGAAATATTTCAATGTAAGGGGCATAGTTTGCCTTCATCTCTGTTGCAATACTAAACTGAAGATGTGCAGTTGCTTGTACAGAAACAGGTTGTTAGAAGTTGGTACCCTAGAAAATAAAGAGTTGGTCCAGTGGTTTATGTACTAAACTAAAATGCTAAACAAACTGGTGTTGTATATTTGAAACATAATGAAAACAATTACATTCAAACCTGTGAACAAAGGCCATCCTTGGGGAAGACCAAATATGGCCTTTATTGACAGTTGGCCTTTATTCTGAGGTCATTATGTTCTAAACAATCAATCACTGATGGATTTTTACAAAAATGGCCTTTACTCAAAGTGTGGCCTTTATTGGGAAGTGGCCACTAAATCAGGTTTCACTGTACTTGCTAGTGGTTGCTTTATTTCACTTCTGTTATTGTAATGAGGGTGGACATACTGGAATAAATAGCTTTACTGTTCTTGCTACTGTTTCAAACATACACTTCAACCTCTCCAGAGCAGCCCTCTCTTGAGCAACAACCTCTCTACAAGAACAGCATGATTTTTTCCCACTGCATTATTTAACTATTAAATTAACCTCTCTAGAGCAACAACCTCTCAACTACAACATAAGTTTGCTGCTCTCAAAGGATGTTGCTTTGGAGAGGGTGTACTGTAATACTATATTCTGTAATATGGGGAGGGGAGGGGGAAGAGGTTTTTGTTATTGATGTAATTGAAGTCACGTAATAGTTCTGTTGTAATTACAGGTAAACTGATTATATTGATTATTGGTTCAGCTTAAGTCCTTAGTATTATATTGTATGTCATTTGTTACATGCATTTTAGAATTGATTTATATTGTGTTTAACTAAATAATAGACCACTTAAAAAAATCTTTGGTCATAATTCAGTATGAATGTTTAATGCACTTGATATTTTCGATAACACGTAGGAAGTCCTTATTATAACTGGTTATTGTAAATCTTTGAATGTTAGAAATCCTTGGTTCTGTCAACGTGTAATTGTTGACATGGCATTGCAGGCAATATTACCTGCCATCCAGTTCCATGCTGTCAGCTTTCTTCCTTGTTTTTAAGATAGAGTAAATAATATTGTTTTATTGATGATGAAAATTACTATTACATTTTCTTCCTTTGTATTTTTACGAAGAATGTTCATGGAATGTTCTCCTTTCTATTAAGTTGTTCTGGCAATAGTGTATGCTTGAGTTCATTGAAAATATTTCATGCTGTTCATTTATTACTAGTTACAATAATTATGTTGGTAATGATTTTTCCCTAGTTTCTATTGATTGATAAGGTTACCCTCAGTATGGCTGCTACTTGTATAAAATGTGATATCCTGGGGGTATTACATGGTTCAATCAAGTTATATCTTTGGTTTATTACAAAACATGCAACAAACATTGTAAGAAGTAATATTGTGCTACAATTATCAGGAACTAGTCTTTGATTTGTGTATACTGCTTACATCTTAGACATTCTGCAAGTAATGATTATACTTGTAGTATGTTCAATAGAAGTTAGAACTGGCCAATTAAGTTAAGGTTATTTTGCCAAAGATGTTTTTTTACCAGAACATGGAAGTATTATCATGTTAAGAGTATGAAAAATTGAACATTTACTTGTAACCCTGTTTTTGATTTGCAAAAAAACTTAATACAGTCATGCTTGATTGAAACTGATTGAAGTAAACCTTACTGCCATTTATGTGTAATTAAAGTAAACCGTGTTGCCATGTATGTGTAATTAAAGTAAACTGTGTTGCCATTAATGTGTAATTAAAGTATACCTTGTTGCCATTTATGTGTAATTGAAGTAAACTGTGTTGCCATTTATATGTAATTAAAGTAAACCATGTTGCCATTTATGTGTAATTGAATTAAATTGTGTTGCAATTTATGTGTAATTAAAGTAAACTGTGTTGCCATTTATGTGTGTTCTTGTCGTTACGTCATTTTCATCTTATATGATTACAAAGTTTTCCATTTTAATAGATACAAGTCATGCATAATACTACAAATTGACCTAAAATGATCTAGCTTCATGGTATTTATTTATTTATCCCTAGTTTATCAGCCCATTTGACAAGTATAGCCATTTCAGAGCTGACCCAGATAGATTGGAGATAAGATATAGGAGAACCTGGCTGAGGCATCTTTTTGAATAGCTCAGAGCTTCATGATAAGTAAAAGTATACTCAGAAGACTTGTCATCCATGCATACTGGCTTGTGTCTTGTGTCAATTACTCTGGTCAGATTGGTTGATATTCTTTGATATCTTCACTTATTTCCTGTAATGTTCCTATCAAAAAGTTTCCAGGAAGTAACCTAGGAATGATTCCAGAATGTTTTTTCTAGAACATTTCACAGGAATTACGTGCACAGTCATTATGTTAGTCCAATTAATTCTCTTCTCTGATTACCTGCAATTTTAGTTCATCCTTGATTAACTTGTTGTGAGCGACCAAATGCTTTTTAAACAGAAATCAATGAACCTTGCTGTAAAATCATTTTAATGCCAATAATATGTGTATATAGTTGTGTGCTCTTTGATGTCATCTACATGAATGGTATTAACTCCTAAGCCTCTTATATTGAACCATAATCAAAGACATTGTCATAAGTGTTCTTTATGCCATAAGTTGTTGTACTTTTAATGTTTAGAAACAAATTATGCATATGATATTAAATTTAATGTCATTGGGCTTTGGCAGTAGTCTATCGAATCCCTCACCAGGGTTAATGTTATTGGAATTTTTCTTGGAACTTAATGAAAGCAATGTAGTCTTTAGTAACTAGTATAATATTGTGTCTTGATAGACTCATATACATTGTATTTGTTAATTGTGTGAATCCATCATTGATTATTTAGAACAAAGTGACTTCCAAATAAATACCACCTGTCAATTAAGACCACATTTTGTCTTTCCTTAGAGTGACTTTTGTTCACAGGTTTGACTTTAGGTTGTAAGAATAACAATCAATGCTAACTACACTAGACAAGACTAAATAAGATTAATATCTGTGTATTATTTCACAGCTGTTTAGTTCTGACTGTAATAGACTGTATCCATGCTCTCTACCTTGCGGTCTAATGTAGAATATTGGTTCTGACATGATGGTACTTGAGTCATTTACTCATTTCTATTGTAGAGCTTATAGAATTAATTATCCAATCATACCCCATCACGTAGCCCTTATTTCTTCATCAAGTATGAAGTATGCTGGTGGTTTCAACTACACATAAATTCCGACATCATTCACAACATCACTCACAATGTACCATAATTATCCTATAAGTACAATGTAATTATTAATTTGGCTTTGATCTAAATGTAATTATTATTGCACTGTACCAAATGCTTGATTGTCATGTCTTCCTTATATACTGTTATCTGGTTAAAGCAGTTATGTTAAGTGGTTTAATTGAGACAGGATTCCTGGCACATCATGTAATACTTAAGCATTTTATTTGAGAGACTTTAAATTTCTCCTAAAGCCATCAGGTTGTTCCTTGATTTCTTCAAAATAGTAATGATTGAAATTTAAAGAAAAATATACAAAACCATTTGTTAATACTTCAGTAGTTAATTAAACCATTGCCTAGCATTATGCTTGTATTCGGTAAAATTTTCATTTAAAAGCTGTTGTACAAATCTACTCTGTTAAAATGTGCTTTATTACAGTTTACGCCAGGACTGGAAACATCCCCTCATGCAGTGTCCATGCAAATGATTTAGGGCCATGATTTCATGTCCTTCGCCCATGCAATTGATTCGGGGCCATTGCAAATGATTTGGGGCCATGATGCCATTTCCTATGCCCATGCAAATGATTCGGGGCCATGATGTCATGTCCTGTGCCCATGCAAATGATTTGGGGCTCTGATGTCACGTCCTTGCCCAGCATACACATTGTGACGCACCTGTATTAGGACACCTGTCTTTGGCAGTTTGCTCTTTTGAATGATATGTTAATTTTTCCCCACTATTGACCAGGAATGGTACTCTCTACAAAAAATATCATACCAGCTGTTTGAATTGCCTCCCTTGTATGACATCATCTCTATACAGCTGTTATGATGGGACATAACAATAACAACTTACTAGACATTATTCTTTCCAGACCATTTAGAGGAAGTTAGTACAACAAGAAATGTTACTTATGGGACCTCTGTATTGTTGTTTTGTGTCTGATAAATGTTGCATTTAACATGAGGACTGCAACTGTTGATTGAATGGTATTTATAGAAATGTCAAATACTTCTAATAAATTATTTGAAAAGGGTAACACATAAATATTAGCCTGCTAAGTAGAATTATGAAGAACTTGGGGAATATTTATCATCACATTGTAACCTAATAGGCTTGATTCAGCATGGTGCAATCTGAAACTGCTTATCTGCTATTTGATTGGACAATCAACATTGTGTAACTAACTTATCACATGTTCTTATTACCTTATCTGCCATCATGGTGTGAATTTGGACAACACCCCTTTGAGTTTTTCTAGCAGAAGGTGAAAGTGTGGATTTTTTTTGTACATCAATGATTGACTGTAATGGAATAGTTCTGGGTTTTTCTTTTGAACATGTTTGTTGGCTAATCTAGGAGGCTTTTAAACAGGTCTGTTTGTGATTTGAGGTAAAGTGTTATAATCTAGTATTGAGTATACAGTACTTTGATCTTATTTTGATGAATTTATGCTTGATTGAGTAGACTGGTGTTCATGAATCTGTTCACAATTATATCAGTATTAATGTAGCTTAAACAGATTATTTTACACCTGTAGTATTGCTAGTTAAGCTGAATTAGTGATATTGCTACCATTTATGTACTTTTTGTGTTCGTTATTTTGCAGTTATCAAATCTAAGACTTGATTTTATGTCAGAATACATGAAAAATAATTGCTTTCAATTTGTGTTAGAATTTATTTACTTGTTTATTTCAGAGTTCCAAACTTTATGTCAGAAATTATGTCTAAATCTATGTCAAATTCCTAAACTAAAGGAATTGGTAACAAGTATGTCAGATTTCTGGAATTATGTCAGATTTCTAGGGTCATGTCAGATTTTTTGAAGTTAAGTTATGTCAGATTTCTGGAGTTTAGTCAGATTTCTAGAATTATGTCAGATTTCGAATTGTATCAGATTTCTGGAGTTATGTCAGATTTCTTGAAGTTATGTCAGATTAGAGTTAAGTCAGATTTCTGGAGTTTAGTCAGAATTCTAGAATTATGTTAGATTTCGAATTGTGTCAGATTTTTAGGGTTATGTCAGATTTCTAGAAGTTATGTCAGATTTCTGGATTTATTTCAGAATTAGTTTATATATAAATACTTACTTTGAAGGAAGTCTGACTCAGATTGTTTGATGAAATGCAGCTGATGAATAAATATTGCTGAAAATCTCTGGGGCAGCAAATTGTATCCCTATCATTTATTTTCATAAATCAATTCTCTGTCTGTATATTAGATCATCTCAAATTTGTTTATATTTGTATATATAATGATAAGTCTTCTTCGTGCTGCTTTAACATGTTACTTTATTGTTAGAATACTGTAACAGATGAATATTTATTATGATTCATTACAACTTAGGCAGACTCTTAATTTACTTTCTTCAGCCAAAAGTCTACAAAAATCTTTCAATATTTTGGCATTATAACTAGTTATTTGGCATTATAAAGATTTAGGCCATTTTTATGGAAAGACTGTAGATATTTATCATATCAACTGTTAGTGCAACAAAGATATCGGTGAATAATGTTTCTCAGGGCCCTCATTTGACATTTTAGTGGGCCGAATTATGGGCCACATTTCCCACCTCAAATAGTATACTTTTTCACCAATTCGGATAAAAATTCCCCTCCATAGCAATTTTTCTTTAAAAATTGTATTTACTATTAAGTGGTTGGTATTAATTGAGTTATTAACCTTTGATTAATTGTACATTAATGTACATTATAACAAAATACGGCTATTTTAAGCTTTAAATGCTAAGCACATGGTTTTGAAAAAATCCCCTAAAATTCCCTTTTTCCTCAAAATGATGCAATATATAGTTCCCCTACCTTAGAGCCCGGGGGCCTTCCCCTAAAGTGCAGCTTATAATAAGGGCCCTGTTTCTGTTCATGGCTGACTATGTATTATTTAATATACAGAGCAAGATTTACTGCTGTATAGCTGTTATAGAGGAAATAAAGTAAATGTAAGCATTTCCTTTTTACAAAGAGCTATTTAATTATTTTCAATATCAACTTTCTGCCTCATTTCTGAAGAGTATTCTTTCTGACAATATCTGCAGCTTTTTTAACTCCAAATGAAGAGCTAATTTTTAAACCCTACTAATGTTTTCATCCTTATTAATATAGTTTTACTTGTTTTATGGTTGAGAATCAAGGAATACTTAATGAATACACATAAGAGTATCTGGTTACATCACTGATAATTAAACATAACTGGGTTGAGTGTAATCCCTTGGTTTACAGCTCCCTAGGGGCCAGCAACCATAACATTGATCAGGTCTTGGCTATTTAGGGGTTATGTAACTGTTGCTTTATTATCCCACTTTCCTTTAATTGTTGAGTACTTGGGTTCCATTCCTGGATAAATTGTTATGAAGATAGCTTGAACACTCTTGATATCATACGTATATCATGTTTAATGTGGTGTTATTTTTCAAAACAATTGTACATTTGGTCAATGTTATGTCAAGTTATAGATAATAGCTAGATGATGTTGAAAATTAATGGTGTAAACAGAAGATGAACATTTTGACTGCATCTTTTCATTGTATAACCTGAGGCTTTCTCTTTCAAGAATTTTATTGCGGTATATTTTATTACATCATTATTTAGAATGATAACATAGAAGAAGAATTTGTTTTCAACCTTTTATGAAAGACATTGTTTTAATTTCAGGAAAGAGTAAATCAATGAAGATATGTTTGTGGACAATTAATATTGTGTGAAATATAAAGCTGGTTTATGCATTGGGAATATTTCTACAGTTTCACAGGTAACATTTTCTTAGATCTGTCTTAATTCTTATTTAAAGCAAATATCTTTCATATTCTGGGATGCACTATTTTTGTGAAAACTTGAATAGCTCTGTATTAATACAAAAACTACAGAAAAGAAAACAGCATATATGCCATGGTGAAAGTGAATTCTTCAAGACCTGAATAAAAGCACTTAACTTAAATGTGAAAATATAGTATTGCGATTTGTGCTGATTGCCAAACAAGAGGAAAACCTCTAGTATCTATCTACATACCTCACTGTGACAATTTATCGTCTGAATTACAATCAATGTTCCAAGCTGGATAAGTATCAATTGAAATTCAATTTCTTTTTTTTTTCTCACATAAAATCTATTTATTTTAGCTTTTTCAAGGAAAACTATTCTAAAACTGCCCAAAAACAAAAGGAAATTTTAAAATCTATGAAATAATGGTTCACAGTGTAAGATGTTCTTTAACTGACCAAAATATAACCTTGTTTTGTCTTTTGTTTTCTGGCTTAATAGGGATCCGATTGCCTTATTAGTATGTTGAAAAATAACTTCTATTTCTTGAAAATGTTGCAAAGTAAACCATTCTCTCTGTATGTGATAAAAGAACAGAATAATAAAGCAGCCATGCTTTATAGACCCCATGAGACAATTAATTTCTCTGATTTTTGTCCCCACTCAATTACAAGGACACTCATAAATTACCATGACAATGTATTATAGAAGCTGGTATATATAAGAAGTCTGTAAGAGAAAAAAGAACAGAATTAATATCATAGGGAAAATCAAGTGTTGTTAATGTGCCATCCTTATGTAATGTGATCATTTGTGACTTCCAGATGAATTCTTATCTGTAGGATTTATATTAGTGCCAATCTTCTGTAATACATCAATCAATCAAATAATCATCCAGTCAATAATGTTTTGAATATATCAATTTATTTAGACATCTTTAGAAATACACATACAAATTTATAAGAGAATGACACAAAAAATTGCATACATAGACATTTGCAATGAGATGATAGTTCCTAGGTTAATATAGAACACTGTTACACTTTCAAATGCAATTATTTTCAATATTGGTGCTAAAATGTCTAGCATATGCCATTATAGATGTTTTATTAATCTCCATGCTATGAGTGGAATATCCATTTGTGCTCAAACCAGTAGTTTTATTGTCATGTTCTCATCTGACACATCTTGTGCTCAAACCAGTAGTTATAATTATTGTCATCGAGGGTTCAGCGCAACAGTGTTGTAACTCATATTGAAATAAGAACAAGTTACGACAGTGTTGCGCTGGGCCAGCGTCATGTTCTCAACTGAGACATCTTCAGGAGCAACAATGTGCATGTCATGTTGTTACCAAAGATATTACACCCAAGGTAATTTGTCTTCATGCCTCCGATTTCACTATAATCATGTTTGATTGAATGATTTTAGTTCCTGTATAATCTTTCAAAACAATTCTGTAGTAATAGTTAACTAAAGAGCTGAGACTTGAAGACTGACTGAGCACCATGTAGATATAAACTGAAATATTGCAAGAAACAAAGTACTGAAAATACCCATGGAAATTGAACTTGTACGGCAACATGGAAGTTAACGATTGCATTCAAAATGTAGAAGAACGTAATATGTGTACTTTGGTCCGCATTAAAATTCATGCACATGGTGCAATTAACGACTATGGATTAGGTTGAACTATCAGTCAGTTTCAAAAATGTGAAGTGGAATCCAATTCAAAATACATACACATTGTGTTGATGAGGGAATCTCTTGTGTACAATTCATCCACTTGGGATTAATTATAATTTAGGATTGATCAAGTCCATTCTGAGAGTATTTAGGAATTTGTCCGTTTTCTTAAAGTCTATGGCTTCCTCAAGTAACTTACTATTTATTAATGAATCTGGTATCAGCGAGTGACAAGCTTGAGTTCTGCAGGTGACCAGTTGATTGATTGCCTTGTTTTTAATGATCAAACACACATCAGTATAAATTAACAAACCTTGACCATCACTCTGTCAGTACTGTTTACCATCTTGATATGGTATTAATTAGAGCAATAAAGCGGCCCTTTATTCTCAGATACATCTTGACCGGCCCTTAATTATGATTAACCCCTAGAGTTTATATGCACTCGGGAGGCTTGCTCCCTAGTAATAAATGAGTTTTTCATTGTCTAGTATCCAAGCTGTGCATGTTGATAGTATCTTTCTGCTTTCCTTATTTTCATAAAATATTAATTTTGTGGTGAATGCAGCAAAGAAAACATTTTTGTCCGATTACTCCTTTTGTCTGAATTGAATTTGCTGGTTATTTTAGTTTTAAACTTAATATTGTTGAACAAATATCGCATTACTTTGCATATTATTTGCTAAAAAACAAAATTAACTTCAACATTGTGTACAATTAGATTTATATGCATAATTAATTGCTTCCTGCTTGCAAAATGATGTTTGTTGAATTAGTGGATCAATATGTTTACTTTTTGTGCATTTTATTGAATTTTTAATAATTTTGATAAGTCTGTTGCTGTGTGATTTATCTAAACTGCTGCTGATTGGAATCTATTCAATCGTTATGGAGTGAGGAAGTGTGGCATTTTCTTCTTATGGATGTGGACAATTTTAAGTAACTAACAAGTATGTTCTTTTGCACTTAGTTACCATCTAAATACTATGGTATCATGTGATACAACCTTGATTGTTTTTCCAAAAAATTAATATTTTCATACTCGGGTAGGGGTGGTGTGGCGAACTTCTTTCTGTAGTCATTTAGTCGGGAATAATATCTTTACTAACTACTTTCAGTTCTTTGATTAGATTTATTGCCATACAGACTTGATGAATGGTTTTGTAAGTTTTTAGTACTGTACATAACATGTATGTTTGGTGATAAACTGACTGAGTAAATGAGATTTACTGAAATAATGAGGTCAGCTAATTATGATTGTTTATTAATTACCTAAGCTGCTTAAGTGTTTATCAACAAATCAATAGAGTGTGCTTACATGTGTGGAACCATGCCAGTAATTGAACGCAAATCACTGGCGACTTACCCTTTCCAAATGAACAGACAGAATAGATATATCTAGCTGTATCAATGAATCACTGGATAGGCTAGAATGTCAGACATCTGGCCCCTGTTTCATGAAAGATCTCATTATAAGATTAATCTCTTATTCAAATACTGTGGAATCATTAATTTTCGTTGGGTTCAACTTTCGTGGCTTTTACTAAAATGGCTATTTCGTTGGGACTTAAATTTGTGGATTTTGATTTTTGAATGGAAATGCCTTATCTCCGCATTTGAATTTGTGGTGATTTGATTTCGTGGATGAGTCGAGCCACGAAATCCACAAAATTAAATCCTCAACGAAAATTAATGATTCCACAGTATTCAACAAACAATTGTTTAAGTGCCGAGCGATATAAAATAAAGTTTATGATTTGGTTTGTTTTAAATAGTGTTGTTTTATGACACATGCCAACTTATTGATATGTAGTGTGCATTTAATTAAAAGGGTAAGCAACAAACATAATCCATGTAAAAAGTATATTGATAAGGATGAAGGATAAACAGCATATCACTGGATAAAATTTACTTGTTGTATCGAAGAAGACTGAGTTTAATTATAATTATAAGCCATAACTCAAGAAATAATTCAATGATTGGCTTCATATTTTACATCAAGGTGTATAATAATAAGATACAGGTAAAGTTTAATTTCTGTTAAAATCCCAACAATTTCACAGGAGTTATGGCCCCTTTTTGACTTAGCGCTCAGCGGGGGCATTCGTGTCCTCCAGACACATTTCTAGTTTTATTTGAGAATAGTCTCAAGTATTGGAGACATTTTACTATAATTTAGTGTGGTACCCCAGCTGAAAGGTAAATTCTATGCTAATATGAATTGGATTTTCCAGAGTCTGATAAAGCTCACATACTGTTTATAATGGAACAATAAACCATGTACTTCCCACACCAGGTGTGAGTGAATAGTTTAAGTTTATCTTATTGGATAGCAGCGGATTGTTGTGGTCATTTATCTGTTATCTGCTATGAATTCCTGGCTATTATCAGGTGATAAATCTGATGATATTTTGATCAGTTTGTCTTGAACTCTGCAGGTCCTGTGGTTCTATAAATATTTCTGATTTGTTCTGCCCATAAATATTCATTTACAGCTATTTTATTACTTTCCCAGACCCAGTCTCCGGGATTTGTGTATTGTGGACATGATGTGAATTTTTGTATCATCTTACAGCTAAAAGGACATTTGATATAAAGACATTTATGTATGTAAGATAAGATTATGGTTGGCAGAATACATGATAAGATGTATTGTTTACATTTTGTATTATGAATTTAACACTGAAAAAATATTTATTTCTATAAAAATTAGAAACTTAACTGTTGGGTTGGAGACTGCTATTTTTAGCTTGCACTGGTTTGCTTTGTCAAAATAAATACATAATTGGTTTTAATTGATTGATATGCGATTGATTTCATTTGGTATATGCTTGATTTTAATTGGCAAATGATTGATTTTAATTGATTTATGGTTGATAATTTATGTTTATTTGAAATTTTTCTATTTAATTTTGAATTCTTATATTTCAAAATTTGAAATAAAAATGGATGAAATTGTAAGAAAAATTCAGATTTATAATTCTGTCCATTATCTTTGTGCTGATCTATTTTATGAATAAATGAATTGCTGATTGGCACATGTTATTGTGCATTTGCTGTCTAATTATATTATTTCCTTACTGATTGTAAATTATAGCTGCACCACTTTACTGTTTCCTTAATTGTGTCATAAAGGAAAGTAACCATGCTCTGGATTTAATACAGCATGAAGTAGCACAATTAATACCCTGGATTTGATGTGTTATATTTTATTTTAACTCCATTGGAATGAGATGTATGTGTGTTATATGTTTGTTATGATCTTATGTAATCATAATTCTGTGCTCCCTGCCAGTTGTCAAATTAACTACATATGTATCTTGCCCAGTTTATTTCTCCCAGATCTCAAACAATCTTTTTTCTTTGGACGATTTTAATGATAGCCAACACATGGCTTTTATAGGTGTGACGCCCAGTATTGTTGGCTTGACTTGAGCTAGCATAAAAAGCAGACACCGAATATTCAACATGCAAAAAGGACATTCTGACTGGGAGAGTTTGCCAAAACAACTGATTACTTGTCAAGTCTGGTAAAATATTGTCATTGTCGTAAATGGTTGGAAAAGAAGAAGTAAATAAGATTGATTCAATCTGTCTGCGATTTGGTTTCATTGCTAGATCAGGTCTGTCAGACTTGGTCCAATTGCCATGATTTGTTAGATATACAATATTGAAGTGGTCTACACATAGTTTAGTATTTTCTAATTCTAGAAACTTGTCAGTTTGATAGAAATTGTGTCAAAAAGTAATATTTACTTGCATGTATGGAGGACTGTTAATCTTTTACCACAAGCACCTGTTTAAATCTTCATTGTAACATGTTGAGCAAAATGGATACCATTAGCACCGTAGTAGATAAGGTGCTTTTGTTCAAGTTCAAGATGTGCTTAATATGACTGAATCACATATGGAACCGGTGCTGTAATTTCGTGCAATGCAGACTTTCAATCAAACATACCTATTTAATCTACAACAGACCAGTTGCCAGCGATGCAGTTGAAAACCATAGCAAATTTACAAAACTTGCATTTTGGATTGTTTATTTTTAGAACCTAGCTAGCTGTGTAATCAGTTTTCATGCAAAAGATTCTTAAATTCTTGCAAGAAAGTCTTGATGCACAAAATAGAGTAATCATTTTTTTCAATGTATCACTAAATGCAACATTCGGCTCCACTTTCGTTTATGACTTGTTTACTGTTTACAATTCATTCTTTGATCAGACATTGCTATGGAGCCTAGTTTGTGCTTACAGCAGATGTAGATACTAGCTGCTACATTGTTTTTGTTGGGTAACAACTCTTACCTCCTTGAACAAAATATTCCACTCAATATATCTGGAGCTCTCTGATTTTACTGGAGTCGTTTTGACCTAAAAACTGTTAATAGAATGTTCTGGAGTTATAAACGGTAAAGATTTTTATTATGTAATTCATTAAATTTTATGCCTGCGTTTATTGCTTGTAATTTTAAGGTTTTAGTACAAGTCTTGGTGTAATTGAGTGAAGTTTCACCATTAGAACTATGACAGGTGTGTAATATGACTTCTTATCACCCTGTTTTCAGGGCGACATAAAGAATGTTTGCTGTTGGCATAGATATTTCAAATATCAATTATTTATCAGCAGGTATCATGTGATGACCATTTAATGGCCAATTAAGGCTCTCTGTACAGAATAAATACTTCACCATTTTGTCTTAACTGTTCCCTAGGGTGATAAGAAAACAAATGAAAGAATAAAGCTTCCTCCCAGTTTATCTCAGACAATACCTTGCTGTATAGACATATAATTTGAACCTTTGAAGGTTTATTAATAACACTTCAAAGTTGTATTTCATTGTTTTATATTTAGTATAATATTGTTACATTGTTTTGTCTGATATTATAATCTACTAGTTGTTTCAGTTTGTTTGTTATTAGGCCTGAGACAAAAATGTCTGTTTCAATTACGCTCTTTAAAAATATGGTAGGTTGGTGTGATTGGGGGGGGGGGGGGATTTATTATTGTTCTTGATAGTATGTGGAAAGATAAAAAGAAAGAAAGTGAATGTACCATTTCTCGGATCTTATAAAAAGACTAGGGGTCGCGGGAAAAATAAGGGTCTGTTGAGTAACCGGAAACAAACAATTTGTTTTTTTACGCCATTCAGGTGCATTAATTATACAAACAATTAGGATATAATCATGTACATGTATGTTGTGGTGATCTTATTGTTACTTTCGATTATAAAACCCACCTGGGGGTGTGGGTTGTTTCAAATGTTCAACTTTTTGGAGTAAAGTTTGTGATTCCAATTTTTGTTGTTTAATTTTGAAATGGGCTTATCAGAGAACTCAGCATCTGGTGGTGTAATCTTAAGGACCAGTAGTAATTGGATGCAATTTGAAGCATAATGAGACCTGAAGATTCTGTTTTCAACAAGACATTATAATCCTATTTAAATTGATGCTTGTATTTTAAGGTCTATTTAAATTGATGCTTGTATTTTAAGGTCTATTTAAATTGATGCTTGTATTTTAAGGTCTATTAAATTGATGCTTGTATTTTAAGGTCTATTTAAATTGATGCTTGTATTTTAAGGTTGTAATGGGGAATCAAGCTTTATCTCACTGGCTTAAAAAACATAGTATTAAGTATCATTCATTTCCCTATCTGTGGCATGTGGATTATAGTGGCATGAAAACTAGCTGTTAAAAATAGCAGAAGAACCTTTATTTACTAAGTTGTTAGCCCGGGAGCTTTGGTTCCAGAAACTGTTTTATAGAATGTTATAAGTGAATTAATGCTTACAGGCATAATAGTGTTAAACCAATTCAAACATACTTACATAACATAAAATTATTTCTCACACTAAACATGCATGTTACAACATTCGATTCTTTGAACTGCTAATTGTGAAATGTTGCGAGAATTTGTTGAGAATTTGTCGTCTGAATTTTCTTACTGAAGCGTACATTTTCTGCTACGAAATTATTCATAATTACTTGTAATCATTTGTTATTTTTAGAAGTACAGAAAATGGCTTTATTTTTTGTGGACGAAAACTAAGAAACAGTGACATTTTACATGACATGTCGAAGGCTCGGCGCAACACTGCCGTAACTTGTTCTTATTTCAATATGAGTTACGACACTGTTGCGCTGAACCCTGGATGTATGATATCATTGGCTACACTGGAATGTGTAGTAATTGTGACTATCATGTAACTGATAAGTAATTAATTACTCATTAGTGAATTTGGTGCATAAATTAAGCAAATTAAGTTAAGATTGTGGACATGCATCTTAATTCAAGATAGGCATAAAATTATCTGGCTTTTGTTTGAACTATTAACAATGCTGTTATTACGCAGCTGAAGTTTTCTATGTACAAATGGTAAAAGAAGGAGTTTTAAGTACCAGCATTGATCAGTGGTAATTCTTTTTTTCTTCTAAGTATTATTTGTACGAGTGAATTGAACAAAATGTTAAGTTCCGTTTGTTTTTGCAATTACATGTTTATTCTTGTCTGTGAAAATTTAAGTGAACAGCTTTTTGAATCACTTACAATGTATATGTATGTATCCTATGTATACATATGTGAACTGCACCGTAATACATTGAAAATTGATACATGTTCTAGGTAGATACACATCTATCAAGTTCTATAGCCAGTGTGCATGTTGCTGTATTGTATTGTAAACTGCAGACTCACCGGCAATGTCTGCACCAGGGTATATACTAATGGTTTTACCAGTTTGTAGTGCATGATCTATGTAGACAACTTACATGAAATTATTAAGAGTGTTTATATTTTTCAACATATTTTTTTAAAACGATACTATTAATTTTGTTGTGTGGACCTATTGGAAACTTCTGGATTTATAGATTATACAGATCTCTGTCAGTGCTATAAGTTTAATGTTACCTCAATTTAATCGTGGAGTTTAATTAACTGAAGACAGATTTTTACTGATTAGATCAACCAGTTTCTGTATGACTTGTGTATGTTATAATTGGTGCAGCGAGAGAGAAATGAATAAATTCATGGTGAAAATGCAATGGATTTAATTGCTATTAATGGAATCAATCAAACTTTATTTCTCATTTATTATTATGTTTGCTTTATATCATAGGAGAAATAAGCTGGGAACCAGTGTTTTATGTTTACATAACCTCGTCAGAGAAATAGGCGGGGTACCAGTGTGTTGAATTATTTGTCAGATGGTACCCAATGTGTGTGTTTTCAATAGTTTTATGTGTTTATCTAATCTTCAAAAATTGAACTTGACACAAAAGGGGCTGTGTTAAAAATAAGGTTATTTTTAAAGCTAAATTAAATGTTGATTAATGTGATAGATTATTTATTGTCAACTAGCTTCTGGGCATAAATCAAAATAATGAAGACAAAGCGTGACATGGGGGGTCAAATTTAGAATGATACTTTTGTTCATAATATTGCCAAAAGTAGGTTGGAAATATATTATATTGTGAAAAATTGACAATGGCTAAAGTATAGGATTAAAGTCTTCTTCAAATTTACAACATTTTAATCAAATAAATATTATATTTTCAATAGCAATCCTTAAAATTCAAACAATCTTATGGATTAAACTATGGAAATAATAACACATTTTTGTGATTTTTTCAGCAGACTTTTATGAAAACAACTTTTTAATACAAAAAAAATATACATACAACCATAATTTTCCAAAAAATATATATTTATGGCGTTTTGAACTTCATTTTTTTTTAAATACACTTCAAAAAGTTTTTATGTAACATTTACTGCTTCAGATACAAATTAGCTAATTCAATTTTATCAATTTTCAGGTATATTCAAAGATATATGTGAATTTTCACTTAATTGGTACTATTCTTGGGTAACTTAACAATGTCCCCAAAACTAGTATATATCTTCTGTTACCGTTACACTCGGGACAGATATTCTTTGTGTATGGTCTTATGATAATGACAGTATTGTTAATCTATTGTTATACAATTTGTTTCATTGAAATACAATTTGTTCAATTATTTTATTATAAAATACAAACAGATAATCTATTTGATAATGTTTTAGTTTTAAATGGTGAAAACACCAACACCAGGGGACGTTCTAAAACTGTAATGTAAATATATGAAACTGTTATGATAAGGAGTATCATAAAATGGATGTATAACAATATCTGTCAAATGTATTTTGCAATTCATAAAATAAGAATTTTTTTTTGGAACAAATCAAAACTATTTCCAATTTGGTAAGTCAATTGCATAACTGAACATGAATTATTAATTTATATATATACAGACTAAGTATAAAGGTTACACTCCGTACAAATTTGTTTAGTCTTTTAGCATAAAAATATGAAAGTGCTATGATCATTGCGTTGCAATTCATTCTATGTTTTTGAAGATAATAAAACAGATACACAAACATCTGTACTGTTTGATATGTTGTTGGTTGAAAATGTTGTTGGAAGGAGGGGAGGAATTAGGAAAACATTTAAAACTGTAGATTTGTCAACTTGTAACAATTAATATTGCATTATCATATATTTACTAATTTTGCCACTTATCAAATTAAAGAAATGATTTCTCAACACATTCAAACTATTTCAAACTATGTTGAACAAATCTTTTAAACATGAATTAAGTCATATAAACAGACATATAGAAAATACACTCGGGACTCACAATTTCTTCTTTGTTTATTTTAAGTAAAACAGTCAGGACTCACAATTTCTTCTTTGTTTGTTTTAAGTAAAACAATACTAAAAGTTTTTGAAATGTTTTGATTATGAACTATGTATTTGCAACACAACTCAAGGAAGATATGCGTCACTGAAATTAGATTTCAAAATTTTGAAAAATAACCCAGATATGAGAAAAGTCTACATACTTAAAGGACAACCCTCGTATATCCTAGAAAATGTTTAATAAAAAAATATCAATTTTAAGTCTTTCTACTCAGAGTGTACTTCTTCTCAGTCCTCTATAAATGGGAGTTTTACCACTTATTTAGGCATTTTGTAACTTCATGACCCTGCAGTGTTAGTATATTGTTACTGGTATAGTTCCTGTAAAAGCAAACCGAATTTGTGTATAATATTGCATGAAGATGTGTTTGTGTCCCGAGTGTAACATTTTCAATTGTTATATATAAATAATATAACATGTAAAATATGTTAAGAAATCATGAAATAAATCGATACATTCTGTACTGTTTTCATCTGAGAATGTTTCTTCATCAAAATAAAAGATAAATTACTTTTTATCTTCAGTATATTGAACAAATCTACTTGGTATATATATCTGAATAGAACTATTTTTATAAGAACTTACAAACTTTTTAAACATGCTCCATTTTACTGCTTCAGGCTTTAAAGTATTTATTCACGTCAGTTGTTTGATATAAATGTGGAAAACAATTAACATGGACTACTGTTCTATAGTTACATATCAAAATTAAGATGATGAATATATAGCGTTACACTCGGGACAACACTTAAAACCATGTAGACAAAAAATGAATTGCACTACATGAATTTGTTTTAGTTTTGTGAGCTTGTGGGTACGCTTCTGTTTGAGAAATAGAGAAAAAACATATCAAATTCAAAGAATGATAAAAAAATTCTTATCTAAATGCAAAATGTTACACTCGGGACATTTCCAATCAGCTTTATTCAAGATGGTGTAACTTAAAAAACAAATGATTCTTTTGATCATTTCTTTTTTTTAAACAAAATGGACAAATATGCCTATCAATATGTTAAACTGCATTTTCTGTCCAAGCATTAGTTTACTTACAGCAATATCATCAATTTGAATTTCCATTTTTTCCTTGAGCAAAATATTTTACATGTGCATTTGAAAGGTGATCTCTAAATAATACTTATTATTGAAATATTTGAACAAAATGCATTAAATTTTAAATATAACACATGTACAATGAAATTAAAAACAACCATTGATTACTTACCCAAAAACTGAACAAAATATAAAAGATTGAAAAATGTGTAAAGAAAAAATGTCACGCTAAAAGTGTTACACTCGGGACATTTTTTGCCTGTTTTTCTAATGTAACTTTTGAACGAGTAACACAATCAAGCTGAAATTTTGCAACATTTTTAACAACATCAAGACACACCATCAGAACATTAAAGTGCATTCCTGTGTTGTGTTGTATTCTTTAAGTCTTGAAAAGAAAAATTGTCTTCATTATTTTGATTTATGCCCTTCTACGTCTTGGTAAGTTTTTCTTATAGTACACTTCTGTATAAGTACCTGTTTTATATGACTGTATACTTGCTTCTGAAGTTTTTTATTCAGCAAATTTGAATTGAGGTGTCGAATAGAGTATATTAGTAAAAATCAGTTACACTTGCAAAGAAATTTAAAACTTCATATTGTAAACAAAGTTACTCATATTGCTTTTAAATATCACCTTATTAGGAATTAGTAAAATTCATGGTCCACATTGGTGATTGAACCCAGAACCCCTAGCACTGTAGGTGGACACTCAACCAAGATGCTAAAGCGTCAACCCAAAAGCAAGGCTGTTGAAAGTGGCCATTATTTCTACAATCACTATATTATTTTTTTACCAATTTTAGTAATGATTGGGTCAATTATATTAATTTAAGGATTTAAATCAATTATCATAGCCATGGCCGTAGTCCAGTGGTGTGAGCTTGACTTCATGGTTCGATTTCTGGTCACTGCAAACCCTTAAATAAAAATTTGACGCAAATGTCATTTTTCCTCCACTTGTGGAGAAGTTGCCAGTTCCATGTGGAAGGGTAAGTTTAGTACTGAGGAAAATAGGAAATAGGAAAATACTGGTTAGGTGATTATCGGCTATGTTATATATCTGAAAAATTGTTGAAACATAAATTTAACCCAAATAGATAAATAAATGAATGAATTATTAATAAATAAATGAATGTTTTATTAAATAAATGAATGTATTATTAATAAAGAAATGAATGTATTATTAATAAAGAAATAAATGTATTATTAATAAATTATCAGTGTATCTGTAAGAATACTACATAATGTGATGAAACTCATCTCCCCCCCCCCCCCCCCCCCAGTGCTGAAGTCCCTTCTAACTGTTCTCATGTCTGTCAGTCTTATTTCTTACGTCTGCCTTTAACACTACTATAACATCTCCAGTGTTCTTTTCGGTGTCTTGTCGTAGAACAAAGTTCTGAATTTCATTAGATTTAAGGGCCATAAATCAAATGAAGGGTTTGTTATAAATTGCTTGTGTCTTAGAATGTAATAAAGCATATTGAAGAATTCTCTTTTAGCTTAGAGAAAGTAAAGCGATTTAATGAAAGATGTTTGGTTCAAGAAAAGTTGCTTTTTTCTTCCTCAGGTTTCCATAAATCAACATCAGAACATAGTGTATAAACAATGGCTGTGTTGAGTTATAAGACATGAGGCATCATGCCTGTACAGATTATGTTACAGTTTATTTATACCCGAGAAAAAAATCTCCCGACATGAGATCTCTGTTTATCTTACCTTATCTAAGATGGAGGAAAATTTCAACGATGTTTTTGCATCATTATTTCATAGCAAGAAATTTTAACTTTCGAAACAGTGCATGTTTGCATTTTTGCACATAATCTGTTCTAATATTAATGATAAAACTTCTGACCTAAGATTCTAGGTTTATTACATTAATATCTTGATCATGTAAGAGGATTTCTCATTGCAATTTGAACTAAAATTCCAGATTTTTTCCTCAATTTTGAAAACAATGCCGTTTTATCTAGCTCTTCATTTTGATGGTACTTGTCAGATGATTCAATTCCATCTTCGTACACTGTGTACCTGCTGAGCACTGTAATAATTAATTACGTAGCCACCTGTCCGAGGTATGATACCAAAACTGTAATAAACTGTAAACTGGTCATAATTTGCAGGTAGCTTGATGATTGTTCTCATGTAGTCACTATTCTCATGTGGCCTTTATTCTCAGATAGTCACTATTCTCATGTGGCCTTTATTCTCATGTAGTCACTATTCTCATGTGGTCTTTATTCTCATGTAGTCACTATTCTCATGTGGTCTTTATTCTCAGTTAGTCACTATTCTCATGTGGCCTTTATTCTCATGTAGTCGCTATTCTCATGTGGTCTTTATTCTCATGTAGTCACTATTCTCATGTGGTCTTTATTCTCATGTAGTCACTTAATATATTCTCATGTGGTCTTTTTTCTCAGGTAGTCACTATTCTCATGTGGTCTTTTTTCTCATGTGGTCTTTATTCTTATAGGGTCATTCAACAGTTCTCTGGTGGGCTTTAACTTAGATTGTAAACTGAAATTTGCAACATTATTTAAATTATAAATTAAACATTATAATTTGATATTCACAATTTGGCATTTTCTAATCAGTATTGATTAATTCCAGTCCATTGACGTTTTTTGATACTATTAATCTTCAAACACATGAAGCAATCTTTTGTAATTCTTTAAAATGTATCATATCAAAACATCCAGCTGATATACTTTCACTCTTATTGCTTGTATAGTATATAATGGATTTTATTTCTTACCATTAATAAACAAAAGGAGGAAATAGGTTCTTACTGAAAACTCGGTAGTTTTTATGGAAAAATAAAATATTACCAAAAATCTCCTATAAGCATCATATCACCAGTGTTTCTATAGGGGTAAAGCAGACTGTTTTAGATGTAATCTCTAGGTTCCTAGCCCAAAGGGACAGCTCAGGAAATGGAGAATTCTCTCATTTCGTTATTTCCTAGATTTCTATCTAATACAAATTGTGTAATTTTTTTGTAAGACTATGCAATGTTTATATTTCTTATGAAATCAGTCTTCACGAAAAACTTTTTAAGCACTGGACATTTGGTCCAGTGAAAATGCAAATTTTACTGGACTGAATGAACTTTTAGCAGACCAAAATGATAATACACAAAATATATATAATTTGGCTATATGTCATTTTTTGGAGTGATTCAAATATTTCATTTTTTGTTCTGAAAAATGGTAAAATTATCACTGAAAAATTTACTGTACCATCGGTCCACTGACTTCATCAAATCTACCGGACCAATGGCTAATTTGGTGGACTCAGTCCAAGGACTGGTGCTAAATTCGAAGACTGTGAAATGGATGTTACAGTAACCATGATTATATGTTCATCATATAAAGCAGCAACGATCTGATAAGCATATGGCTATTTAAGATGATTCAGTTTCCACTTGTTTCATTATGGCGAGAAAATCATATTGCAGTATCATCATTTTATGCCTTTTTTACGATGACAAAATTTTGGATCAAAGAAATGAATCCATTTATTTTAGAATTGGCGCATGCTTAGGGAGCAATGATACATCTGCTCCGAGAAAACTATGGTAATAATAACAATAGTGAATGATTGTAACAGGATTTACTGTTGTTGTTATCAATGGTTGGGATGTCACTCTGCTTATACTATGGCTATAATTAGTTATAACAATATGTTTGATCAGCCTATAAATTTTGTGTCATCCATGTTTTTATTATCATTTGCTTGAATTGCTCATAATAGTAATTCAATTTCTGAGAGACAGTGGTCAGTTGCTCTCCCATGTTCCTGGGTTACCAATACGACATTCGAAATGTTCCTCAGAATGGAATGATGATTTCCTTGGGTGGTGCATGAATCGGAGATGGAGGTCAAATGAATGACCTTGTTTGTTGTATCTTACATGAAGTGATTACAATTTAAGAACATAGCGAGGGCTCAGCGCAACACTGTAGTAACTTGTTCTCATTTCAAGATGAGTTACGACACTGTTGCGTTGAACCCTCGAAATTTATTATTATACTATGTAACAAGTTTGGAAGTCTAGTTTTTGACCAGTGCTGTATCTAAGGGTGGTATAAGGTTATGGAACTTAAGATTGGTCTCAGAGTTCAAATCTCAAATTTGTGTCATTAATATTTTGAAGTTTATGAGTATAAACATTTAAAACAGGATTCTTTGTACAAGTTTACTGATTTAGAAAAAGATTTACTTACGCAAAAATGCAAACAAACATAATAATTGAATCTGAAAAATATTGAGAAGAAAAATGATATTTGAGCTTGAACACTGATCTCGTGGATTATAATCTCGTACCAAAAGAAGTTCATCTCATTTGCCATTAAACACTGCAAAATGTTTAATAAATAACATTTGGCTATGGTTTCTAATTAACAAAGATTGTTTAGGTGCCATTTTGATTAGTAGAGTTTTGCTTTCAGTTAATTGAGCCAATTTGCTGTAAACTTACATTATTGGAATATTGCCTGTGAATTTTATTTGTTGTTTTACAATTAGTAAAATATCTAGGAACTACAAAGCGGATATAGCAAGATACCACATCTTTCAATTTCCTGACATGTAAAATCAATTAGAGATTTATCAATTGTATGTGATAAGGTTGTCATGTTATCACCTTTGCCTGCTGATAAATTGAGAAAATGGCATTGAGATATATATTTTTACATTGGTTTTTATAGGAAGAGTCTTTGAAATAACTGTATAGAACATGTTCCTTAAAACCTTGGTTTTACGTTTTATCAAAGTCTGTTAGAAGCTCTAGATTGACTCACATTGATTATCAGACAGTTTTAATGCAACTTTCACTGTTTGTTTATGCATGACATTCAGTGTGGCTCCAGGTGTCTTCATAAACCTGATTTGCCCCAAAGTTGATAAGAAGTACAAAAACATACTCTTTATTTCTGCTTTACATCCTAGCACTCTCCTTACTGTCCTTGTGGCTTTCCTCCCCCTGTCTAATAGTTCATGAAGTATGCAAGAAAAGTTCAAGATTTTGTTAATTATTTTTGAAGGGGCCTGCATGTCTTGATGACTGATTTTAAGAATCTAATTAATTTATTCTATGAATGTTTCCGTACATATAAATATGGGTTAGGGATACTGGTTCTAGTACATGCACTTTCAGTTCATAAGATCACTTTCAGTTCATAAGATCACTTTATGTTCATAAGATCACTTCAGTTCAAAAGATCACTTTGTGTTCATAATATCACTTTTAGCTCATAAGATCATTTTCAGTTCATAAGCTTATGAAGCAGCTTCAGTTGTTTTGTTTTTTGGGGTAAACATCTTGCTGGCTTATAGCACAAAAATTTAGTTATCAAAACTTGTGATGGAAAGCAGGAATTACTTTCTGTTTGAACATGTTAATATTGCTGATAGTTTTATCACATCTTGGGTGGCTTTAAGCCCCTATATAAATCTCTCAGTCATTTATTTACTTGTTGACAGGGGTTAAATTAGGGATCAGTATGGTCCCTCAGATGCTGAGCTTCATATTGCAATCATACCGAGATGTCACTGCCAGTTCATGGTTCTGAAGAAAAATAAGTGATTAAAATACAATAAATTTTGCTAATAAAAGCTGGCTGATTCTCTCTCCAACCTTTCACTGACCAAGTGAACTCTAGTACTCCAACTAATGTTCTGTGTTTAAATACACTAGATGATGGATGGCACCATAAACTGATCCTGTCAAAGATTTGATATGAAGCAGTTTCAATCACTGATCCTGTCTCGCAGACTGTTGGAACTTGTTATATGCAAAAAAACTTCAGACTTTTACTTGACAAACACGCGTTTGTTCTTGTTAATGTATGACTTAAGTCTCATGTAGAAAACATATCTCTTTGTAGTAAAAATTATCTTGTACATTTATTATGTATTGTTGCTTTCTTTCTTTACTCATTTACCCTAACTATAATCTTGATGTTTGTTTGTTTATTTGAGTTTAACACCCCTTTTCAACAGTCAGAGTCATATGAGGTGGACAGTACATCTAAGCATCGTTCCTGGGAAGAACCAGTACTAGTCTCCCATCCTTCATAATCAACTGCCTGCTTTGTTTCATATAAAGCAACATGGTCGGTAGCGGGGCTTGAACCCACAACACTCTGTTAGTAAGAGGTTACTGTGATTTGAAGTCAGTGACCTTAACCACTCGTCAACGGAGGCGGGTCTGTGATCCTGAATGAACTACTATAATGTTTGTTCATTTACTGATTATACTTGAGTGTAGTCTTGTTGCTATATTTTTCCTTTATACTCATGTGATATTTTGTAAACAGTGGTTAACATGCTTCTGTTGTTCCTAATTTTAAATGCAATTATGACCTTTATGTTTATTACCAAAACACCAAGCCACATAAAAGATTGCTGAGTTTCTTTTTTACCAGAACAGAGTATTATGGCTTTTTACTAAAACGGAGTAATCAAAGAATGTATTCTCAATTACTGTCAGTACAACCTCTCCAGAGTGGCCCTGTCTTGAACAACATCCTACCTGCAACAACAGCATGATTTTTTCCCACTGCACAATGTAACTATAATTTAACCCCCACAACAGCAATCTACCTCTAAACAACAACATAATTTTGCTACTGCTTCTCCCAAAGGGTATTGCGGTTTGGAGAGGTTGCACCATATTTTGTTTCTGAGTACTGTTCATAAGTTCAATTAAGAAGCATTATTTTTACATTCAGATGTCTGAAGAAGTTAAGGTTTCTTCAGGTCAGTGTAATTAAATTTCACATCTAGTTATTCAAGTTCAAAGATGTTAGAAGAGGCTTAGTTTGTTTGATAAATTTTTCAAAGGCTCTGAGTCTGAAATTGATAACAATTTATTAACTTATCTGAAAATTGGGTATTAGTTTTATGCCATTTTAATATGCTTGTAAAATTGATGATGCAAAATGGTTATCAGCAGTAAATGGGATTGATCTCGAAGATTGAGTAATTTCCAGTGCAGAATCTCCTTAATATTCCATAAATCTTCAAATGAATGAAGGCTTATTTTCAATATATGTCAAACTTGTTGACTGTCAGAAAACTATCCTACGAAGCTTGGGAAAATGAGACTTTAAACAGGGCATGCTGAGAATGAAGCAATTTTGAATTGCTTTGAAATGAATAATGGGAAATGGAATACAAATGAATTATGGGATGCCTGGTGAAATATGGGTATCAATGCTATGGTTACCGGTCAGTTTTCTGTCTAAATCTAGTTCTTGACATGAATATTATTACAAAAATTCAGCGAGGCATGGAGGAAGGTGGCTTATCTTGAATGAATCAAATTTCTCGGTTGAAAAATGATGGGTAAAGCAGACGTCTCCCTTAATTGAAAAATTCTTTCTCTGCTTATGAGTGACAATGAAAAGTTGAACTGAGTACATTTTTTCTCAAATATCAGCAATATGTTGTAGGGAGCTGCGGCATAATGGAAAAGTTTCATTGAAAATAAAAAATAGAATACCCCTTACAATTCTGAACCAAAGTAGGGGCCGGCAATGTAGCAAAATCTTGTACGACCAGGAATGCATGTGTTGTTTCAAATGTGGTTGAAAATGGTTTTATACGAGTATTATGTAAGTGTTTAGAAAAAGCTACATTTTATCCATTGATTTTCATTCTACCTAGTAACAGCTGAGTGTACAAGTTGAAAATATGTTCTGTGTGTGTTGCTGACGCACAGTGGGTAAACTGACAAATTCTGAACATTTTCAGGAAAATTTATATAGAACCAGTGTCAGAGATCATAGACAGCACTTGTAATGTTAGACATTTATTACATGTTAGTCTGTTTATACTTGACATTTGGTGTGGAGGCGTTGTGGTACGGCTCAACTCATTCAGGAAAAAAAAAATTCAGTATTGACAGCATTTTGGATGTAGAAGAAACAGAAACAATCTTTTAAATAAAGTATATAAATGATAAAATATCATCACAGTGAATACTTATATATGTATGTGATGAAGTATATAAAATATTCCCATGATGAAATATATAAATCATGAAGTATATAAAGTGTTTGTACTACATTGTAGTTGCAAGATGTTTTCAGCCATTGGGTTTTATTATAGGCCTTGTTAGTTAATTACCTGACTTCATTTCTATTACTTACAACATGTACAGATCACATCATTAACACATTTTGTGTGTAAATTAATGGAATTACTAAAAATATATTGTGCTACAAATAATGTAATAAAACTTGGCAGGTTTTTACTGTTTGAACATCAGTTTCATTGTATAATTTAATGAAATTCACATGTTGTAGAAATTTGTTTCTTACTCTGCATTATATTATATAAGATCAAGAAAATCATGTGCATCTCCGATCTAGAAATTCCATTTGATTTGTGGCTTATATTATTGCAAATCATTTCTCTTTAAAATGATAGATATTTATTTTTTATGTTTTTCAGATAGTGCCTGGCAAATAATTCAGCTGATAAGCGTTCAACGTTCCTCCATATCTACCTCAGGAAAGCTTGAAGCAACCATTTTCATTTCCCAGAATGCTTTGTGATACCTCCAAAATGAAGATGGACTACCGGTTCCTGGCTGCAGCTCTAGTTCTGATGGCATTAACTCAGTGCAGTAAGTACCAGTATACAATGTTGAATATTTGTCCAATAATACTCTTTACTGAGAAGGTAATTTTCCTTTTGGATAAAACGTTTCTATGAAAGAGATTAATATTTGATATCTAATAAGTACAGTGTTGGATCCAGTCATGAAACAACTTGTGATACTTGGCAGGCTGTTAAGCCATTACATATTACTTGATCTTATGTAGTAGAAGGGTAATTCTACTGACAGAAGCTATAATAGCAGAAAAGATGATTCACTACAGCAGCATTTTCTGAGGGCTTGCTATGCAATTGTTATGATAACATTTTAGATCAAGTCTTCTGTTATTTATTTTGTCTGCCTGGAAACAATCGTCTTATACATTGACTTGTAAATAAATGATATTTGTACCAGAATTATATATCTCCCTGAGGATTTTCATACTGCAGCCGACTCTTCGTGCAGTCAACTGGTTCTCGGCTGGTTCCTAAATGTCTATGTGTCTGTAGAATGTATCTTCTCATCAGAATTCTACCTGCTACAATCAGTCAAGTTTTGATTATTTGTGCATCATATTTCAGGAATTTGGCACATTTCTTGGGAAAAAAACTTGGTCTCAAACTGTATCCATCGTCCGTCTGCTTCCGTCCCATTGCTTATATAACAATGAACCAAAATTAGAACATTAATAAACTCACTGTCTGTTATGTTGAACATCTTACAATCAGTTTTCACATCAAACAGCCACAACAAGGCCCCTTGTTTCAATCCATATGGTATTAATTATGCTGATTGTATGCATTTTGTTGCTCAGTTAGCCTATAATTATGAAGGTATCTAAGAAAATAAAAAATCTTGTCTAAGCACGTCGACAGCAAACATGACTGATTAACAAAAATTTGTTTATTATGTAGTTTAGGTGTTTTTCTGTGCAAAACATATGTTTTCCTCTTCGTCTGATATATACAATGTGGTGGTTCTTATTGGTTCTGTTTGTCTTGTTATTTTTTTCAAACCTGGCAATATTTTTTTGGTCTTTGTATAATTTATTATGCATAATCCTTTTTCTCTAACACAATAACTCTCTGTCACATGGGGCACTTGTCTGACATACAGGACAAATAGACCTTACCTCAGCACTAAATGGCTTAAGTTTTTGCATTGCGTAGATGGTAAAATAACAAAATTAATGAAATTGAAGACAAGAGGTTGTGACAGCATAATTTGCACATTACTTGGAAGAATTGACTATTGAGGTATATGATTTGGTTAGCTCCAAAGGGTTGCCATGCTTATTTATACATTAAACATTTGAAGAAAATCTGTTGAGTCACCATTCTTATATACATTTCTGATCATGCTAAAAGTTTATACAAACTAAGTGCTGAGACCATAAATGCTTCCAAGATGTTTATACTTGGTTTAGTCTTGTACTATAATCAGGTTCTCTTACTGCACACCACTCACCATGCCCATGTGGTGTTAAGTATAACCCACATGCCCTGTGGTTTAGAAGTTTTGGGTCTAGGAATTATATGGGGTCGGATTAATAGTCTGCTCAATACAATCTCAGTTGAAAACTTTGAAAGCATATCATCATGTTAACAAAGAATGCTGATAAGCCTTTACAATGTACAGTGCAACCTCTCCAAAGCAACACCCTTTAGGAGTAGCAAAATTATATGTTGTTGAGAGGTTGTTGCTTCAGAGAGGTTAAATTAATAGTTATAGATTGTGCAGTGGGAAAAAATAATGCTTCTGTTGAAGGGAGGTTGTTGCTCAAGAGAAGGCCACTCTGGAGAGGTTGTACTGTATTATATTTTAATGAACAGAATAATGTATTATGTTGTTTATAATGTTGAAGTTAATACTCATGTTAAGAAAAAATGTGGTAAGACTATAAAGAGAAGAATATATTTCAGACAACCAAATTGTTTACGTAAACTAAGTTTTGCAGAATGTTAGGATATTGTCTTTGGATTGTATAAAATCTGGTTTTAAGTACTTTGCCCTGCTAATGGAAATTAAAACACCCTATAAAACAACTGTAAATTACCATGCATGCTTTTAGAAAAATGTCTTACAAATTACTGTATCGTTCTTATAAATGCCTCGTTACCCCAGAAACAAGAAATGCAGGTTGCTTTGTGCTTCATTTACAATTTATACTTTCTCATGTGAAATTTTCCAAACTTCACAAGATTAATTTATTAAGTGCTAGATTTGTTTGTACTTAATATGTGAGTGTATTTTAGTGTTATTTCTTTAATGCTGGGCCTTGTTTGAGATCTGCAGCATATATTTGTTAAAATATATTTGTTCTATAAAAAAGAAGAATTCCTTATGATATCAGGAAGCATCTCTTACATTACCTCCCTTGTTTTCCGTGTGGACATTTTATTACTTCATTTCTTCTTTTAGCTAATCCTCCTGGGCCCTCCATAATTGCACTGTGATGTGTCCTCAAGTTCTCTTCATATTGTCCCCGTAAGATATCCCCGATGTCCTTGTATGAGTCTCCATGTTTCTTCCTGACCCCATTTTTTGACACACTTTAGGCCTTGAAGCAATGATATTTGGTCTGTGCATTTTCTTTGATGTATTTTTAGCTCACCAGAGCACGAATGTGCTCAAGGTGAGCTTTTGTGATCGCCCTGCATCCATCGTGCGCCGTGCGTCGTTACGTGGCGTCCATGTTTACTTAAAACAACATCTCCTCCTACACCGCTATGCCGATTGCAACCATACTTTGCTGGAATGATCCTTGGGTGGTCCCCTTTCAAAGTTGTTCAAAAAATTAAATTTCATTAAAAACTCTGGTTGCTATGGCAACAAATAGAAAAAACTTAAAAAATCTTCTTGTCCGAAACCACAGGGCCTAGAGCTGAGATATTTGGTATGTAGCATTATCTAGTGGACCTCTACCAAGTTTGTTCAAATTATTGCCCTAGGGTCAAAATTGGCCCTGCCCTGGGGTTTATTCTATTTTATATAGGAAAATTTAAAAAATCTTCTCCGAAACCACAAGGCCTAGAGCTAAGATATTTGGTATGTAGCATTGTCTAGTGGACCTCTACCAAGTTTGTTCAAATAATTGCCCTAGGGTCAAAATTGGCCCCGCCCCGGGGGTCACTTGATTTATATAGACTTATATAGGAAAATTTAAAAAATCTTCTTCTCCGAAACCACAAGGCCTAGAGCTAAGATATTTGGTATGTAGTATTATCTAGTGGACCTCTACCAAGTTTGTTCAAATTATTGCCCTAGGGTCAAAATTAGCCCTGCCCTGGGGTTTATTCTATTTTAAATAGGAAAATTAAAAAAATCTTCTTCTCCGAAACCACAAGGCCTAGAGCTAAGATATTTGGTATGTAGCATTGTCTAGTTGACCTCTACCAAGTTTGTTCAAATTATTGCCCTAGGGTCAAAATTGGCCCCGCCCCGGGGGTCACTTGATTTATATAGACTTATATAGGAAAAATTAAAAAATCTTCTCCGAAACTGCAAGGCCTAGAGCTTAGATATTTTGTATGTGGCATTGTCTAGTGGACCTCTACCAAGTTTGTTCAAATTATGGCCCCGGGGTCAAAATTAGCCCTGCCCTGGGGTTTATTCTATTTTATATAGGAAAATTTTAAAAAATCTTCTTCTCCGAAACCACAAGGCCTAGAGCTAAGATATTTGGTATCTAGCTTTGTCTAATAGACCTCTTTTAAAAAACGGCCCAGATGGGTCACTTGATCTTACTTGGACTCGTATAGAAAACTTCAACAATGTTAATCTCCAAATGACCTTTTCTCCTGGTGAGCATTTATAGGGCCATCATGGCCCTCTTGTTTTTATTCGTCACCAAATTATTCAAAGCTGCTCATTATCCGTGTCCATGTTACAGCTTTTAGTCAATTATCTAATCAATTGGAAGACGCTTTTTGCTTTCATTATTAAATACATGTAAGTGCCTTGAAGGGGTAAAAAATTACCTCCCAAAAAATCAAGAGCTCAAGGAAACACCACTTACTTACTGCCTATTGCGCCTGATGCCCAGGGCACTAAAGAAACTCATATTGCTTCTTTGAATAATATGCCCATGTTGGGTACCATACTCATCAGTCACAAAGCACCTTAAATGTGCCTTCACCCTTTTTATGTTAAAAAAAAACATTCATTACACTTTCTGTAAGTAAAATAAACGGCTTTGATGTTAAGCTTAAAGTAGATCTTTCAATCATTCTGTATTCGTGTATTTACAGTACAACATTAATCTCCCATTTCTCCAGAAAATGAAATATTTCATGCAGAAGAACAAGGTTTATAGAAGAGGTTTATTGTCTGTTTGATCATTCTTGCTATCTATTTTGGCACACATGATGTCAATATTTATACTAGACTAGACAACAAGGAATCATCCAGGGCAAAACAAAGGGAGTCTTTGCTGGCAATTGTGTAAATTACAACAATTGATGTCCACAATCTTCATTAGATTAATTTGAATTTACTGTTTTTAACTTCCTTGATTTCAATCAGGTCTATGAGTCATTTCGGTAGACCATTGATCATGTTTTCTTCTGAATATCTGTCAGCATTGTAATCAAACAAGTTCTTCAGCCCAACACAGTCAAATTACATCATATTCAAGTTTTAATAGTATCACTGATGGCTCAGGGCATGATTGGTGGTCTAGTGGTAGTGTGCTGGACTACTCAATGTGAGGTCATGATTTTAAATCTCGGCTCCATCTTCCAAACTTCTCAGTGTGCCCATCCCAAGTACAGAGCCATGTACTGTACCTAGAAAATCACTGGAGAAAGGGCGAGATGTGTATCTGTGCTTTACACCAGGCACAACTAAGAATCAGGAAAAACATTCAAAATAAGAGTAGGGATACATATGCCTGGTTCTCCTGTATCTTATCTCCCTCTGGTGCAGCTCTGAAATGACCATAGCTGTCAATGGGCCGTTAAACAACACATAAACTGATGGCTCAGGTCCTAGTTATGTGTTGGTCCTGTGTGAGGGATTGACCTGCAATATGACTATTATAAGTTCTTATCTTTTAAAATGACTTTAGGAATTCTAAAATGTAATTATACTCATTGAATGGAAGTCTCCTCAAATATTGGAATTAAATATTGAATAGATGGTACCAGTAGTCATACAAAGTAGTAATTTCTGGTAAGCATCGCATACAGGACCTCACGGATTCTTGTTAAATTCATGCTAATACGAATTAGGAAATTTATGTCAGAGATATGATCGACTTATTTTATTCTTATGATAGCTTTGAGCTTTTGAAACATCCATTCTCTTTAGAGAAAAAGAAAATTGGTATTCAAAGGAAGAAACTGTTGCAATTAGCAAGTAAATTAATCAATTATTAAATACTTTTTTTCTGTTATAAGCCCTGGGTGGCTGTTAAAGCAGATAAATTTACTGACGCACTGTACATACTGGGTTACCTTAACTTTAGAGTCTTTGAACCTTAATCTTTTATCTTTATTTTTATTATTTTATCTTATAATGTTTCAGTGTTGATGGCCTATATCTTGTTTCTTATCTTTATCATAATTTTGTGTTATATGTAAATAAGTTATAAAAATGAAATCAGTCAATATTTAACATAAAACACATTGGTCGTATCTCAGATCAGGATGAAAAGAGAACATTTTAAAAACTTGTAACTTAACATTACATGTAGATATAATAGACCTAACTTAAAATTATATGAACTTTCTTTCTCTAAGAACTTTAACTGATGCTTTAAAAACAAAATTATATCAATGCAATATTAGAAAATTAGTTTCTACTATTTAATGGTGCTTTGTTCATAGTTTTAGTATGGTCATCTCTGAGCTGATGACTGAGTGCTCAGAAATAATCATTTTACTGGTATACTCACTAGTAATCATTTGTCTCAAAATTGGAATTACAATGCCTTGTACCAAATAGCATTTATTTAATTCTGTGGAAGATTAAATGAATTAATCTCTTTTATTTACTGAAATAGGAGTGAATAGCTTTACAAAGTTTTTGCTAATTGTTTCACTTGACTTCATTAGTAGTGACTGGTTTTTCTCTCAAAGGAATACCATAGTAATTATTACTTTACTGAAATGGAAGCAAACAGTTTTTCTCCTGAAATAATCTTTTAACTAATTATTACTTTACTTTGTTAGAAATAAAAAAAAAATTCTAATAGTTACTTCATTGTCTTAGTAGTGAATAGTTTTTTTTGTTTGAACAATCCTCCATCTTAGCTTTGAAATGAGTGACTAGTTTCTCTACTTAAATAATCCCTTGGATTGCTCTCAGTTGATGCTCATTGTTGTTTTGCTTGTCAACATCCCGGCTGTTGATAATCCCTCCTGACAAAAAGTTATTTCCCTAAGAACTATTAGATCCTCTTTGTTATACACCACAGATGTTAGAGTATGTAGATGTTAGTTTCAAGTAATTCTGACAACAAAAAATGATACCGTTATCTTTCACTACAATTGTTTTGAGTTTGCGGATCTTATACTCACAAAAAAAAAGATATTCTTCTTCAATGTTGTCTGCTTAACATAATTGTATATCCTTTGTTCTCCTTTTGTTGTTGTAAACTGTTGTTCACAATTTTATAGACAAATATAATTCACATATAAGATGCAGGAATATCATTTTATTACAATAGGCATTTTTCAATAAAGGCATTCTCATACCAGATGCATTTTTCATGATAATTAAATTATTTTGTTATAATTACTTTCTTATTGTCATGACTAATTATTTGTCAGAGAGTTCTTAAAAATCAAGGAATGTTATGTAAAAATTAAGACTTGCATACTGAATTATGATTTTTATATGATGAACATAAGGTATTAATTAATTTATATTTTATGAACTAATTTTTATGATTTTTTGTTAAGCACTTTATTAGGATAACACTACAGAATATTTGACTGATTTAACTGGCTATAGTACCTTTAGTTCTATGATTCATTCAATATTAAGCATGCAACCGAATATTTGACAGATTTAATTGGCTAGTACCTTCAGTTCTATGATTCATTCAATATTAAGCATACAACAGAGTATTTGTCAAATTTATTTGGCTAGTACCTTCTGTACTTTGATTTATTGAATATTAACTCTTACAGTGGACTATAAAATATTTGACAGATTTAATTGGCTAGTACCTTCAGTTCTATGATTCATTCAATATTAAGCATACAACAGAATATTTGTCAAATTTATTTGGCTAGTACCTTCAGTACTTTGATTTATTAAATATTAACTCTTACAGTGGACTATAAAATATTTGACAGATTTAATTGGCTAGTACCTTTAGTTCTATGATTCATTCAATATTTAGCAAACAACAGAATATTTGACAGATTTATTTGACTAGCACCTTCAGTACTTTGATTTATTGAATATTAACTCTTACAGTGGACTACAAAATATTTGACAGATTTAATTGGCTAGTACCGTCAGTACTTTGATTCATTCAATATTAACTCCTTAGTATAGTGCACATCTACGAATTAGACTAATTAATGAGTGCTAATAGAATAACACAGTAAATATGAACAAGTGTACACTTTGTTATTGTTGCTGATCCTAGGTTATATAACAAAAGGAAGAGTTTGACACATTCATATTATTACAGTTAATTAATTGTTAATTAGAAGAAGCTGCAGTTATCCATGAGACCTGTGGGTGGTCCCAGGTTGTAATGATTTAAAACAAAAAGTGCACTCAATGCTCAGGTATTTTATCTGCTTGAAAACTTTAAGGTAAAACAATTACCTGGGTATACTGATTAGGAACCAGGGAATTCTGTGTGTGCATGAAGAGTTCATTTTAATGATACATGTAGTTCCTTGTCTTTGATAGTGTTTTATCTGGTCTCCTTGGCAAGTAAGATAAAACACTCTATTGATGATTGACAAAATACAATCTTAGATCTGAGCAGTATTCACTATCAGACTCAACTGTGAAGCCCTATTTAGCGAGGAATCATACAGTTATGCTCATCCAGGACCCTAACTGCAGCATGAATCAATGTCTCTACTCCAGTCCATTGATTCTCATAGACGTTATTGCTAGTTGCTGAACTAAAAATTGAAAACTTATTTATCTATTATTGACTCGATCATTATATTAGAAAATGTTTCTTTAAGTATTTTCAAGTAATTGATATTGATATATAATTTTAATACAAAGGACCAGACTGTGATTTGGAGAGAACATAATTATGGCTTATCAGTATTTTGTGAGTTATTTAAAGAAAACTGTACATAATTGTGTTTTTCTATATTTGTCCTGTATTTTATGCTAAAAGCTTTCACAGATTACATACTTCTTTCAAGTTTGTATCTGTAGATTTTGCTGATATTTTTAGACAGAAGGTGTTACATAATTGTTATCTGATTCCACGTTATTTTTGTTTTATATATCTGAGTATGTTCTCATTTATTTTATGACGTTTTCTATGCTGTTTGAATGTGTGACATCCATTTGGTGAGGATTATGTAATGGTGGTTTTGTAGATTATCTCAGGATTATAATCAGTCTGTACTACAGTTTAATGTGAGATGTGTCTACTATGAATACGTAGGGTTGATTTAGGTCCATAATAAATTCACTCTGTATGAAGGGTTTATAAAAAATTCACATTTTTTTATAGATATAATATGTAGTTTTTATGATCTATTTATTTCTAAGAATGTCTTAGTGTTGGCACTTTTTGAAAAATATTAGTGCTGCATACTTGTGAAAGTCACAAAAACTTTAATTAAAAGCCAAAAAAGCCGAGTCAGTGGTTTTCTAGACATATGTGCAAGTGTTTTGTTGTAATATTGGTTTTAAGTTTATAATCAGAATATTTTCATTATTATATTTTCCCTAGTAAATATGGGTAATGCCCCTTTACCCAAGTCAGTAAAAACTTTAACCCTGTTAATTTGGTTTGTATTAATTTTGATGTACAATATCTGTATCATGTACAGTAAACATTTTTACCATTTTGGTGAGACCGCTATGATATCTTTTTCTGATTTCGAAAATATCTCAATTTGTATTCTTTTACATTTTTTCCATTCTTAACAAACATGGTGCCTTTACCATGTGACTTTCCAAGATACGCGTGAAACAAATGACATATCACCGCAATTTCATGTCACTCATATGCATGTTTGTTACCTGGGTCGAGCGTTTGTTTACTAATTTACGCATATCAAGGTAAGTCACATGGTATAGGCACCGTGACAAATTTTATTGTCATCGGTGTCCTTCATCAAAATACTTCTCATATTGACTCAGGTACTATGAAATAGATGTAATACACAAATGAATGTGTGATAATTGTTTGCAATATTCAGTTCTAGTTCCTGTATGATAACTCATGACAAAACCTCACAATACTGTGTTTCAGAAACAATTATACAAACTGTCACATAAGTAGACCCCACCTATTGTTAACCTTGCAGAAAATGTTATCAATGTCACATATCATTAGGATTATCAATGTCGGGTATCATGATTTTTATCTGGAATATATATACTATAATATATTTAAGCTGTTCCATGATGTGTGCTCAGTTTTGCTGTCTTTTGCCATACCAACACAAAAAGAAAGTGTGCACTTTTATATTAGGCAAAAAAATGATATCTGAATATAAACTGAAGACCTATAATTATTCACATGTACAACAAAGTTCTAATAATTATCAAATTTCAATTAAAGTAAAACATCCTGTAGCCAATACATTTTAGCACATTTTGAAACCAAATTTGCCTACCGGTATATTATGTTTCTATAAGTATGAAAAGTTTTCTCTCTAACCAACTGAATATCAGGTACTTCCTGTTTCATGTGAATGATACATGTATCAGATATCCTAGTTAGAGGTAGATTCAAACCTGTAAGTAAAGGTCACCCTTGTAAAAGACAAAATATGACTTTTATTGACAGGTGGCCATTATTCAGAGGTCAATTTGTACCAAATAATTAATGAATGGCCTTTATTCATAGGGTGGCCCTTAATTGGAGGTGATTGCTAACACAGGTGTCACTGTATTGTCATATTGGCACTATGAATTCATGATTTACTTATTCTCTTTGTCTTGGATATGAGGATGTTATATGTGAAGGTCACTTGTTGTTCATTCTTATATTTTCTGCTCATTTTCTTTTCAACTTGGATTTTTGTCTTTTGATCTACTGGAGTTTCCAACTAGTGCACAGTTTCAGTGGTTCTTGCGTTGCTTTCAATATTACAGTTATATAAGGGGCCATCTCACTTAACCAGTATTCCTGGACTGCATTCTATTCAGTACTAACCTACCCTTCCATAATGAACCTGCAACTTGTCCTCATATGGAAGAAAATCAATATTTTTTATGACCTGCCGTAACTGGGATTTTAACCCAAATTGCCGAATTACAAATTCAGCTCACAATCCACTAGGATGAGGCAGTAAGCTGCTGAACAGAAAGTGTCAGTTTGTTCTTTATTTTTCAGTCGAGTGTACGCAGGAATTTTACCAACAACCCACAAACCAGTCAGCAGTTCAGGGTTCAACTGTGGTCTTGCGTTGCATTGTGAAGAACAGGGTTGGTACCGTGCAATGGACACGCGGTGGATTTGGTCTAGGAATGGATCGGAACTTGCCTGGGTTTGACCGATACACGATGATTGGGGGCGAGGCAGTTCTGGATAACAATCCAATAGGTAATGTGAAATATTGAAGGATTAAAGCAATTATAACAATAATCATTATATTAATGATAAAAAATAAAGACAGATGCACCATTTAATCAAATAATGTACTGGGTACAAAGCATAGCACTTCTAGATAATTATCATTATAAATCCTTGGGGAACAACCTTAATTTGATTTAAAATCATTTGTGTTAATTTACTAAATAAATAATTGCTGTTTTCTCTCTTGTGGAAGATTAAATTAAAGCATATTTAAGTTTTCTGCACCGAAAGAAACAAACTTAGCCATGTTATTTATATCCAATCAAATAAATGGCTGAAGTGTTTGTATCATGAATAAATTTGTGTGTGCAGGCATTCATCAAACTTGTAAAATACCATATAATTATTATGTACCCTCTAGGAAAATGTAAATGATTGAATTATATCTATGAGTGTTTCATTCTGATTAAAATCTGCTTTTTAAACGATATCTTATTTTTTTCAAACAAAATTTTTTTTTACAAAATCTTACTATTTTAAGCAAAATTTTATTCTTTGAAACAAAATCTTAATATTTTACTATTATACAGAATTTTATTGTCATATTTCCTAGTCTGAAACATATAATTATGTGAAGACAAATGGTGACCATGTGACAAAAAGAGCACCCCTTGCCCAGCTGACCTGAAATGCCAACCCCCACCCCTGCAATATATGTTCTCAATTTGTACACCTAATTTAAAGCATGTCTCTCTGGTGTTAATCATAATAAGTGGGTGTGTGTTTAATGCCATGTTAACTGATAGAGTCAGTGGTTGATTAGTACCACACTAGCCTACACTGCTCATTAATTCAATTACACTGATAAAATTGTATCATAAATATTCAAAATAAGTGACGGTATCAGATAAACATGTAATTGTAACACTTGTAATTATCTCCATAATGTGAGTATGACTTAATTTAATTAGGCTTTCACTCGACTATAATTAGATATTGTAAATTGGTTCTTATTGTTGTACATGGAATAAAGGAAATGAAATCATTGTCTTGGTTACATTGATTAGAAGTCCAGAATCTGAGCTTTGTTAACTGTAAATAGTAATCAGTGAATGTTCTATATGGTCTATCTAGCTGTGCTTGACTAACACCCGCCTCCGTGGTCGAATGGTTAAGGTCGCTGACTTCAAATCAATGTAACCTCTCACTGATGGAGGGTCATGGGTTCAAGCCCAGCTACCAACCATGTCTCTTTATATGAGAAAGGAGGCAGTTCCTTACGGAGGATGTGAGTCTAGTACTGGTTCATTCCAGGAACGATGGTTTGGTGAATTGTCCGCCACATATGACTCTGACTGTTGAAAAAAAGGAGCGTAAAATCCAAACAAACAAAACATGCGCTTGACAATAATGTACAAATGAAATTCTTGACCACAACTTTATGCTATGATATTGGTTTATTGTACGGCGGCCGGAGACGCCGTACACTCTGGTATGCTTATTTTTAAGTGGCAATGCAAAATCGCAACTTCTTGCACCGAGCAGATTACTGATAGTGCCCGAAATATCCGCAATGTCACGTGATATAAACAAAACAGAAATAGAGCGAGGTCACGTGTTACTCACACCAGTTGATGACGCAGTCGCTATTTATAGTCTAAGAATGGAGTGAGCTCGATAAACAACGACGGGAATGAATCTGCCCATCTGTCAATAAACGAACCGAATCCAATCCTACTATAGTAAACAAACATGGCGTTGAATTTAGTACACTATCAAGCATTGTGTTATATTACTGAGGATGAAGAAAAACTACTTTTTAAGTGCTGTTCATGTGTACATACATACTGTGTATTATTCAAGTTGTTAATCGGACTCGCTAATAGTCTCAATGATCACGTGACATTCACCAAATACTAGTAGCTGTTTAATATCGTTGTCGTCTCGTCAATGTCTATCACCTATAAATTACTAGAAACGTGTCAATATTTCAATAAAAGTGGTTTCAGTTGACTGAGAATTTGACTCTGCCTGGTGCGCTACAAGAGAACTAGTTTAGTATTTATATGGGCACTGTGACGACAGGGTTCGACATTAAGGCAGGTCCGAACGACAATCAATAGCTTAAATTACTGGTCCAGTCTAGTGCATCTTGCTATTTGGTAGCCCGAATGGTCGTGCTCTTGAAAATGCAGCCGAAACTCTTTATATCAAAAGACTTAGGAAAAATTGTTCGATCTAAATGAACTTCGATGAATAAATTATTAGAGAAATTCGCTACATGTTTATTACATTTTGGAGCGATCGTCAGTGTGTTGTAATAATCATTTAATCATGTTATAAGATACGGAACACGGTATTTATATATATATACGTTTCGATGTATTTATTTTAGCAACATGTCGCAAATAAACAAAACATTATAAACATATTCACACAGACTAATTTTATATTCGCGAGTGTGGACACTGACTTGTTTACGCAATTGTCATTAACTAAATATCGATTTCGGAGCTCAATACAAAAAATGTCCGATCAGGTGAAAAATGATGACTTAATTGTTTCGGCATAGACGGTCACTTTATGGTTCGATATAGATGGTCACTTTACAGTTGAAAATCTATGTTTGGGACCGTTATACCAAGTTTTTACGACAACGTACCCTCAGACAACGGAGTATATTATTTTTGGAGACTTTATTTAAATATTTTAAACGCATTCCAGCAGATATTGCAACGTCTGATACATCGAGGTGATAGTTTCCCCTGAATTTAATTTTAGGGTGGAAACAGGGACTACATATAGAGTACCTCGTGAACTGTAGAACCATATGACCAGATTCATGAGATTCATGAAGCATCAACGGCTTGTATTTTTGATGGAGTAGATGATCAGTTTTGGGATCAGTTAAGTCAAAATAACAAATTCGTTTGATCTGAAACTTCGCACATCCTGATAAATATGTTACATAGGCCACATTCTAGTATTGAATTGCCGGATGCGATTTTGCGCCGTACAAATATGATCCATTTCTTAAAAAAAAAACTAGATCGTTCTTCTTATTAATTCATATTTATGCATGTAAATGTTTTTGTTTGCTTTAAATTCACCAGAGAATACATTCGTTTAAATGAAATCATATGCAAAGTTTGACCAATTTCTAGAGAGGTACGGGATTTAAATTGGAAATTTGGTAGAATTTTTACTTTTCTCTGTTTTCCATCTAAGGACTAAATTGCTACATTTGGTTTGAAAATTATTTCAAATTATGCATACTGGATGTCATTTTGAGAAATGAAATTTACTTTGGATAATTTAGAGGCATGGCGAGGCTACCAGTGAGGGTTGGAAAATATGATCTACTGTCTTTTAGAGCATTATTCTGTACACATATGCGAAACATGAATCGATTCTTTGAATTTCTTAACTTAAGTAGATTGCGATTAATAAAAGCTAAACTTCATCCAGAGAAAGAATTAATTTATCCTATAATTTTAGCAAATACATGTACAGGTATTATCAGTTATCTTCTAAAACAATTAGTTGCCATAGTTTTTATAGAAAATCTGTTATACATGCAGTTATAAATGATAAACTTGTCTCAATACAAGTAAACCATGATATATTAGCTCGGAAAATCATGGTAGATTATAACTAATATTGTAACATGTATACACGAGGGACCCTGACTTACTTCAAACTGTACCAGTGGGTGTATTTAGCTTCCAAAAATCATTTTATCTTCTAGATAAGTCAAGGACTTCCATTTTCTTATTGAATTGTTATTCTTATTTATTGGATTAATTCCAGTCCGTTGGTGGCCCAGGTTTTCTGTTTTATGTCAATTAACCATTTTAGGAAGCAGATTTTTTGCTTGAATGATTATATATCAGATCATTCTAGAATATTATCCATCTGAATGTTACCCTAGTTTAACAGTTTTTGTTACCAGTAATACAGTAAATATTGTAATAAGTGCCCCATGTGTCAACCACCTGTCTCACATTTTAATTTTCAATACTGCTTAATAATAGAAATAGCATAAAAAGCACTGTCAGGTTGGATTCAAATGATTATCCTTCAATTAATTATGTAACACAGTCAGACCTGTGAACAAAGACCACCCTTGGGTAAGCTTAAATGTGGTCTTTAAAGACAGGTGTCCTTTATTTGATGGTCATTTAGTTCTAAATAATCTATTACCTTTATTTCTAGGGTGGCCTGAATGCGGAGTTGGCTGCAAACAGGTGTGACTGTAGTTAAAGAACATACATGTATAACTAAAGTAGTTATCAATGTCTTTACTGAGTGTAGTTCATGGTTATCACTGTAAAATTCTAGAAATTGCTCACCCCCCCCCCCCCCTTCCTTGTTGAATGTAAAGACTGGAGGGTGTTTATTAACAATATTTATGGTGAATTGCATTCATTTTAGTGCTTGATTTGTTTGAACAGTAAATTCTGAGTAAAAGCAATTATTTTATCTAACAGATTGAAGCTGTCTACCTTCATGGCCTCAGGATCTCAAAGAGCTCTATTCAACATCTCTCATTGTGTATTTGCATACACATTAATTTACCTTGTGTACACAATTCAAAACTACAAGTTTATTCAGTTCACTTTTGTGTTATACAGCAAATAAAACAAATTATTTTGCTGTGAACATTATTTCTATGTTAGCCCATTCATCAGTCACTTGTCAATGCCTTTCATCAAAGTAAACAGCCATTTTTTATCTGTGACTTGTCCTGGCCTTTCTTCAACTAAACAGCACACTGTTCATTAGTCACTTGTCCAGGCCTTTCTTCAACTAAACAGCACACTGTTCATTAGTCACTTGTCCAGGCCTTTCTTCAAACTAAACAGCACATTGTTTATCAGTCACTAGTCCAGGCCTTTCTTCAAACTAAACAGCACATTGTTCATCAGTCACTTGTCCTGGCCTTTCTTCAAACTAAACAGCACATTGTTTATCAGTCACTAGTCCAGGCCTTTCTTCAAACTAAACAGCACACTGTTCATTAGTCACTTGTCCAGGCCTTTCTTCAAACTAAACAGCACATTGTTTATCAGTCACTTGTCCAGGCCTTTCTTCAAACTAAACAGCACATTGTTTATCAGTCACTTGTCCAGGCCTTTCTTCAAACTAAACAGCACACTGTTCTTCAGTCACTAGTCCAGGCCTTTCTTCAAACTAAACAGCACATTGTAAACAGCACATTGTTTATCAGTCACTTGTCCAGGCCTTTCTTCAAACTAAACAGCACATTGTTCTTCAGTCACTAGTCCAGGCCTTTCTTCAAACTAAACAGCACATTGTTCATCAGTCACTAGTCCAGGCCTTTCTTCAAACTAAACAGCACATTGTTTATCAGTCACTAGTCCAGGCCTTTCTTCAAACTAAACAGCACATTGTTTATCAGTCACTTGTCCAGGCCTTTCTTCAAACTAAACAGCACATTGTTTATCAGTCACTTGTCCAGGCCTTTCTTCAAACTAAACAGCACATTGTTTATCAGTCACTGGTCCAGGCCTTTCTTCAAACTAAACAGCACATTGTTTATCAGTCACTTGTCCAGGCCTTTCTTCAAACTAAACAGCACATTGTTTATCAGTCACTTGTCCAGGCCTTTCTTCAACTAAACATCACACTGTTCATCAGTCACTTGTCCAGGCCTTTCTTCAACTAAACATCACACTGTTCATTAGTCACTTGTCCAGGCCTTTCTTCAAACTAAACAGCACATTGTTTATCAGTCACTAGTCCAGGCCTTTCTTCAAGGTAGACAACACAACATTGATGATAAGTCACTTGTCCAGGCCTTTTTTCGAAGTAAACAACACAACATTGTTGATCAGTGATATGTTCAGGCCTTTCTTCTAAGTAAATATACCATTCATCAGTCACTTGTCCTGTGAGGCCTTTCATCTAAGTAAATATACCATTCATCAGTCACTTGTCCTGTGAGGCCTTTCATCTAAGTAAATATACCATTCATCAGTCACTTGTCCTGTGAGGCCTTTCATCTAAGTAAATATACCATTCATCAGTCACTTGTCCTGTGAGGCCTTTCTTCTAAGTAAATATACCATTCATCAGTCACTTGTCCTGTGAGGCCTTTCTTCTAAGTAAATATACCATTCATCAGTCACTTGTCCTGTGAGGCCTTTCTTCTAAGTAAATATACCATTCATCAGTCACTTGTCCTGTGAGGCCTTTCTTCTAAGTAAATATACCATTCATCAGTCACTTGTCCTGTGAGGCCTTTCTTCTAAGTAAATATACCATTCATCAGTCACTTGTCCTGTGAGGCCTTTCTTCTAAGTAAATATACCATTCATCAGTCACTTGTCCTGTGAGGCCTTTCTTCTAAGTAAATATACCATTCATCAGTCACTTGTCCTGTGAGGCCTTTCTTCTAAGTAAATATACCATTCATCAGTCACTTGTCCAGGCCTTTCTTCAAAGCAAGCAAACATCACTCTGTTCATCAGTCACTTGACCATTTCTTTGACTTTCCATCACACTTTCTGATTCAGGAAAGGAAACTTATCCCTGTCCACTTGTTGCTCACATTTGGCATTCATCAAACAGCTGTGTGCACCACTCCTGGTGTACTTTGTTTACCACCACATCAACAGCTAAATGTTGTGTATTATCAAAAGAATTTGTTCCCTGAAATTAAGCTGTTGTTATTGAATTATGTCATAACCCCTTTTATAAATTGTTTTTTTTTCTTCTTCTGGAAGATTTAGTAATCTAGGTAGTGCAGAAAACTAATTGCATATGTATTGTCTATTCAGACTGGTAGTTAAAACAAATTGCATAAAATCATTATTTGGGCTTAATATGGAATGTTTTATGGCTTAGAAGAATTATGTGTATGAGACGTACTGTCTATTTCCAGTGAACACCTCTGGGATGGGGGGAATATTTTACAGTTTTTAATTAATTCATTTGATTCATCAGATAAATGTATGTATTTTATATGCGTTATGACAGGCTGCATTAATTAATGGAGGATATTCATTAGAAAATATTCAGTTGAGTAATTTGACAGTTTTCCTGATATGACATCTTATTTTATGTCATTTGACTGGTTTTCATGACTTGACATCTTATTTTATGTCATTTGACTGGTTTTCATGACTTGACATATTATTTTATGTCATTTGACTGGTTTTCCTGATATGACATCTTATTTTATGTCATTTGACTGGTTTTCATGACTTGACATCTTATTTTATGTCATTTGACTGGTTTTCATTACCTGACTTCTTATTTTATGTCATTTGACTGGTTTAATGAACTTATTTCATGCCATGTAAATGTATAATATACCAAATTGTTTCTATATTTTTAGAGGAGTACAGTTTAAGGATTGAAGATATACAGTTAGTTGATGATAATGTATATACATGTCAAGTCAGTCCTACCAATGATGAAGTGGCTATTGTCAGTGATGTTGCTGCAGTCAATGTACTCAGTATGTATTGTTTATCCTGCATGATTATCAGCCTATTTCTTATCATTTATTATATTCTGAAATTTTGAAATCAGTATGAATCAATTGCTGCTTGGTGGAGTGCAAGAATTCTTGATCATTTCTTAAGCATAGGAACTCAATGAGTATTAAACTTGGGTTGTGCAACCCCAAAAAAAAGTAATTTTCCTTGTGATTTTTAACTTGACTGGTTTAGAAGAAAAAGTCAAGCTATTGTGATTGCTGAGGAGTCTGCGTCATGCAAAAGTTTTAATTTAGATCATATCTCAGAAACTATGAGGTAGCAACATGAAACTTCATAGGTGGATGGATCTCTTTGAGGCGCCAGTGAACAGATGAGTGTTGGCACTGCTTGCAGCGCTCTTGTTTTCTAAAAGTAATTGTCGTCCATCTCTGATTGTCTTTGTTTATGAAGGAACTAGTTAGTTACTAAGTTAGTATGGTTTGTAATTCAGCAGCTCCAGGAACTTCACTTTGTTGTCAATTATGGTTCCTGCTTGCTTTAAAAGTTTAACTGGGTGCATTACAAAAGGTTCAAAACCTATCATTATTGAGTTTATATGAGATTCAATCTGTCAATTCTATCTTAAATCTATTAATTATTTGTTTATCAGTCAGCACCACTATTATCTGACTTATCGTAAAATGTAGGGTTTCAAATTTGTGATTAATAATAGCAAAAAAATATACACTTGTCAGTTATGTGGTGGAGAAAGACGACATATGTGCTTCAGTAATTTCTCGTCTGTCGGAATATAATTGTAGTTCACCATTTTTTGTTTTATCCAGTCTATATTTCATTGTCTGATTGGTGGGGAAATTGGTAATGTCTACAATAAATGGATGTATCTGAACATACCTGGGGTTATATCGTTAATAATACATTTATTGCAAAAAAGTTAATGTCGGACAAATTGCTATTTTTTCCTTAGAACAATATATTTATTCACGATACCAAGATTGACAAAAACTATTTTACCCATAATCAAGTCAAGACAACCTGATTTTCTTGTAAGTTTCTGCTTTTTATTGGGGGTAATTTAGAAAATTTGTGATTATATCTACATTGTATCCTGCATAGTAGAACTACAGATATTTTAACAGTAGTTCAGTATTACTATTCCCTTTAGGTTTTGAATATGAAATGTTAACTACTGTAATGGCCTAGATTTGTAGCTGAGATTGTGAATGTTTCTCCGACCAAAACTTCAACTCGTTATGCTGAAGTTATTCTAGGAACTAAAGCTTTGAAATCATCATTTAAAGAAGAAAATTCATATATTGAGGGTTCAGCGCAATACTGTTGTAACTTGTTCTTATTTCAGTACGAGTTACGACACTGTTGCATTGAGCCCTCAAATTATGTAATTGGACTGTGCTGATGCAACCTCCTCCCCCATTTGCTGTCTCTAGATCTTCCAATTGTCTCACTGGACTTCAGCATTCCAAATGTACTCTCCCGCCCCCATCATTCTCTCCGGATTTCTCCAAATGATGGATGTGTCTATCATTGTTCCGTACTAATTAAAACATTTATCAGACTGGTACTCTAAAAAAACACACAACAACTATCACTATTTGATTGTCTGCTATGGACAACAATAAATATCTGGCCAGTCTAGTCTGGTCAGGATCGAATTCTCGAAACCCATTTCAGGACGACATTGATGGGAATCCAGCAAGTAAATGTCATTAAACTTTCAAAGTTGTCACCCTGTTAGATGCTGCACAACCCAGAGTTCATTTACTTGATGAGTTTGCAAAACTTGGTGGACACTATGAAGCATTGTAGATAGGGTTTTGATGGAATTTACTGAAGTCAATGTGTGTACAGTAACTAGATTTAAGATTTAAAAATTGCCGTCTGTTGAATGATTGTCGTCTGTTTTCTTGGTTTAAGATCATCAACTCGACAAAAAAGAATTTTGTGTTAGATTTTTTTCTCATGCATGTAATTATAAAATGCATCATTCAGGTACTCTCTGGATTTGACTGTGTCAATACTGACATTAAGTTTCTGGTTTCAATTTCTGTAGTAAATAAATTGGCTTAGTGCAACAGCTTAAAGACATTCAATATCTTTAATATGCTGATCTAAAACAGTAGATATACTTTGCTTACATTGCTCCCAAATAAGTCTTTTGCAAATAAAGATATAATGTAAGAATTAGTACACAGCCACTGAGAGGTTATTCGTCAATTTGCAGAGCCCAGAATAAGAAGTCCTTAGTCTAGACCGATCAATTCATTCCTGACTTAGATGACACTTAATACCATATTTGGAAGTGTTGGAGAAATTCTATCATACTTTATTATCTATGTCCAATTTGGATGACAGTTAACCACATAATTGTTAACATCCTACAGTGGACATCTGTCCATATGTTGTCAGGTATCTAAAAGAAGGATTTTTCTCATGAATATTTTAGTTTCAGTCTGTCATTCTACAAAAGTCAGATGTTTTAGAGTTCATTTGTTTGTTTCTGAGTTTCAAACTTTAAAAGAGTCTTAGCTTTTGGTTGCAGATTAATGCTTTTAGGCTCCCGACATCTAATGATGGGGCATATAGAATTTGACTCAACTGTACGTCAGAGGTGAAGTTGATTGTTACCATAGTCATTTATTCCATAAGGAGCATACATGTAATCATGCGTTTATTGAATGCATCGTCTTGTTTACTTACATTAATAAAATAATCTAAGTGTTAAGACTATATGATTATTTGCTTTACAGTCCCGCCGAGCCCTCCTACGTTGAGAGGCGGTATAACAATCCCGGCGATACGAGAACAGCCAACAAACATTACATGTGAAGTCTTAAATGGTAAACCTAAAGCACAGATCACATGGAAGAAAGATGGTGTATTTGTAAGTGAGAATACATATGAAATTGCTAACCTGCAAGAAGATGGTAAGAGAGTTGATACATTAGGTATTGTCACAATTACTGCTTCATCTACCGATGCTGGAAAGAAAATTGAATGTGGGGCTTGGAATGAAGCTATGAAGGATCAAGTTCCCTTATGGACCCAGGCAACCCTAGATGTCCAGTGTAAGTGAAGCTTTTAAACAATTCTCCTCTATAAAAACCCTTAAATGAAACCCTCAAACTTCAGTAAATTTATGATTGATAAACCCTTAAAATACTTAACATGACTTTGTATATCAATCATTTTAAGTGTTTTAACCAATCAGGTAGGTAGAATATAAATAAACAGATTTTGTAAAGAAAGTTGTACATATGGGGGTATGCATATATTGATGTTATTTGATGATTAAGTGAGTTGGTATTCTTGCGCAGTTAGGCTGCATTGTTGGAAGTAATCTAAGTCGGAGCTTGTGATGTAATTCAAAAGAAGTAAGTAATGATGGTGGTTGCTATGTGCTACACGCTATGTACTGCAGCTTCTTCATGTAGGAATCGCATCATTAACTCCTAACCTTTACTCACAATTGGTTATTACCCATGCTTGACTGGTACCAGTTTTTGCCATTCATTCCAATGTAAGCTTTCTTTGTTAAGTTCTATAGAATATTAGACCGAAAGTCTGAAATATTTCACATTTTATCTGCATTATGCATTTTGACGTTTTTTACAATATTGCATTATATCTGATATATTTTGCTTCAATAATCAAGGTTCCTTTGTGAGTAATATCTGTTATCATTGCTTACATGCATTCTATCATTGCAGACGCACCAATTGTACGAATGAGTCACAGCAATCCAGATATGACCATGAGAGAGTACGATGATGTGAGATTCAAATGTCAATGGGAGGCAAATCCGCACCAGATTACTTGGAAGTAAGTTATAAGAGTTACTTCCCTTAGATTTTGAACTTTTGAGGTTGCTAACTCCTCCTTTAATGTTCCCTATGGTATGAAATAAAAAAAACTCTACAAATAAACTAACAGGGATGTGATATATATAGAGCTAGGAGGTTTTATCGCTTAATTGGTATATTGTGATATCAGCTAGTCAATATAAATATCTCAATATTTTTTCAGCATACCGATATTATCGAGTTTTGCTTAGATAACTGACCTCTATGTTTATTATTGTAAAAATAGTTCAAACATAATCTTGATGCATAATTCACATCTAAATATTTGTCAATCTCCTATTATTAAGTGCGTAAACACATAATTATACAAGTGTCAATAGTTTCGACACTGCTAAAAAAGGTACAAATTCTTTGAAGTGTGATTGCCGACTACCCTGTCAGCAGTAGTCTGAATTATTACATATTAAGGCATTATATCAATGTTTTACTGTACATTCGCTATATATATAGCGATACAGCGTGCAGTATTGTTATATATTGTATTACGCTTTTAAGGAGCGATACCCAGGTCTAGATATATAGAATCAGGTTATATTTTAGATGGTACAGATATATATATATATAGAATCATGTTATATTATAGATGGTACAGATATATAGGATCATGTTATATTATAGATGATACAGATATATAGAATCATGTTATATTATATATGGTACAGATGTATAGAATCATGTTATATTTTAGATGGTACAGATATATAGAATCATGTTATATTTTAGATGGTACAGAAACGATGAATTGATTGTAGATGAGGATACTGATGTATTAAAAATTCCAAGAATATCACGGAATTATCACGGTGACATCATCAAATGTGAAGCTTCAAATTCAGTTGGCAGCACAATCCAAGAACATTCCATGAACATTTTGTGTAAGTTTTATCTTATCTTCATCCTGTCTGAGCTACAAGGTTTTAGCTTAATTGAAGAATGTATTGACAATTTTGCTGTGTTTACGGGACAGTGTTGGGTTTACAATGTACAATGCAGGCGCATAATGTAGAAAATCTAGATTTGTGCGGGGAAGCCACTTTTGATTACAATCAAAGCCAAACTGCAGTTAATGATTCAGGGGGGATATTCCTGCCCTACCCCCCCCCCCATATGTACAACCCTGGATTATATGGGGTCAAGTATCAGAAATAAATACTTTTTTACGGGTTCTTACTGCTCAAGTCAGACTGTTCTTGCAGTGAATTTTCTTTCTTTCAGATGGACCAAAATTTAAGAACGAGGCACAGCATGTGTCTGTAGATAACGGGGAAAGAGCAGAGCTCATTTGTGAAGCAGACGGCAATCCTACAGCTGAAATCAAATGGTATCGTCAAGGAAAGTATCAGTTACTACATACTGGCTCTATCTACGTTATCGCCAGTGTGAGAGATGGAATGTTTGGGGTTTACACATGTACTGCCACAGTGCTAGGATTTAATGAAATCAGCCGTGATATTTATGTCACAGAAAATGGTATGTTTATTGTAGGCATTAATGCTGCATTTCCTTATTTCTGGACTAGCATTGTGTACAATGTGTGCTGAAAATGGCTGATATTAAGTCCTCACTTGGACATTGTCAGTTTAATATCTTTTCATAGGTTGATACTTAACCATTCTAGATAATATAATGTTAGTATGATTTTGCAAACTTAGAATTGCACGCTTTTCAACATGTTGATTTGTAGGTTTAATACATTCAAAAGGCTCTGTTGGATAAGAATTACCAGCACTTGTATTGGTCCAGTTACTCTATTTTGCAAAGCTCACTGGTCATATCTCAGTTTTAACAAATGTAAGTTCTATTGTACCTTGCTGTGACAAAAAATGACCACTAATTAACAAACTAATCCCAGCCATGATTATAATAAGACTTGTTCTCAACTTATATTTTGACACTTGTTATATCTAGGTCCTCCGGAGATCATCAGTGACGCCACACAGTATGCTTCACCTGGTGATCGTGCCATGATACAGTGTATGAGTGTATCTTCTCCCAAACCTATCTTCATCTGGTCAAGAAATGGTCAAGCTATAGATTATGCTTCATCCGGAAGATTCTCCGCTCCAGAGGAAGGTTTACCATACGGTGGGAAAAGCAATTTACAAATTATGAATGCACAGGATGAAGATTTTGGTGTATATAACTGTACAGTAACAAATGGGAAAGGAGTGGCTACATTGATGATAACTCTGGAGAAAAAAGGTGAGTGATACATGGAATCATATAGATGTAGATCCTAACAGACAAATGGCTGCCTTAGTTTGTCATAATTATGTTCATTTGTGTCTACCTGCCTCTGTGGTCAAATGGTTAAGGTTTACTGACTTCAAATCACTGCAACCTCTCACTAATAGAGTGTTGTGTTGTGGGTTCAAGCCCAGCTACCAAGCATGTCTCTTTATGTGAGAAAGTAGGCAGTTGCTTACAGAGGATGAGAGTCTCGTGCTGGTTCTTCCCAGGAACGATGGTTAGATGAACCTTTTAACACCAAATATGACCCTGACTGTCGAAAAGGGGCATAATACTCAATGTAAATAAACAAACAAATTGGAATCTAAGAATCTGGTCTTTATAATGATGAAAGTGGTCTCACTTTGAAGTTGAAAAATATTATTAATGATTTTGAAAACTTGTGTGAAAATGTTTGGACGTTGTAATGAGATGGTCTTAATAATGAAGCTTTTCTATGTTTTCTTTTGCTTGAAGTTATGTTTGTATATTGTAGAGGAATTACCATTGGCATTGATTATCGGTGGAGCTGCGGGAGGCGTGGTTGTGCTCTTTGCCTTGGTTATAGCACTGGTAGTGTTCCAAAGATGCAGACATACGGATAATGGTAATTAAGTTTCGAGGTTCATTGAGCTACAAATTTGATGAAACAGCTAAAAGTGATTAAAATATTTTATTGGTTAAAACCAGTAAAGAGGTACCTTTTTTAGCTCACCTGAGTTTTACGAGATGGAAACTATATTACCTGGTCATTAATTATTGGCCTTTGTTCTCAGGTGAGCGATAAAGGGCTAATATGTGGCCCTCTTGTTTTATTTTGAGCTAGACCCCTGAAACGAAGATCTTGGGTTTGAATCTTGTTAGACGTAATTATTTGTTGGTAACCAAGGTAGCAGTCATCTGATCAAATATTCATGTTGTAAATGTTACTACATGTATATTTTTTTAGGTGAAACATATAAACAACAGCCATTTATTTGACATCCACCTTGTTAAACAATTAGAAATCCATTCATTTCAGAGTCCTATGCAGAAACCGACAGCAATACGGAAATCAGAAAACGTGACAAGAATGAGTCACCCTCTGAAATGACAAAATCTACTTTGATGGATCAATGGAGACAAGACTATAATTACAGATACTCAGCTGATTTTGATGATGTAAGTAATGCGTGTTTAATATTTAAGTCAGATTCTGTTGCTATAGGGACTGGTCCTCTCTTAAAACAATTTTTCATCAAGCTTTACTTCACTTTACTTCACGTTTTATAGCAAGCTCTAAGTTAAACATGTATTTGTTTGAAATTGAGATTTTTTTCAAGACAGAACAAAGAAATATTAAATTCAGCCATTTTCTGTGGTGCTTAACTTTTTATCATTTGGCTTAATTTAATGAAAAAAAAACATGCGTTTATTAGAAGATGAAGTGTGATTGGTATGTGTTAACCGAATGTTACTACTTGCAGGTTGATTCTAAATCGAAGGCGGGACAATATGGTGGAATAGACACTGAACGTTATGGCACGATGCCAACTAATTATACAAATGGTCACATGTTCGGTGACCATCCTGGGGATGACCTAGGCCCTTTAAATAGGTAAACATTATTCTGTCCCCATTCTTTGTTAATTAATAAGTATAAATTTAGTATTTCACAAAGTGGTATATGCTATCAATTAAATAAAAATAAAAATTGCCTTGTTTATGAGTTAATATTTTGCTGCAAAAGAACCAATATGTGTTTGTATTATATTATAGATTTGAGAACAGTTACAGTACTGGTTATATTCCATCAACATTTAGAAGTCCATCAAGAACCGATTTTAATGGTGGACGAGTTAACACAAATGATCTTAACAGCGGACGAGTATCCGCAAATGATTTCACATCTGGTCGAGTTTCGGCTAATGACTTTACTAGTGGTCGAGTTTCAACGACTGACTTTTCTGGTCGATTATCAACTGAGCCTTTAGAACCTTTTAGACTCCCAGCTGCTGACTTCACTACTACTAAACTGGCTACAAATGTGTAATGCTTTGTGATTGGTCAGTTTGAGAAGTCATTAATATAAAGTGTGATGTGATTGGATAATATTGTGCTGTTACAAGTGATATGACTGCTTAATGTGTTAATTTGAAGCACTTGATTGGCTGAAATTCCTGGAAATTGAAGTGAAAGACCAAAAATGACTGTATCGACAGCTTTTTGCTACTAAGTGCTTAATTAATAAACACAAACCTTCATGAGGTTAAACAATAAGTGATTGTGTTTATTTGTTGGAAAATTTGTTGTGATTTGTTTATTTGCATAATATACATGTACCTGTGTATGTACACATGTGTCTGAGAGTCTGTTGTCTGATAATTAAGTACTGGATTATAATCATTCAGAATTCCATTATATGTTAACCTTTTGTGTCTTTTAAGAGCTCAGTTCTATGTTTCTGAGTATATACATCTTCATTATGTGAACATTTTCATCAACAAAAGAACTTTTTACTTCTCCTACATGGAAACAATGATTGAGTTTTATACATACTAATTATATTTCGTCAAATGTGTCATAATTCTGAATTGTGTTAGAATCTTATTTCTGTTCATGATTAATGAGTTATGTGGCCATATTAGTCACAGCTGATAGATTAAGTTATTAATTCATTTGTCATCTATATTAAAAGTATTTCAATTTAATTAGCTAGCAAGGTAACATGATAAATTTAAATTGAAATCACTGACATTGATGTCAAGTATTGAATTCATCAGGGTCATAGTGAACAATTTTTTTATATTATAAAATTTACAGCTAATGTGTGAAAATGTCATCTTTTGTCATAGTATAATGCAATTTAAAATAGTAGGGTTAGGGGTTATTTGGCTATATAATGTACTCTTAGGTGGATTTTAATTCTCTTAAGTGGCTATAATTTAGCCCCATAAAGCCCCAAAATACAGAATGTAGCCACATACATGTATGTACCAAAATGTAGAGTCATCCAACTTCATTTATATAGAATTACTTGATGAAATTTATGACTTTATTCATATAGAATAATGTGATGAATTAGATGCTTATTGTCAATGGTGTCTAATCAATCATTGTCATCAATGCCCTTATTTGGAAGTATTGTATGCTAACAATAGTACAAAGTAACAAAATATTGATCTCAGTCCCTTAACTCAGTCTCTTGTTTGTTTTGTTTTCATTTTTTTCATTTTATAGTTTGTTTGATAAACCTGGCCTTATTCTCACAATGAAGTACATTTTGACTTTAAAACTAAAGAAATTCCTTATGAAATTGAAATTATCCTGAAAAACTAATTTTATGGTGTTCATTTCATTAAAACAAATTTCATCGGAATCTTAACATTGTGCTCTGTGAGGGATAATTTAGTAAGGATTTATTTTACAACATTATGTATGTACAGAATATTTAAAAAGACCTGAGTCATAATGTTATGTAATGTGTGATATGATTGGATAATTATGTTTTGCTTGAAGCCATATGATTGGTGCATGAAATTGTTTTCAGTTAAGTCTGATTCAAAAAGAAAACTTGAGTTTTAATGAATTTACAATCATTGTTTTACCGTCTTACATGCCTTTGATTTTTTTCTTACTGCATGCATTTATATTAAGTTCAATTTGCATCAACTTGTTTATGATGCTGATCATTTTTATATGAATTTGATATTATGAGCTATATATGTTATGGAATTTATAAGTTATATTTTATTCAGGTATTCAAATTGAATCTCATATTTCAACTAGCAATCAATTAATTATTTTTATGTTTTCACTGACTCTGGAGTAGTTAAACTCCAGATAAAACCCTCCCTCACTCCCCTCCACCCACTCCCATTGTAGGCTCATGCCAGAAGTTATCATTCTTAATGCACAGATGTCCGTGTTTGTATTTATTAACTGCTTGTGATTTTAGGGAGTTGATCTCACCTTGTTTCAAACTATGCTAATTTTTCTGCCGTAAAAATGGTGTAAAAATGTTTATTGGATTTTATATAATATGAATGATAAAAATTCTTGCTACTGAAAACCTGTATCTTAATTCCTTTTATGGGCAATTCCAGAATTTGGAATTAATTGTTCCTTAAATAAAACTTAAAACACCTGCAAATGTTCTGCAAAAATTAAGGACAATAAGACGACCATGTCAAGTTCCACTATAGTGGAAATATTGAAAACTGATTAATAAAAGTGATCTTAATCTGTTCTGATGACTCCCTGAGATATCTAAGTTTTAGTATATCTTAGAATTCAATGTAGATCCGACCCAAAAATGCAGATTTTGGCCAAGTTATTTAAACATTCAATTTAAAATCATCTAACATCTTCCAATATTTTAAGTTCATCAAAGAATTTCTATAAAATATTTCACAGTTTTTTGGCTGTATGAATCTCATTGAGTATAATTCAGGCATTTGATTTCATATTTTTGGTGTTTTAGTCAATTCATTACTGATTTCATTTTATTTCCAGCATCAGTTTGCTTTTTAATTGTCTTTTATGATTTTTTAGTTTTTGTTGAAATTTATATAAAAAATGTATGATTTTGCAAACCTTTTTAAAGAAAAAAAGGTTTTGCTTTAATTCTTTATGTTTGTCAACATTTATGTTCAAAGTATAAGGTAAAACCTGTGGAGGCAGACACCTTCAAATAAATTCACCCTGTGAATAAAGGCCACTCTTTGAATAACTGTCATTAATTATTTAGAACAGATTGACCTCTGAATAAAGGCTTTCTGTCAGTAAAGGCCACATTTTTGTCTTTCTCAGTGGCCTTTGTTCACAGATTTGACTGTTTTTGCACTACTTTTTTTGTTTCCTCTTTTGTTTTGATTTTGTTTGTCATGAAATTGTTTGATTTTTTTCTTTATTAGTAAAACTACAGTATTTTCTGTCAACTTAGTTCTGAAAACCTGTTTTTATGTTTTGTTAAGTTTTGTAGGGGATTATTTAAACTGTCCTGAAATATTAAATCAGACCACTTTGTGTGTTACCTAGGTCCGTATTCACTAAGCATCTTAAGATTTTCTTTAACTTAAGTCGAATTTTTTACTTAAGTCAAAATTTTGTTTGTGGTAAAAGTTTGTAAACCAGTCATCAAAAATGTGAAAACGAATTATCATTTTCATAATTGGCATATTTAGAACAAAGATTTCTTCCTTTATATTAGTACAAAAGAGTTAAGGAAAAAGTCGAATTTAAGGAAAAATATAACTTAAGTTAAAAGATTACTTAAGATGCTTTGTGAATACGGACCCTGGCCCCGAGGTTTTAAAACATATTATCAGTCTCTGAGCCTTATCTGAGTTAGTTATGATCAGAAAGTAATGATATAATTGATACATAAGTCTGGAGTCTGTTTAAAAGTTTTATAAGTGCTGGGCCAGGTACGGGTAAGTGTCGAGATGAATTCTTCAAGCATGAAATCTGGTCAAATACCTTTAATTATGATAGGTGCTTTTACACAATGAATTTTGCTGTTGTTAAGTACCTTATTTTGTCCCTTTTTGTACTTGAGGATAATTTATAGGCCATTTAGTCAATATGATTTGCAATAATTTATTATTCTTGTATTATATCTTGATTCTAGTCACTGAACAATATAATTATATGTAAGTTACAATCTAATGAATAAGTATGTTTAACACTTTTGTGTATAATTTTGTACATGCAATTACTGTGTAATTTTGTTGATATTTGGATTGATTCCACTGTGGATGTACTGTGTGTACTAGTCATCACCATGTTCACTTCATACTTCTCTAGGCTTATAATTTATTTGTCTGATAATACATTTAAATGGAAACACATTTAGTCAAAGACTTTGATTGTTTCAAGATAATTAGGAAAGTAGTGAAGTTAAGTAACTTGTTTCCCTGTCGTTCCTTCAGTAAAAGTTACTGATTTAGATATTTATACCTTATCTAAAGTAGATCATAACAAGAGCTTGTTGCACAAAGAGATTTAAACTGAGCTTGTTGGCATTGTTGCAAATAATTCAAAGCGGCAACAGTTTTAAAATCATTGAGCGTAATTGAAATTGTATTTCTTTGAATTATTTATTAGTTCTTAAAAGGATTGTGTTCAGCTTACTAAGGTAATATTGGCTACTTAAATTTGATTTAAATTAGTAATTTTAGAAGTTCTAGGTAAGTCTTGATATATATTTATTCTCTATTTCGATCACCATTGTACTATGGTCAACATTTTAAAGTTGTTTATATGATGGTACAAAGACTTTACAGTAACACAAGAGCATCAAAAATTAATTCCTTCATTGGGACAACCATTGCGTAAATTCAAAGCCATTTTAATTGAATTATTGAATTTGATTGCCAGAAAGTTTGTGATTGTTTATATTCCTGAAGTATTGATTGTTATTATAGGGTCAGGTTTTATACTTGGTGGCCATTATTGTCCACCATACATATATTATACAGTACGGTTCGGGTGATTTGTCCGATTTTCGCGTTTCCCCCGCTTTCGTAATCGTCAATTTATCACCCGTATCGGCGATTTTCATCGCGGCATCGATCTTGAAAAAAACGCGAATCACTGCAATGTCGCTCATCACCGCGTTTTATGACTTATTTATAAGTTGGTAATCTTTGATAGCGATGGATCGCAGTGATTCGCAAACGTCTAAAGCCGACTCTCAAGTAAATAAAATGATATTTATTGTGAATCTTTCTTCTACTTTCGCTTTCTGTAAACAGTCGTATGTATTGTACAATGTATGGTGAACCATTAAGGCCACCATAGTATAATAAATAGTTCTGCTGTAAATCGTATTAGTCAAGTATTATTTACAGCTATGAAAATATTCATGTAAAGGCCATAAGAATATTTGTTGATCACCCCTTATCTTGCTGGTCAGTCTGAAGACATCTGATATCTTTGTTCAAATTTAGTTCTACATTTCTCTAAAATCTTCTGTGAAGGAAAATTCATAACACTTCGGAGAGTTTTGATCAAAATTTGATAAGATAGGGAATTCAGCCTGACGTAGGCAATGAGTACTTCAGAATAAAAGTTACAATTCACAATCTTATGCTCGCAATTTGGGGGTAAAAAAAAGAATGTTAAAATGAAAGCCAATGGCGTATATCAGCCCTGTTTCTTCTGTCCCTTCCAAGGTCATTGTTGATAGGTTTGAGTAATCTCAAGTGAGATACATATGGATGATTTGTGAATTGTAGTGGTACAATCATTAGCATTAGACAAAGGTGAATGGCAGTTTTCAATTAAGATATGCAAAATTGAAATGCTAAAGACCGAGGCTTGAAATGATTGCTGACTATAGATATGGTACAGTGGCTCCTGTATTGATTTCCTGCCGATTTGTTCATATGCATGCAGAAATTATTCATTGCTTCATTGCTTTTGCAAGTAATTATCATTCTTGATTTGTGCATTAACTGAAATATTTAAATTATGAATGTTTGAAGTTGAAAACATCATCCTACAGAAATATGATATTCATTCCTATAGTACCAGATTTATGCCTAGTATGATACATGTATTTATTCCTGTTCTTATTGGAATAAAATTAAAGTCACTTACTGCATTAATCTAGCAGAATTATGGCAAAGTTCTAAAATAGAGATTTACAAAAAATGTTCTCTATTTCTGAACAAAAGAATCTGAATTGAAAGCTTTAATTGTCACACTCAACTTCTTGTATGTATAAATTATGTGTAAATTGTGTGTAAGTCTAGTAATTTTCATAATCTCATCTCCATGTGTTCCTGTATTGTTTCAAATGTAATACTTCCAACTTGCTGCTAGTCACCTTCTGTTAGTTTAAAGAATGCAGTTAGAATGATTTAGAATTGTATGAGGGCATATGTGATCATATCAGTAAAATTTTATTTGTAATTAACCTATTTTTTGCTGTACATGTGTAATGATTGTTCATGGTGAATTATGTGAAGTGGTTGTAACTCAGACATAGAAAATAATTATGTCTCTGTTGTACCTGAGACATCATATCATGAAAATGAAGTTCACTTCCATTAAAATACAAAACTGAGTGTTAAATCATAATTTATTTCTGTTTTAGCAATAGAGTGCATGTTGTTTCAATTAATTACCTTGTTTTCATCTCATTGACATTGAATTACCCCACCCACCACCATTCTCACTATACTTGTTTTGTTGTATTTTTTACTTCAAGTGTTCATGTTTATGTTATATATTAGTTAATATAAATATAATTTTAAAATGAAGTTTCTCTGAGAAATTAACTTTCTTTAGTTATACGATGAAAAAATATATACATACAGTAAAATCTCTGTAGAGCAACACCCTGTGGGAGCCCAAATATTGGCCGTTGTTTAGAGGTTGTTGCTCAACAGAGGGCAGCTTTGGAGAAGTTGTACTGTATATTATATATACTTACACCTATATTAGTATCATATTATACTTTTGTATCTATCTCAGAAGCCGACCCTTAAATTATTCCAGAACAATGTATATTTTTGCCTGATGTTTTTATTGTATGAAAACAATTGTGTTATAATTTAGAAGATATACCATTACATCATGTTACTACTTTTATTTTCAACTTATCCTGAACACACTAGAGTACCCTATAACAATTATTGAAATACAAATCTTTGATTATTAAAATTGATATCCATGCTTTTATGATATGTCATAATGTAACACATTAATTGGTTTAATTATATACAAGTTTCAGAAGTTTTAAAGCGAAAACTAGATCCATGTTTTTACTGAACAAAATTCAGTCAGAATATCATTTACTTGATATTTTTTATGATAAAAAATATGAGTTTGGGCAATAATCTCAAACTCTACATAATTGTAAATCTGATTTGTCTGAAGGATATTTTAGTTTGTGTTTGTATATAAAACAAACAACACATGGCTAACTGTTGTGTTGAACACCTAGTATGGTATTTGTTATGAATAAATGTACTGTACTTAAACTAAGTGTTAATTTGTCTGACACTTAAACTGAGTGTTTTCTTTACACTCTAAATGAGTGATAGTCTTATGCACTCAATCTGAGTATATGACTGACTGTTTTTATTGTATAGGCTTATATTTGTTAATGCTGTCCAATTTTTTGTATGTCTCAGAATTATGAGTGCAATTATTGATATATATATTTCATGTATTACATTATATGATGGAAATAAAGTTAATTTTCTAAAAAAAACCTGTGTTTTAGTGCTTCTGTTATTCAGGTTATGAAATGATGAGTTAAATTATAGCACCATCTTAAAGCTCTGTCTGGCCTGATTAATATACTCCTACAAAGTTTCCGGGGGGGGGGGGTATAACAGGGAGTCACCAAGAAGTGTCCATGTGTCCGTACGTGAGGGTAAGCATCTTATGGTATAGGTCTGTTGTCCATAGGCGGATATCTAAAAAAAACTTGGTAGAAATATTCATTAATATGAGGCAATGTGTCCCATGAAGACCAAGTTTAATATGTCCCAGGTCAAGGTCACACTTGGAGATTGAAGGTCATAATTTTGGTGTTTTTGGCATTTTACTAGATTTTGAAATTTGTTAACACAAATGTTTACCCATCATTAGACGATGTGTACTGCTCAACTTTCATGGCTGTAGCTCCAAGGTCAGAGGTTAAAGGTTATAAATCGGTATTTTTATTTTGTGTCCGCTCAATATGTGGGGGATGTGTCTTGTAATAGATCCTGGTCTGTACCTCCTAGGTCAAGGTCACACTTAAAAGGTAAAAAATAGGTTCTTTTTTTCGTGTCAGCTGAGTAACTAGCCTGTGTACTACATTTGTATTATATACTTATGACTCTACACTTGGTGAATTGTTGAGATTTTGGCTTGCGTACCACATATAACTTAATCACAATAGATTTAACAACAAACGTTTATTTATAATAAACAAGTTAAACCAAGAGAAACTAAGTTACAAAATTGTAGAAATTATGACTTCATGGTTAATTAACTATGATTTTAGTTCACCTGGAGAACAGTTAAAGCCACAGACGAATGGTAAGAAATATGTCCTTAATGCAACGTAATCATGTCTCACCAGTTACAAATACTTACAGGTCACTTTTAACTCATATTTGTCAATATATATGTCCTGAACTGCATGAATTTCAAAAGAAACAAATAATGAATAAATAAATAGTTTCTTCATATTAGGACTTTCTGTAACGCGCTTGTGATGATTTATTCACAACAAACAAATGGTCTCTTGATATATATACATTTGTATTGCATTATTCTTTCAGCTCAGAACTAGCAACTAGTATTAAAAGCAGTCAATATACGTATAAATAAATAAACCAGACTCTTTAACATTTTGAAAGATCTAAAGTATTTAAATGGTAAGCCAGAAACTCATATACAATTACAAAGCTAAATATATATATATAAGCCTTTTCATGTCTTACACATATTGAACGAAAATGGCGGAAGAATAGTTTGTATATAAAAATGACACACAGTCAAACAAAGGGTTTTTCATTACAAGATGTAAGAGAATGTAGGAGCTATCCGTATAATACAGACACTTTATGCAGGCGAGCACTTGAAGCTGCCTTTTGCCAATGGTGACCTTAAAATTGTCAAAAATGTTCACGACCTAAAATCTACCTCCTCGTGTAAGATACATGTACACTACTACTAGTATGTTTGCATTAGGTGTCGTGATCACAACAGCGTTTTTACATCTGTTTACGTGATTATCAAAATCGCAACATCCGGTTTGACGTACAGTCGTTTATACACCGTGGTGATGGCCCTTACTGTCTGCTAAACATGACCGTTCGTTGTAAAAACAACAAGTGACGTTTTTACAATGTCCGTTATGACGTCACCAACCAATCCGAGGGGAATCAGACGCTTGCATGGTCGTTTGGTATGAGCAGCAGTTTATGATTATGATTCTTATAATATCTTATAACACGTGACGAATACAATAATCTTGTTGCATTTATCAGACTTACAATAAATTATTTATACCTTCCATGCTATTTCAGTTCATACATGTCGCATAGGTGCTGTCAGAAATAACAAATTCAATGACTTTTTGACATCATTGTCCGGCGCTGTACTTTTCAATTTCGGTTGAATAATAAATGCAGTATGACTCAAACTGCGAAGTGAATTGGCAGACGAAATAACAAAAATCTATCTCTGGAAGAAATGTGAGCAATATTTGTGAATGCGTTGAAATTTCCCAGCATCCCTGAACTTTTTACTAAGTATATCGAACGGTACATCCAATTTCAAGAAAAAAAATTACGTTACCCCTATTTTTAAGATACTGAGACAACCCAACACTGAGCCCATTTTTCTTGTCTTCCAGATGGTCTAAATAAGTATGACGGGGTTACAATCATAAAACTTATTGCCTTTATTGACACGTGGCCTTTATTCGGAGGTCATTTTGGTCCAAATAATCAATAACATATTTTGAAAGAATGCCTTCAGTATTCACAATGTGGCCTTTATTCGGAGGTCGACACTAACACCGGTTTGACTACAAGGATTATTATTAAACAAAATGTAAATATCGATGCTGCGCGAAATAGGCCTAATATTGCATGCATATTTATTGAAAGCAACAACGTGGTATGAAGTTATGAACTGCCATCTCACCTTGACGTCAAATGAATATCATTAATATTAAGCAACCGTACAGCCCAGCAAGTCAATACTTACATAGACTCGTATTTCATATGTTTCAAATCAGTTGTGACTGATATACTTGACGCAAGCACTTCTCTTGCTAGATTCATGCAGAATACGAAGTTAACTCATTGATTGATGGAGTTAACAACATTTAGGAGGAATTAGCATGGTATATTTTAATATAATTATGACTGCTTATTGTATTTTTTTATTTTTTTATTTTATTATTATTTTAAAAAGAAGTGAATTGGAGTATTTATACGTTTTTACTTCGATTATTTTACTTATCGTGAATATTGAACATTTGATATTGTAAAATTCATTTAACAGTCGCATTATTTTTTAATAAGGGTAATTTTGTTATATTATACAAAACTGTGATGAACAACAGTTCAACATGAGGTATGTACATCATTTTATGATTATAGGAAATTATCCATTGTTTACAGTTGTTTTGCTTCTGAAACGTTATAATCCATATATTTCAATAATTCTGCGCAGTACTATAACTTGTAAAGTATATGATTCTAGTAATCAATATAAATATTAATAACAATCAATATTTTCCCTTAATCTTGATGAATCCATGTAAACAAATTTAATGACAAATATCTACATGTATATATCATATTTTGCTGTAAGTATATCTATATCCGCCTATTTATTTTCAAACCAAGAATCAGTACATTTTTATAAATCGGTGTTTACGCCCCTTTTTCAACAGTTAGAGTCATATGAAGTCCACCTAAACATCGCTCCAGTGGGAAGAACCAGTACTAGACTCCCATCCTCCGTAAGCAACTGTCTACCTTCTCATATAAAGAGTCATGGTCGGTATCGGGGCTCGAACCCACGAACCTTCTTACAGTGAGAGGTTACAGTGATTTGAAGTTAGCGATCTTTACCACTCGACCACGGGGATGGGTCTCAGTACCATTTTCTTACAAAGGAAAACTGCTTAAAATATGCATTGTTCAACATTGCTCGCTTCATCTTGCAGTCAGACATAATCATGATGCTGATACGTTTGTTGAAGTCAGTCTCAAATCAAAATTAAGCACAATGTACATAAAATCTACATTCGTTCCCATTGTATCATTTTTAAAATTCAAACGGCAATTTTAAACAAGATAAAAAGAGCGTTGACTAGTAAATTAGTTAAATGTACATTGTATATTTAAATAAATTAAATACTTTTCATAGAATAAATCAAGTCAAACCTCAATAAGCTGAAATTAACATCTGAGAGAACTTAGATTATGTACATTTGTATAAGTTTTATTTGATAAATATATTGGATAACAAATCACCATCAGGAGCGTAGCTTGCCCTATAATAATGTTCAGGCGCCTATATGAGGGGGTCTGGGGCATCTTTTCACCGCAGATTGCCGAAGACGCATTCTGCAGCATAATCCGGTGTGCCATAGCCTAACATATTTTAATATGAAGAGCTTGCATTTTTCATGTGAACTGATAGATTTAAATCATTTTGAGTTTTCAAATGATTTTCCATGAAAGTTGCAAACGTTTCGTAACATCTGCATTTGTTCCTGTTCCCTTCTTACATTAATATCTAAGGGAAGCAACTCGAACTGACTTTTGAATCCAAAAAAAATTTTCCCACGGTCCTCAGACACATCTTTACATAATATCGTTTTTGTGATTATAATCAGCTAAACAAATGTTTGACTTTTAGATAGGGATATTAGTAAGGATGTTAAATTAATGATTTGAGGCAGAAAAACGGGAAAATAAAGTCATAATCACATTTTGTGATTTTTAATAAGGGAGATAATTTGAACGTAGTGGTATGGTGATTTGGTGCAAAATTCTCCGTAATCTGAAAATCATTTCTTCTATATTTCTTAGATTCTTTGTCTCAGGATGATATTAAATACATATTTATATAAAGTTATCTTTAAATAGGCTATACAAATAGAAAAAATATCGAATTTCAGAATTTGATTTTGAACAATATCATCATATTTTTTTCATTTTCAATTCATGCATGTTGTTATACACCCGCACACGAAGTTTGAGAAGGTATAATGAAGTCACTCTGTCGGTGGGTCGGGCGGTTGGTTGGTCCGTTCGCATACAACATCACAAATTTGTGGAGCGAACTACTTCAACATTCCTTAAGCGATTGTAATGAAACTTTAAATATGTTATTACCATAAAGTGTAGATGTGCAGGACACAAGTTCCATGCCTAGTGATTCACACATTCCAGAGTCATGTGCCCTTGAACTTATCCATATAGTGTACTGTCGCATTCTTAGTTTCAGCCAAATAAAAAAATTACCCACCGCCTCCCAACCCTTAATTTAAATCATTTCCTTAAATTTATTAAATTGATTTAACATCAACAAGACAAACAATTGATACGTACAGAAATATTGCGATTTTGTACTAAAGTGTTAACTGTATGAATTAACCAAGTTACGAACAAAGTCTGTATAACAATAGACATAATATAAAATGTAGGCAACATTTGTAGTGATGAAAATTGGCTTGAGAATTGTCTAAAGATAACATAAGTTCAGACAAGTTTCCACCTATAATATTATTTTATATAACTCATAAATCAAAGTACTGGACGATTTTCATGTTGATTCCATGTCACGATTTCTGACTTATGTCGCAAACGTACTTCATGATTCATTTGTTGATTCCATGTCTCGATTTCTGACTTATGTCGCAAAAGTACTTTATGATTCATTTGTTGATTCCAATTGACAATTTCCTACTAATGCCGCGAAAGTACTTTATGATTCATTTGTTGATTTCATGTCACGACTTCTAACTTGTGTCGCAAAAGTACTTTACGATTCATTTGTTGATTCCATGTCACGATTTCTGACTTATGTCGCAAAAGTACTTCATGATTCATTTGTTGATTCCATGTCACGACTTCTGACTTATGTCGCAAACGTACTTCATGATTCATTTGTTGATTCCATGTCACGATTGCTGACTTATGTCGCAAAAGTACTTTATGATTCATTTGTTGATTTCATGTCACGACTTCTGACTTGTGTCTCAAAAGTACTTTACGATTTATTTGTTGATATCATCTCACGACTTCTGACTAATGTCGCAAACGTACTTCATGATTCATTTGTTGATTCCATGTCATGATTTCTGACTTATGTCGCAAAAGTACTTCATGATTCATTTGTTGATTACTTGTCACGATTTCTGACTTATGTCATGTAGGTATTTTACGATTCATTGGTTGTTCCATAGTGATGATTTCCTACTACTAGAAGCTTATATAAGTGAGAAAACTGACTTTAAGGATCGCTAAATGATATGTTATTTATATCTATTTATATCTGTATATTTCAGGCGATCTTTCGTGTGATGTTACGTCTGTCTCTGGTGATGATGAACATAAGGACATCACACCAAGTAGTGCGTATGTGTATTTTATTACACTATTGTATGTTTAAGTATGTTCGAGATAGTCCAAAATCAGTTAATTCGAATTTATTTTTTATATTACATTATTTGATTGTTTAGTACGTGTGCAAATAAAAGAAGTTCATTTCTTATAATTATGTATGATTGATTTCACTCCACATCTAGACACTAAATTTCAAGCTCGTTCGCTTTAACTGATCTCATTTCCTTTCTGATCGCATTTTCGCATTTTTTCTAATTTTCTGTATTTATAATCTTTGTTATTTGTATAACATTGCGTCTAGGTATATGTTTACGTTATTATGTCTGTATATTCTGTATTGTTACGTCTTGTTCTACTGTAAATAAATTACATCATTTCATGATAAATGGAGAAAGGAAGAATTCGAGTAATTTGACAAATTAGAGATCCCCTTAATCTGTTCCCTTGACGCTTAGATTTTAATGTTCTATTTCTTGGTTTTAAGGTTCCGATCATCTGCGGAAACTTTGTAGTTTAAGTCCCTTGTTGAAATGTGGTATCTTAATTTCCATTTCAAATCAATGCCTAGTATATATCCGTATTTTCACTTTTACGGAGCCTCCATCGTCGACTGGTTGTGGTCACTTACTTGTTCTTATTAGACCCTCACCACTTCGAGTTCGAATACCCACGGGACAAGATGTTACATGGTAAGACAGCTGTCCAGCTAGCTGCTAGAATGTCGATGGTTCTATTTTGGTCTTCCTCAAACGTTAAAGAAAAAAATACACCAAACGACTCTGACTGTTGGTTCCACGTTTAAAAAATCTAAAAATCTATGCATGAAATATATCTGTATTTTCACTTTATATCTACGCATGAAATATATCTGTACTTCCACTTTAAATCTTTCATGAACTGTATCTGTAGTTTCAATTTAAATCTAAGCATGAACTATATATGTACTTTCATCTTAAATCTATGCATGAAATACATATTTACGTTCACTTTTAAATCTATGCGTGAAATATGTCTGCACCTTCACTTTAAATCTATGCATGAAATGTATCTGTACTTTCACTTTAAATCTATTCATGAAATAAATCTGTATTTTCACTTTAAATCTATGCATGAAATATATCTGTACGTTCACTTAATCTATGCGTAAATATATCTGTACTTTCACATTAAATCTATGCATGAAATATATCTGTACATTCACTTTAAATCTATGCATGAAATATATCTGTACGTTCACTTAATCTATGCGTAAATATATCTGCACTTTCATTTTAAATCTATGCATGAAATGTATCTGTACTTTCATTTTAAATCTATGCATGAAATATATCTGTATTTTCACTTTAAATCTATGCTTGAAATATATCTGTACGTTCACTTAATCTATGCGTAAATATATCTGTACTTTCACATTAAATCTATGCATGAAATATATCTGTACATTCACTTTAAATCTGTGCATGAAATATATCTGTACGTTCACTTAATATATGCGTAAATATATCTGCACTTTCATTTTAAATCTATGCATGAAATGTATCTGTACTTTCATTTTAAATCTATGCATGAAATATATCTGTACTTGCACTTGAAATCTATGCATGAAATATATCTGTTCTTTCACTTTAAATCTATGCCTGGAAAAAGTCTGTACTTACATTTTAAATATATGCATGAAATATATCTGTACTTGCACTTTAAATCTATGCATGAAATATATCTGTACTTGCACTTTAAATCTATGCATGAAATATATCTGTACTTTCACTTTAAACCTATGATTTATGCATGAAATGTATCTGTACTTTCACTTTAAACCTATGATTTATGCATGAAATGTATCTGTACTTTCACTTTAAATCTATGCTTGAAATATATCTGTACTTTCACTTTAAATCTATGCTTGAAATATATCTGTACTTTCACTTTAAACCTATGATTTATGCATGAAATGTATCTGTACTTTCACTTTAAACCTATGATTTATGCATGAAATGTATCTGTACTTTCACTTTAAATCTATGCTTGAAATATATATGTACTTTCACTTTATACCTATGCTTGAAATATATAAGTATGTACTTTCACTTCGAATCTATGCATGGAATATATCTGTTCTTGCACTTCATATCTCGTATAACTAGTATTTAAATTGTAGATTAGTGAAAAATTATGTCTGTCATACCGACTATATTCTTTTTTATAGTAACCGCTATATCATGTTCGTCAAATGACGTATGTTTGGCTGCTGATCCGAATTCAGAATGTGCTAATGCCCCCGGGCTGACCGTGAATGGTTATTGTGCATGCAAACAGGGCTACATAGAAAATGAATCGTGGGTTTGTACTTTAAAAGGTTTGTGTTTATACCTTGTATATAGTGTTGTACATGTCGTTCTTGTGTTTGTGTCGTTCGCATATATAATTATGTTGTGTTGTATTCAATCCAGTATATTTTGTCTGTACTTGTCTTAAGTCCACATCCTGACAGGTTTATTATTTTAGTTTCGTGTTTCAGTACTAAACAGCTCTTGCTCTAGCGATTCAGATTGTCAGGAAATACCCCTGGCGGTATGTAATCAAAATGGTACTTGCGCATGCGCGCCCGGATATGGAGACTATAACAACAATGATGTCTGTGAAAAAGGTATTCTATCCTATTATCCATTCTAATTTTACAATCGGTCTCGTCTCATGTATTTGGCTCTTTCATCAAAAACATGTGAAATATTATGCATGAACATTATTCACAATGTGTTTTCTCTTCTGCGACTTAATTTATGTACATATACAGTCCAGAAAGTGTTGATACGATATATATTTTTTGCAATGAACAAAATATAAGACGTGATATTACGAACATTTGTAAGGTAAGAATGTACAAATATATTGTTATTTGTTAAATATATGTTTGCATGACTTTGATTAATTATGAGTCACTTGAATAGAATAATTCATTCATTGAACTATGAACAGTTTTAGAACGACCATGTGTTGCTGATGGTAGCTGTACGATGTTCCTCAACCATACAACTTGTTTTTCAATCATCGGGGTTTATGAATGCTCATGTAAGGATGAGTATATTGAGGAAGATCACGTTTGTAAAACAGGTGCTTGTATAAGTATATTTTCTCGTTTTTTCTAACACCCAGCAATGAAATGCAACGTACACTTCACCTCATCCGCATTGTCGAACCTGCTGGGACCAATTAAACCGACGACAACATATTCTGGCAGTTCATCGTCTTATTACTACTGTTTCCAATCCCTGTGTTTCCAATCCCTGTGTTTAATTGTCCCACGTCGGACATCTTTCTTTCAAGTTATCTTTTCTACGGATACATTGCAGGGTACATTGCTCCAAGAATCGCCACCTTTGAATCGCCTGAACTATTCTAATAGTACAAGATATTAAGATATTTAAATAGAGCCATTAGTTAGTTTGTTTCCAGTTTTACTTCAGTATAAACCTTTATCCATTAAATACTGAAACTTCTTCTCTTATTTAATACTGAAACTTCTTCTCTTATTTAATACTGAAACTTCTTCTCTTATTTAATACTTCAACTTCTTCTCTAATTTAATACTGAAACTTCTTCTCTTATTTAATACTGAAACTTCTTCATGTTTAGCACAGTCATGCTAATTCTTGAAAAATCAATATGAAGATGCAAAAATATTTTCCAAAAGAATGGATGCACTTACAAAACTCGTGTACTCTCTGTGAATTACATTTATTAAGTTTGTATATTTTATACCCATGATGTCCATAATTAGTACATCAAAATGGAGCCGACCGATTTTGGGTACCTTAATTTTTTTTTGGTTTTCAACATAGAAAGTAATTTACCTTGCAGGGACAATGCATGAGTTATTGTGTCGTTGAATTTGCTTTGAAATCTATGGGACTAGCCAAATTGTTGAAGATCAAAGAAAAAGGAAGATCCATTTTAATAAAAACCCACGGTGAAAAGATGCAGATTTTGACGCCATTTTTGTATTTTTGCCCTGATGAGTCGAAAGGACGAAACCGGTTGGCAATTTTAAAATATATATATACTACCTATTTAATGTTAATTATCTTTTATTATTATATAACATATTTATATATATAATTATATAATAATGAAAAGTAATCAACATTCCATAGGTATTATATATTATTTAATAGCCGACCGATTTCGTCATTAGACTCATCAGGGCAATAATACTAAAATGGCGTCAAAATTTACGTAGTTACATAGCAACGTCAGCGTAATAACATTTTATATATAATTTACCGAGGCAATTATATATATATATATATTGAATTTATTTACAGCATTGGGTGAGACATGTTCCTCTAACAAAGACTGTCTCAATCATGGGAAGTGTCAACCTGGATCTGATAAGTGCGCATGCGCACCAGGTTACATGTCAATGGGCGGTCACTGTGGTATGTAAGACCTTAACCTTAATGTCGTTTCAGATCAGAATTAATCATCTTAGTTCTGATCTGACGTACTATTTTAAATTTATTATTTTTTGTATTATCAATCACGGTCTTTTAAGTCAATTTCTCAACATCCGCCTCCTAATCTGAACGCGGGAAATGTTATTCATTTTATCGAGCTTGGGGGTAATATTATGGTCTTACTCCATTTCAACTCTTTTCGTACAACAATATTGAACAATGTATTAAATATATGACCGAGTGCTATGCAATAAAGTCAGTCAGAAAATAAGAAAGTCAAAGAGGGTAAGAAATGAAATCCTTATACCTTCACGACTCTCAGTATGATCGCACGTACGAAATCAAAGTACTGAACGTACTCATGGAAACTGTACTTACATAGATTTGCACGGCAACATGGAATGGGAATTATGTTAACAATTGCATGACTGATGTAGAAAAAGGTAATATTTTAGTTCGCTTCAAAATGCATGCGCACCGAGTGAGTGACCGTATGGTAAACTATGGTTCAGTTTTCAAACAGTCACTTTATGTGATACTGACAGAATAGTAAACACATAGAGATTCGATTTTAAAACAGAGATGTTTAATTAATGAAATGTGTAAGTATTTCTCATTTAATTTATAAATGGTTTCAGTCAGCGGTTCAACTAGATTACAGTATTCTATAATCTGCTGGGGATCAGCTCTGGCTGTATTGACTTTAGTAAAACATTTTGTGTAGGTGGATATTACGTGATTTGCAGGTAATAAGTTAAATATTTATCTGTTTTGTGTCTCATCTATTCCAATCGGTTTGATCAACTAAATAATTCAGCAAATTGCTTTACTGTTGATCTGATTTACAGCCAAACCTGTGAACAAAGGCCAGCCTTGGGAAATACATAATGTGGTCTTTCTTTACAAATGGTTTTTATTCGGAGGTCATTTTGTTCTAAATAATCAATGACGGTCTTTTAAGAATGGCTTTAAGCCACAGGGTGGCCTTTATTCAAAGGTGGCCGCTATCACAGTATTGACTGTAATGCATTAAGTTTGTTTTGATATTTGATAAAATTTCACCAAATTTGTTGAAGTAGTAAAAGCTTTCTCTCCCACATATGATGTAGTAAAAGCGAGCGAACGATCGGATGAACGAACGAACGGACGGACGGACGGACGGACAACTATGATATCGTAATGTACCAAACATTCACTAGTACAGACAAACTTCCAGATGTCACGGAGCAAGCTGACCAGGTCGGTGGTTCCACCCAGATGTCTGTTGTCTTCATCAAAAGTTAAAACTGAAAAAAGTCGCCAATCAATCCTGGTCTTTGTTGCGATGTTTAATTTTCGTGAAAAGAAAATACAGTACAACCTCTCCAGGTCGGCCTCTTTCTTGAGCAACAACATCTCTGTAACAATAACATGAATTTTTACCATGCACGATTTAAATATTATTTTAACCTCTCTAGAGCAACAATCTCTCAACAGCAGCAACATAATTTTGCTATTCCCAAAGGATGTTGCTGTGGAGAGGATGCACTGTATAAGTGTCATGTCGTCATGGCGTTAAGGCTGTTTGACCCTATGTTTTAATTTCAAATTAGATTTATTAATTTTGGTTTTCAGATTGCTATCAGTTACTAAAAACTGCTTTTTAAGAAGAAATGATGCTGACAACGAATCATAGTGAACGTATTTTTATTATCACAGTAACATTAATGTGTGTATCATAGAGCGGTTGATTTTTTATTATTATTGATGTTTTTACTATTGATTATAATTATACATGTATTAAAGACGTTTTCGGTAGTTCGCTACATTTTTCACATAGACATATAAGAAAAAATAAAACTGATCAATGATTTTTTTTAAACTTTGCATAATCGTAGCATATGATAAGAGAGACATTTTAAGCGACTGATCTCGTTTTTTAGTTATCTGCCCTTGAATTAGAATTTCTGCTTATTTAGGTCATTTCAAGGGCAGTCAAAATGATACTGTAATGATTTCTATAACACACTGTATCTTGTTTGACCAGACGGTGCCCACAACATGGGGCCATCAGTTCAATAAAAACAGCAGAGATTTCCAGGGTTAAAGGTATCCTGGGCTGATGGGTAGAGATGTGACGTTGTGAAACTTTCACTGAATTAAAGAATTAGTATCTCACTTCTCGTCTGATTACCAAATCTCGCGTGATGTAAGGTGCTTGCTCTCAATGTCAACCTAATTAACTTGATTTTGTTGACATACAGTCTCCCCTGCCCAATATGTAACAATTCCTTGGAACTATATCAGATAGTTCAAATATAAAGAGATGATTCGTTAAGTGTTTACCTGGGCTTTGTTACTGATTATTCCAAAGTAAAGTTACAGGGATTTTATTACTGGTTATTTCATTGCAAAGTTACGGGAGTTTTGTTACTGATTATTTCATTGTAAAATACAGGGATTTTGTATACTGTTATTTTATTATAATGCTGTTGTGATATTTTTTTATTACATTGTATTTGTTTTGTTTAATATGATATGTATGCATTCATCGAAGTTTCTAACATCGGCCAACTTCCGTGTTTAGTTTTTCTCAAAATTAGAAGTATTACAGTTATTTACACAGACATGTTATCTTTGTGAAAATTTTCCAAAGAATATGACTCCTCGACATTTTGGGAAATGAAAAGAAAACACAGTCGCTATAGTAACGTCACTACGCACTATCCGGTCAACGACGTTTTGACGTCGACGTCAACAAAATATACTTTAGGCATCGAGCAGGAAAGGGAAGAGAATCAGTTAAATGGAATACCTCGCGATAAGTGTATGTTCATATCATGTAATTTTTTTTCTTAACACATGTGATATATTTGTTCATTATTATTCGATATTTTATTCCTAATTGTCCACTGAACCAACTGATACGCCATTGAAAGTGAATGAAATTAGTACACGATGTTATTACTATTAAGTATTTTGCAATGTGTACATTTTATATCTTAAAACTTTGTTAAACAAATCCGTCCACAATTACGTATCAGAATCACAGAATCATGGTACATTTATAAGGTTAAAAAATGTTTGTGTCTGGTTACATGCTTATTAAAACAGATAGGTAGGTTTCGGAACGAAATAAAAAGTGTAGGGTCGTCGGGAAAAATCAGGTTAGATCTAGTAACAAGAAACAAACAATTTTTTACGCCTAAAACGTTTTAACTTCTGTTGTTGTTGTTGTTAACTTTGTTTCTTCAAATTTTAATAAACTCGTTATCATTGAACTATTGGTGTTTCTTATTTCAGTTGACATATAAGTCATTACTCTGAATACAAATACAGCCAAACATGTGAACAAAGGTCACCCTTGGGAAAGACAAAATATGACCTTAATTGACAGGCGGAGGTCATTTTTTGTTCTATCTAATCAAAGACGATTTAAAGGTTGGCCTTTATTCACATGGAGCCGACCGCTAACACAGGGCTGACTGTATATTAAGCTGTCAGTCAACTTTGTACTCTAGTATTGATTTGGTTAAAAATAACCTGCCTGGAATTGCATCGCATGCGTTATAACTGTCGCTTGATCACTGGGTTTTTTGTTTAATATATTATACAATATTGATAGAATGGTAGATTTGTGTATATTTTGTACACTCTAAACCGTGATGTTAATTGTATTGATTTCAAATTAAGATAAAAGTTGATACGTAGTAAGTGGTGTTATTTCAAAATGTTCATCTAAATTTCCAGTGAACTAAATTATTCTGTTATTAGCGGTATGACAGTTAACTAAACAGTTATTAGTAACTAGTAGTTACGTAAAATAATAAGGTAATTCCTGTGTGCAGTGTACAATGTAATAGAAATATTATCGCGCTGTTTTGAGCTGCACCAGATTTCTAATACCACAGTTGTCAATAAACAATGAACCATATGTCATAGACTACATGTACATTTCGCACTTGCATATAAACGTATGTGACTGAATCAATATTCAAGTGTCATTTTCACACAGGAGTTTCTTGATAAGCCATTAGTCTATGACGCAGTAACATCAGCTGAGGTTAGTTAATAATCAATATCCTGAAAAATGTAAATAAATATAAACATGTACTTATAAATCCGTTGCTGTAACCCCATTACAGTCAGATTGACCTAAAAAAACACCAGTCAGGAAAAGTAGTACTAATCTGACTTAGGTGTTTACTGTCATTCAAAGACGTCATTAAAAAACTAAATATAAAATGTATGCCAATTAGATTCAGACTTGATTGTAGAATATGTCATATACGTGTGTAAACTGTATGTATTCTATATCAGGACACAAATAGGGAGACCTGCACCGGGCAGCCGGGTCCACAAAGGGTACCAGCACCGGGACATGATAAAAACTGTTTTCTACCGGAAATATGACATACATTAAATCGTCCGTCTGTCCGTTAGTTTGTTTGTTCATTCAGCCTTATATGATGTTTACTCACAATGTATGACTATAAACATAACGTGACCATACACAAGAGATAAAAAACTACAATAAATGTAAAGCAATGTTTTTATTTCTACATAATGAATTGACATATCAACAATAAATAACAAAGTACATTAATCCTAAGTATATATACATTAAGTAACTATCATACGATACAAACAAACAGTTCATTCAAACCTGTTTAAAAAGGTCACTAAAATGAGACATTATAAGACCTCTAAACAAAGTTGGGCTGAATTTACAGGCTATTTTATCTGTAATATAAATTCGTACTAACAAGGACTTATAATCATACATGGATTCGCAACTTCCGTATTAACAGTTTAAAGTAATCAAATCCCGGGATAATAAGACGTGAATCAACGGGAATACAAGCTATTGTTTACAAAAGTGAAAATACGAAAATATCCGTGATAATCCGAATGATAATAACAGCGAAAATATCCGTGGTATTCCGAATGTTTAATCTCGGAGACGAAAGGATTATATAGATGTCCGCCATCTTGGAATTTAAAATGTTCGACTGATGCCTTTTTCAATGCTTATACTTAGACTTTGTGGATTATAAATGTATCTCAATATCTTTAAGGAATTTGTTGCATCCTTTACCAATTTCCCGTGCCCAATTGCCAGAGTTTTTTTAGTATAATCAAATTTGTAAACACCAAGTATTACAGCTGTCGGACATTGCCGAGTATATAGCAATGCATTGTGGGATCGCCGAACGATATCGTTTGAGCTATTTTTAGCAGTTGCGAATCCATGTATGTATATAAGTCCTTGAGTCCTTGGTACTAACATATCACGATTATTCAGATAGTGGCCTTTATACAAAGGTGGTAGTTAACTCAGATAGGGTCGTACAAGAGAACATGTCAGTTTAGTCGACATAACTGACACAAATACGTAACGATCTGCTAACACATGTGATAATTCATATATTTCATATCATACTTTCTATTATTGGGGGTATTTTCGTCTACAAGAGAATCTATCATCACAAAGTTTACACCTTCATATTAAGCGTCACAAATACAAACTTGATTGAAAGAAGGCGGTCGTGCTTCTTTGAAACTCTAGTTATCAAATTGTTCCGCTGTAGATACATAAATACGAAAATGTAGCAAATCTGAGAATAATATACAGATGTGAAGAACATTATCAAAATCTAGATCCATTGGCAAAGCGGAAAATGAAGCACTCTGTCATCTAAGTACATGTATTTCATAACCGAATAATTATTTCATAATAACCAATGTATTACTGATTTAATTTAATTGAATCTAAAATAATAATTAAAAGTATAATTTACAATCACATGTATAACAATCAATTTTGACACAAACGAAATCGAGACAGACAATGGCGAACAATCATCAAAGGGAAGCAACTCAAGTCGTTTTTGGTAAAAGCTAGTTCATTTCACTACGTAATAGATCTGTTATTCAGGAGTTGATACGGGGTTGTGAATGGATTACCTCCCGTGAATACAAACTTCAGTTGACAACATTATAAAACAACTATTTAAATAAATGAAAATAATCAAAACTCAAGTACCACGTATACTCAGACTTTTTGTTAGCGATAGCTTTGTCAAAAACACCTTCATAAAACCAGTACTCCAAGCAGTTATAGTAATTAATAGACTTAGCAATATCACAATTTCCATCCGTGCTATTTCATATAACTCTTTGTTGACCTTAAATTCTGCTGAAATCCGTCCTACATTTTGCACTCTTGTGGACCGAATCTTCCTTCCAGAGGGAGCTTAAACTATATTTTTGTTTAAAATGACTACAGTAAATATTGACGAAATGAAAGATGTAAACATTTCCAACATTTACATCAACAACAGTCAAACGTGTTAGGACAACGTAGCAAGTCGAAAGCAGCTGTCAGATTGACAAAAAGCATGAAAAATAGAATTATTTAATGTACACGTAATACCGAGTTACTTTCGGAAAGTCTACGATTTCACTTCCACCGAAACTTCCATTTTTGGGTCTGAATTAACAACCGGTTAAAATCCTTTTCTCACACCCAAATGATGTCTTCTATGTTTACTTAAATAATGTTGTCATCGTGAAATTTATTTCAGTCGTCAGTTAATCATTGACATTTGCAGACGCATTCAAACGTCTACAGTACTCAGTTCCCCACTCTCTTAAAAGACCCTCACAATAATTGAATGTCCGACCTAGTTTATTGTAAATGTGTTTCATTTCTTGATCACTGTAAAGATATTTGGCAATTTCTGAAGGCATTCCCTGCAAGCAAAAAGATTACCGAATATGACAATTCTTTTATTTGAAATTGGCCACCAGCCCATAACACTAATATAAACAAATAAATGTATGAAATAAATCGAAGGAACTGACGGATACACGACCAGAGAAACAATGTGTTTGTTTTCAGAGGTTTTGACGACGTTTCTCAACGATGTCACAAGTTCGGTTACACAAGGCGGTCGGTTCAACTAACTAGCTTTCCTGGACTGGACGCTCGTATTCTAACCAGTACTATCTTATTGGAGTCGACATTTGGAGAAAAATTCACATTTTGTCAATTTTCCATAGAAGGGTATGAGCCACTCCGACTTGGATTCGAACTCGGGTCGCCGAGTAACAATCGAGCACACTAACCACTGGACTACAGCCGCGACCGACGGAGAAAGAAACAACAAATACAACCACTTAATACGGATAGCTTATGGATAAATACCTACCATTATTCCTTGCTCGCGAGTGCTGGCTATGTTTCTCACCATATATAGGATCGTTGAAGCTACAACGCGCAAGTTACGCTCAGCTATTTCTGACAGAGGTTCCGAGGAAAGCCCATAGTCAACAGGTTTCAACAGTATCTGAAAACAGTGCATTCATCAGTACAGTCACTATGTTATGTCTGGATAGCTATTAGTTGTTTAAAAAAACATTCCCTGGACATTTAATGTTTGACAATTGTACGTTTGGTTAAACAAGTCATTTTATTCTTTTAAGTTTTAACCATTGCAATTCAACATTATATCGTGAATAAGGCAATGGTGACACAAGCATATAGGGTGGAGCTTTATAAAATATGGATAACTTGTTTTTCACAATTAGTAATACTGTACGACAGAAAATGTGTTTCCAAGAACAGCTGGTTTTCGGCTAGCTTACAGTCTGTCTATGAGGTAACCAGCCTCATGGTATTCGAATGCTTCGGTCTTTTCCGATGTTATAAATTCAAATGTATCATAAAATGGTCCATCCGAAACATGTCATAATAAAAGCAAGTAGTATAATAAAATACATGTATAGTATTACTTACTGTTGTGACCAAACTCCGTGAGACGAAAATTCCAACCATCAACAAAAATGCTTCCATTGAACCAATGTTCACAGTGCGTCCATTCTCTGTGAACTCCATCCGATCCTTGATTCATACAAACAAAGTTCAGTTAGAATAAAATGACTTTTTAACAATGAACACTCCTTCAACTGTGGTACATAGTACTGTATTTATGTTACATGTACATCAAATGATTCATGATTACTTTGAAACGAACAAAAACAACAGTGTTTGCTTGTTCATCCTTTTACATCGTTCTTGGCACGACGTGAATCCCTACATACTTTGACTAGTCCACCCATATACTGCGAGTTTCTGTATACTTCAACACAAACTGTTTTCGTATTTAGTATGTTATATCCATGGTTTGAACTCATGACAAATATACAAGATTCCTTGTTTGCTAGTTTGTTTGGGTTTTAGGCCCCTTTTCAACAGTCATATACGAGGCAGACAGTTCACCTTACCATCGTTCCTGAGAAGAACCAGTGCTAGACTCCCATCCTCCGTAAGCAACTGTCTACTTCCTCAAATAAAGAGACATATTCGGTAGCAGGGCTCGAATCCATGACCCTCAATCAGCGAGAGGCTACAGTGATTTGGAGTCAGTGACCTTAACCACTCGACCACGGAGACGGGTCACAAAATTTCTTACGTATTAAGCGTGCAGATAGCAATGGATAATAGTGCATAGTAAAAGCATCAGGTTTGGATTTGTTATTCAATACATCCTTACATGGATTTCGTAGACTTACCTTTTCTACCTGCCAAAAGTAACCCTCTGGGAATCTTTTTCCATTACGTATAAGTTCAAACACTGCCGATTTTCTGTGTGTTCCTAATACACCTGTTCCTGGCTGGAAGGTGAAGAATAATATAGTCACATATTTCTCAAAAGAAAATCTAGAAATATATATCAAAACGAAAAACGTGTAACATCTTATTTTTAGTTTATATTAATTCGGTCACACAAACATCTCCAACGCATTATATGTCTATTAGGATAAGACACGTGGATGGCCGCAACAACAATTCCTTACGGCGGATTGGATCATTACATGGTGGCGAAAATAAAAACGAAGTTACGTACCATGATTTCAGTTATATGATAGATAACATTCTCCACGACATATTGTAACTCTTGTATTAGAACACTTTCTTCCCTGGGATCTTTGCATCCTCCGTGTACTAACATAGCCATATCATAACAGTTGGGACCAATTATATCAGTTAATACAGGATATATATTGCCGTTTGGCTGAAAGAAAGACGGGAACTTAGGTAATAGTTTTAGATTCATATAAAATAAACCCAGCTCTGTATTAAAATCCCATTAGCTTTTTGTATTAAGATTAGAGTACACATGTGGGTGATATCAGTAAAATTGACTTTTGGTTGCAGTAAAACATTCCGGATTTCTTTGTTAATCACGAAGCAAATATAGCAATGAAGCCCAGTCACGGTTTTTCAATGATATTGCAAAAATAAGAAAAAGCACATGACAACATTTTAACGAGATATGGCTTAAGAAAACCATTATGTATATTGTATCTTATATTTTACTATAATTTTACCTATTGTTCTTTATCACTACAATAAAGAAAACTTATGGACCTTTAATTGTACTGAACAACGCAGATTTAAGTACCCAAATAGCGTGTTTCCACGATGAACTCCAACAGCACTCCCGATTCAGTTTCGAAAGAGACTTTCATGTACGAATTTCAGAGTTCCGAAAATCCTCAATACATGAACCTGTATACACGCACGAGTGGTGTCGTTATGGTGTTTGAAAGACATTCTAATTACATTATTGTGTTTACGATTTTTTTAATTAATAGGACTCAGAAATATGAAGATAACGATTTACCTCAGAAATATGAAGTATAAAATAAATAAATAAAACGTCGTGCTATTCTCACTACACCGTTTGCAAATAAAACGACGTGCTATTCTTACGACACCGTTTACAAATAAAACGACGTGCTATTCTTACGACACCGTTTGTAAAAACAACGACGTGTTATTTTCACGACACCGCTTGTAAATATGATTATCCTGTAATTATAACTTACTGACACCAATTATTCCAGCATACTGAATTATTGCTAAATATGTTAATCTTTTTTCAGCATATTTCAAAGGTATACATATTTACTGGTCAGTCATGGACAGTGCATACCAAATGATTATATAGTACAACATGATCTTATAACATTTGGTTTAAAGTCAAACAGTAACCCAAATAATAAATGACCAGTGTTTACTCATTAACAGGGACAACACTACAATTTCAAAGGCTAACACGCATTGTTTTGCGCGGAGCTTCCCAATTGCTGTCTCCGCAGCAACATTTGTACATTTTGTCAGTTTTGTATTTATGTTGAATCGTAATGTTTTGGTATTCTATGAAAGATTATTCGCTACCTGAATATCAAATAATTTAAAAGCAATACTCTATAGGCCTTCTAGCACCGTGGCATATAACTCTGCAAATCCTCAATGCTAGACCTACGAGCATGTTTTAGTAAAGAATATTAACGTTGACTGTTATGTCACAAAACTTACATTTAAATAAATTCTGTGTAAAGCTGCAACAATTTCTTTAAGAATAATTCCAAACAAGAACATGCTGCTTGGTCTACTCTGGACATTCTGTGAAATAAAACAATATCCATAAATATATGTTGAAAAGTAATCCATTATTATCATTCGGAAAATATAAGTTTGTAAAATTATACAAATACTTCAAGTTTATTATAGACACTATTAGGCTGAAGCGCAAGAAGTTAGATATATGTTTTATTTTTGAAGTATACATTACATGTTATTCATTTTATCACAGAAATTACCGAAATAAAATAAACGAAATATATTTACATTATATGTATCTTATTACACATATGTAATACTTACACATGACAACATTTAGAGTTAGTTTGTTAGCAATGTGTTAGTCAGTTCAAATCATATTTTGATTAACATGCCAAAACAACGTTTCCAGGGTGACCTTTAAAAGTCTTAAATTGAGTTTTTGCACCACCCAATACATGTAATATAAAAATGTAAACAATGAAAAGTGTTGTAAATAAACTCTTGTGATTAGATAAAACTGTCAGTTCAAATGGTACGAGTATTTATGTCTTTCATAAAAAATCAAAATCTATAGTCACCCTGGTGTATCTTAAAGTGAAATTATCATTTTGTAGTATACTACTCTACTATACTGTGCAACCTCTCCTAAGCAACACCCTTTCGGAGTAGCATAATTATGTCGTGTTGAGAAGTTGTTGCTCTAGAGGTTAAATTGATAGTTAAATCGGGAAGTGGAAAACATCATGTGGTTGTTGAAAGGAGGTTGTTGCTCAAGAAAAGGTCGCTATAGAAAGGTTGCTACTTTACAAGAATCGTAATTCTTATTTATCTGCTACTGAAACTACTAAAATGATGTTATTTGGTGCCCGTGGTTTGTAAGATCTTTATATTGTTAGAGACTTTAGAAGCGACTTTTACTGATGCTTGGGGAAATGGTAAGAAAAACATCAGAATTAAATTATTTTACAAAAGGTGATGGAAAAAAGTGCTGGTCAGTCACACTATTATCAAAATTGTGCATGCTTGTGCACGTGCGGTATACCTTGGAGTGTAGACACTAGCACTCACTCATGAAAACACGATAAGTATGAAAGTACGAAGAATTTTCAGACATGATTGAAAATGCTACACGGACCTCAGAAAGTCGCTCAGGTTTATTGACTGAACTGTCTTCTCTACAACATACGATTTCAGTTAACGTAAAAAAAAACATCATCGTCAGCAACACTTTGGAGTTTTAAATTATTGAATCGTTGGACAAACCAACTGATTAATGCGGTATAACGTCACATGATTATATTGGGTAGCATCAATACCAGTACATTGATGTAGATGATGATCGCGATGTTGTTGGCAATACCGGGTGTTACTCGTATGATGTTGAAGTGAGAATAGCAGAAACAGAAGTAGTCACAATCACGAAAATAAGTAAGATTTACATTACCAGTACATCGATGATGCAGAGGGTAGGGATAATGACACTGATGTTGATCGTGATATTATTGTCGAGACCGGGTGATAGGATGATGAAGTGAAAATACAAGAAACAGAATGGTCAAAATGTAATTTCTTAGTACAAGTAAACAGTGCTAGTAAAATAAGTTTTATGTAAACCTCTTGAGAAATTAAGGAAATTAGTAAAAACTAAGGAAGACAATGGTGTTAGTGTGTTAGTATTGTTAGTAACCTTCTTGGCGTTTTCTTTAAGATGTGCAATGAAAAAAGCGGCTAATGCTACGTGACGAAACTTGTCCCGGGCCTCAGAACCTGAAAATAACAAAAACATTATTCTTTAACTCTAATAACAGACAAAGATGTTTACAAGTATTTAAAGCACATAATGACATAAATATTTCTTCGTGTAGGCTATATCCTCCGTTTATCACTTGGGAACAATCGTGAATTTGTAAAGGGGGTGGTTAAGTATTACTTTTGTTTGTTCATTTGGGGTTTACGCCCCTTTTCAACAGTCAGAGTTATATGAGGCGCACAGTTTACCTAAGCATCGTTCATGGGAAAAACCAGTACTAGACTCCCATACTCCATAAGCAACCGCCTACTATTTAATCTAAGCAAAGAAAACATATAAAAAATAATATACTTACGAGGACCAGTGTGTGCTTTTTTCTTTACCGGTTTCTTTGCTGAAAAAAAGTGAATATCAGTATTAAAATCTAACTGAATGAAAAAAATGTAAATATCAGTATTAAAATCTTACTGAATGAAAAAAATGTAAATATCAGTATTAAAATCTTACTGAATGAAAAAAATGTAAATATCAGTATTAAAATCTTACTGAATGAAAAAAATGTAAATATCAGTATTAAAATCTTACTGAATGAAAAAAATGTAAATATCAGTATTAAAATCTTACTGAATGAAAAAAATGTAAATATCAGTATTAAAATCTTACTGAATGAAAAAAATGTAAATATCAGTATTAAAATCTTACTGAATGAAAAAAATGTAAATATCAGTATTAATTAAAATCTCACAGAATGAAAAATGTAAATATCAGTATTAAAATCTCACAGAATGAAAATAATGAAAACATATAAATATGGAATACGAGTGTTTATATTCAATAATGTAGGTTAACTAGAAAATCTTACGATGTCAATGATTAAATTAATATATTATACTTTTGTGTAAATATAAGTACATTATATTAAGGTAGTAAAGAATGAAAAAAATGTAAATGTAAAAATTAAAATAGCACATAATGAAAATCTGTTTATACAGTTATATGAGTTTTAAAGTGGTAAAGAATGAAAACGTGTAAATATATATGTATATAAAATACGAGTGCTTACATTCAATAATAAGTTAACAAGAACATCTAACGTTGTAAATGATTCAATGAATATACATGTACATACTGTGTGACAAAACAGCAGGTTAATTAAACGGCAGAGGAAGTATTATACAATATGGTTAAACAACCAGTGAGAAACGTTATATCAATGTCTTCATTATAAGTATTCGATCAACAAAAGCAAGTAAAGGTCAAGTTAAGATGCAGTGATAATGAATTTAAGTAATGAACTGGATGTGTTAAAGATGAAAATGATAGCAACTTCTTCCAGCCATTCTAATAATCTTTCATCAGGTTAGAACTAAAAGGGTCTATCTGCACTTTTAATTTTTGTCAGACAGACCCTTTTGATCCTAACATGACGTTTTTTTGTGATATTTAGTTGAGACACTCAAACATTATTTCTACATAAACTGTTTAATGATACAGAAATTTATTTGCGTTAATAGTTCTATCTGGATACACCTCTATCACTAAAGTTAGAAAAGTCGCTAAATGCAGACCATGGCCTGGTTTTTTGGTGCTACATTACACCCCAATGAAAATACATAAATGATTTAGATCAGTTTTCAAACCGAAATGTATCTGTATTTGAAGATATACTGAAAGATCAGACTATTTCAGTTACAAATCAGGAGAACTGAGTTTTTACTAAGAAGTAAAGTCATGGAGAACAGAGTTTTTACTAAAAAGTATACGTAAAGTCATGCGCGGAAGCCGCACCATATCTGAAATTTGAATATCTGAATAGCATTGACATGAACAGTGTTGGGTTTTATGCCTCATATTTTAACTATCAATTAATATCTATATAAAGATATGCCAATTGTTGAAGCAATAGACTAAAATGTCTATTCTTAAAGAAGTAGGCTAAAACGTAAATGTTTATTGTAATTCTAAACATGAATGAGTTTAACCACAATGATGAATTGAAAACAGTTCAATGATAAATACATATGACATGACATCGCATTAATTAGTGTACAATACATATGAATATGTATTTGTTCACATTATGGTTTACTTGAGCATGAACTAAGTACCACTTTTATGCCAAGTTTTTATATTTCTTGCATTCAGAGATATCTAAGATAACAAAGAACTATGAAGTCTGGTTACCAATAGCAATAAACTCAGCACAGTATACTTAGCATCTACTCTACGTGAGTGTTAATCTACTCGCAAAATCCTTTCAAACCTTTCGAGAACGCAATAATCATGTTCTCTGTGAACGACTGGCCAGCATTAACCCTCTACAATGTCATGTCTAAATTCTACAAACTTCTTAGCAAAAAAACGTAAAAGATGTATTTTTTTTTATTATTCGATTTATCATGAAAAATGAATAACTGAAAAAAGGGCTTATATTATCTAGTGCAAATAATGGGTGAGTGAGCTCATTAGATTGTCAAAATGAGAAAATTAAAAAACACCATAAAACACGTTTATTTGTGTATCAACTGTTTATTTAATGTAAAAGTTTGATAAATGTTTGCAAAATTGGACAGAAAAGACAGTTTGGCTTAAAAAGAATGAATAGTTTTCGTTTGCTTTGACTTTACTCTAACAAATTTCTTGATTTATTTTGGATCGTTCGTTCTTAGTTTTCTTTGAAAGCATTCATAACATTAAGGTGATGTAATAAATATACACAACTATGCAAAATTATAAATTACGATAGAATATTACAGCCCAAGCATTCATTGCAGTATACTACAACCAAAATTTAGTAAGGATCACTTACTCGATGTTTTTTAATAGTCCGTACACACAAAATATTTCATGCATGTATATAGCTCTATGATCATCATTAATTTCAATCATTGCACTAGCAAATGATGCTTGAATAACCAAATATTGATCGGGTCTATTCATCAGTACAACTAGTATTTAAATTATAAAGCATTCACTTCAAACAATATCAAAAGTGATCTTTATCAAATTTCGATTAGTACACGAGCAGTGTTAGGTAAATAAAAAAGTATATTTTGACTGATTATTGTGTTACCAGACTCTATTCACTTACGAATCTTTGGAACTTTCCTGATTAAAACAGGTAGTGGAATTGGTCGTCGATAAAAAGTAGGAAATGGGTAGTAGGGAACTTTAAAATAATATAAAAACTAGAAGTTAGTATATTTTACAAAAGTACCTAGCAAAGGGGTTGTAAGCTACAAATATGGTAACTTGTCGAAAGCAATGATTGAGTTTGATTTCAGTGTATTGTTATAGCATCTTTGTCTCATTTTCGTTTCTTTAAATTAACATGAGAGTTGAATTGTCCAGCAGTTATGTAGTTAGTTCCTAGTATGTCAAACAGAATTTTAAAACAGTCAAATAAGGAAAATTACTTTTTTCTTAATAATACTTTGAACGACATGGTGAATGTGTTTCAAACACTCAAACTAAAAGTAAGGGACAATAAAACAATTAAGAGATTAGACCTCTTGTGATTTTGGAGAGTCAGGGGTCACATATGTTGTAGTAGCTGTTCAGTGTCTTTATAATGATAGTAACAACAAACAAAGTATTGCTTTCGACAATACCATATTTAACATGAAAAAGTCTAAACAATGTAGAAATAAATCTTCATCTGAAAGATTTCATCTTACGACGTGGTGGAGGCTGATGTGTTATTATCGGTTGTGGGGGTGGAGGTTGGTATCTCGGTATTCTCACAGGTACGGGTATAACCCTCGGTTCTGTAAAATAAGTACTTCATAACTTCTGTATAGTAATATTTATCAGTATATTAACATAAGAAACCGTTACCCAATACGCACTACAAGAAAGACAATAATAAAAGATAAAACAACGTTTACCATTCCATTACCAAACAAGCAGCAATCACAAAATGTCACTTTTAGAAGATCCACAAATTATCTAGGTGTTTTATTTTTCATTATATCTGAAAAGTCGGCAGCACTGAACATTAAGTCATTAACCAATTTTGTGCGCAAATGCACATGTATTCATGTAGAGAAAATTATTTGTAACTGCAAGTGTGTTGGAATTAACAAATGACTGACTTATTCACAGTCTTGCATTTAACGAGTCTGTACTCTGACGTAAATTATCGAAACAGACAAAAGACACTTATAAACTCGGGTAAGGTAAGGTAAGCTTGGACATTTAGAAAGCAGAAAGTAGGTCTTAGTTATCACAACATAATTATATTATGTCGATCATAACTTCAGTCTACAAGCAAAGGGACGCGTCTCTGAAAAAAGAATATATTTTTGGAACGAACATTTGGCTCACATCTTTGTGTATGTAGAGCATTTGTGGGAGCTGTTTAAGAGTGTTGTTGTGTGATTAATTGTGTAAGCCATGCTGTCTGCTGTGTACGATTTGTCGCTGAGTTAGGCTTGGAAAAGGTTAGTATGGTCTGTTACGGTAAGTTTGTGATGCGTCTGTTTACTTTTCACTTTTTAGTTATTCAATGAATGTAGTTGTATACACGAGTGACGATGAGAGCCGTTATTGTTACTTTATGGTCGTGTAGTCAAGATATTAAATTGCATGTGACATTTCAAGGAAATGTTTTTGTGTTCTGAGTATTTATTGTCAGTAAAAACACATTGTCAAGTACAATATAGCCTTAGGATCACTTACTTTAACCACCCGATTATATCGAATCTCATTGACATTCATACAAGGTCCTTCACGTTTGTACAACTTTGTTTCTGTTCATTTTTTATAAATAAACAATACAACATTTTAGTGCCACCTTTCCCCAAGTCACAAATGTCCGGCGTTGACAAACCTTTACCCATGTGCAATACTAGACTAGCGAAATATAACACGGGGGATTTCAACTAAAGACATACCTGAAGTTCTTTCTGATTTCTTCTTTTCTAAGATCAACACAAACGTTCATTTTTTATATGACATTTTGTAATATATACATTTTATAATAAAACTTATATTAAAGTAAAACATGATTATTATTCCAATCATAATCATACATTATTTTTTAAATTGTTAATTAGTTCTTTCAGATTAGATATATATTATAAAAATATTAACTGATGATATGAACAAATAAGTCGCAGTGTTTTATTTGACAAAATATTTTCAAGATTAGAACAAAGTTAAACAATATGTTTAAAAAAAGAACAGTGAGTTTAAATACTAGGAAGTATCAAATAGTTACCACTTGGCAGATGATCATGTCATCACTGAAGTATCATTTGCTTAGTGTATTGGTTTACATCTGTATATTGTAAACTTTGTAATTTCCTTCAAAATTGCCTTTTGAATTGCGAACTGCAGTCTAGTAGACATTTTTTAATTTGAATCGCGAATTTCAAACTTCGTTTCGACTTTAGGCAACCCACTAAGTGGGGATTTACTATTAATGTATATACAATCTTAAAATTAAGTATAACAGCGATTTATGTTTTATATAATTCGTGTAAATCAAAATAACTCCTACTATTTTAGGTCATTCGTTAACTGCTTTTCTTTTGAAACCCATGATTAAATGTTTTAATGTCCCAATGGTTCTATTTAACTGACAAATGAAGGCAAAACATCGATGATAATAAATTATATACATCTGTCATAACTCGACCTACATCACTTTGTGTATGTTCTCCAAAGAAGTCACTTAACTGGTTGACATTTATCAATGTCCGTTATTGTGCAACGGGACACTTTGACTTCTTTTAATGTTCCCATTAATAGCTCAAATGGATAATTATTTCAATGATTTTTTTAAAGTTTTTAAATGGTTACGTTAAAATGAATCAACAAGTCTTATAAGTTATCTACTACATTTTTTACATGATTTTAGTTCGTGTGATCCTAAAACAGCCAACAGTCTAGAATCCACGCTCAGAATGGCGAACTTGAAAGTCATCAAAATTGTAATCGTGACTTTAGACAACAGCTTCATGTTCCATGGTACATAAGACGTAAAAATGTTTGTTTCCAGATATATGCTCATGAAATGTATTTGTAAGAAGACAGGGAAATTTTGAAAGCGTGCTGAAAGGTTTAAAAGTGAGAAAGTGTGTGTACCGTTCCATGCGCCTAATAACAAGTCTAGGATCGCGGGGGACAAGGGTAGATCGGGTAACCGCAGAAACAAATATTATTTTAGCATAAATATCCACACTGTGGATGCTACTTATGCAAATAAAGACAAATTACCAAAGTTAGTGTGAACATATTGTTTTGAAAGGAAGATAAATTATGAAATGCCATTATATGGTGAGATTTGGTGGGTGACATACAATCTCCATATTCTGTGCTAATATTACTTTTCCAATCTTTACATGTGTATTGCGAACAGAGCTTGTTTGTCGCTAGCTTTTTTTGAAAACACAAAGACTGTTTGGACAAATGAAATCTGTATGTTTTGTTACCACAAGAAACATACAGAAAACTATATTGTTTGTAATGTTTGCATTCACAAAACATGTCCTGGTACGTTTTGAAGTTTATGTTTGGACAAGACCACCCTCCAGTAATCCCATGTCTTCTAGTATAAATGGTAGCACCTACAAAAGGTACAATAACAGACTGTTCACATTTTTATCATTCAATTGTATTCAAAGTTTGCACAATTTTGCAAAGTTATGTCGCTAGATTGGTTTGCTCTAGTAAAGTCATGAAATAACAGTAAAGCGCTATAATGGAGATTCAAAAGCAATGGATATGATCATATTGCTTTTTTTCCGGAAAAAAAGATCAATTTAAGCGATTATAATACTAGGTAATTATATACTTAAAGTACTATTAGCTGTTTGGATATTAAAATTAAAGTAGATATTATTTTACCTAGAACTATGTCTTATCAGTGAAACTGACTTTTACTTGCAATAAAACATTCGGAACTTTCGTTTTTAATCACGAAGTTCATATAGAAAAGTAGCAAAGTATTTTTTCAATGATATTGCACAAAAAAAAGAAAAAGCATCTGACAACATTTTTACAAGAAAAGAAAGGCATTATGTAAATATTGTTTTAGAGAAATAAAAAATAAAATTTCTTATATACATTTTTTTATCTATTTTACTATCATTTTATCTATTGTTCTGTATTTACAAAATTCAAAAAGCTAATGGGACTTAAAGGTCTAAAAATAAAATCATAAGAATATTAAATGGTCCATCATGACATGTATGTTTGAAATGGTCGATCATGACATATAATGCAGTAAATGGCTAGTCATAGCTAAAACATTTGAATTTTGAGATCGCATGAATATTTTACACTGAGTGCTAAAATAGATCTTCCTTAACCATTCATCAAACCACCCAATAAAATTTGTGATTCTTTTTATTTATTTGATGCACGTGTCATTTTCATGGTCATACAATTCCAATAATGATGTGCCTAGGAGCAAATTTGGTGACATTATTTAGAATATCTATCTAAATCAACATTCATAAATACAGTAATCTAACACATTGATATTAATTATGCTGAACTCTTTACAATTATGTTGAATATCATTTTAACATAGGTACGTTTGTACGCTTTGAAAAGTTCAATATTTCGGATTAAACTGTTACTCAGAAAATGAATGCAATTTGTGTTCTTCAAACTTCCGAGAGAAACAGTCAACTGCACGAAGTCAAGAAACATTCGTGGTATATTTAAAAAAACATACATAACTGACAGACAATCACGAGATACGCTTGTCTGAATTATCTGAATGTGAACTGTTCAATTTAGAATAAGAACAGGGTCTATCATTCATACAGAATCAGGGACCAGAATCCAAGTGCCTTAGTGGTGAATTTGCAGGTAAACAAACTTGGCCCATAAACAGTATGACAAAATTTGGGGAGAATCGAATGGAGGAGGTACACTACTGCGGGTGCCGCCTTACGCAGGTGTTTCCATAGCAATACGTTCAGTCATGATGGGTGTAAAAAAGGTCATGTTTACTACATGAATAGATCATGAATAAAAAACTATTTTTAAATGTTTGTTATTAATCTAAGCATATAACAGAGAGCTTAGATGTATGTGCTTATTAAAATACCTATTGAATACACGTATAGAATACAGACAATGTAGGATTCAAATTCACAAACAATGACAAAAACAAATAAATACATGACCACAAACGATAATTTAAACCATAACAAGAGTAAATAATGAAAATAACTGCACCTGGGTGATATTGGCCAGCAACAGAATATCCGCCCCAATAAGGCATCAAGGATCTGGGACCAGCGTAAGGGTATCGGGACCGCGGCATCAATGTGGGTACAGACATCCTGTCTGACGGCATCATACCAGGGAATGACATTCTCTCCCCCGGCATCACGTTCATAAAAGGACGAGGACCTCCCCCAATCGGGGGCAACGCATAACCACCATAACCCGGAGACCCTCTGTAAAAGGGTCCATTCATATTGCCACCTTGTGTCACAGGTCGGCCACGAAAGGGTGCTAATGAATTCGCAGGTTCGACTATTTTGCTACCTTCCAGCGCAGGTGTCAAAACCTGATTCCTGCGTTGTTCAAACGTCGACATAACACGAACACCGTCTCAGTCTAGGCAATGTCTAACCCTTATCGTAGTGTTTCGGACCAAACATGGACAAACATACAATCCTACATGATACTTGAAGTTCTTGAACGATAAAAAAACACTAAAATTTCCTAAATTATCACTTTTCGTAAACACTAATATCCAATCAGTACAATGTGAATCTAACGTCGAACTTTAAAGTTGATCGTCTAAGACCATACGATGCTCGACGTATATAACGCAAGGGCGTTCACCTGCTCCCAGTGGGTTTAAATTGTCAATGTAGAAAACTAACTTATTCAGTATCTTTTGCACTAAACTCTATAATATTTCACAAATCAAACTTCTTAACACTTAACCATCCTTGTATAGTGAATTTCCAATTTATTGGTATATTATTTAAATCGGTTCGATTGAATCTTCCTATAAACCTGACAGAAATCAATAATTTGATTTCAATTACGATTTAAACTCTCGGCTATAATAGACCACATACTTTTATTAAAGAGTTTTTATACGATGATCGGGCAACATAAACTTCACCCGAAAAAATGCGCATCAATATACGAGAAGCTTTCAAAATGACAGCTTGTTCGATCAATAAGCTAATGATAGGAAAATGTTTTTAATATATATTGAAAAATTGAGTATTTCAACAAATAATAAAGCTGTCTAAACAAAATCTATTATTACCACTTACACGAAGTCCCATTAAATTGTCAGTTCAATTTATATTTATTAAAGATTGTTTATAATAATCTAAGACTGAATGCATCGTATATCGTCCATAAACAAAACATGAAACATAAATGACAATGAACATATTGACATGTAAAATTCTTGTAGCTCAGGGACTAAAACGTACATGTGAAATTTGCTTTCGCGATATGAAATGATTGATTTTTTTCATATAAACTGTCAAAGACTGGACGAGTTCTCAGTACGAATGTATTTTGAGAGAATGGAAACTGTGTTCAGTAAAACTTGTTCGGACTGACACAATGTTCGGATAAGAAAGGTTTGGGATTAGAGAGGTTCATGGAAGAGAGAGGTTCTCGGATGAGAAAGATTTTCGGAGGAGAGATGTTTTCTTAATGTCTGTCTAGTACCTGGTTAGTTACCGAGAAAACACAGTTAATGAGCATTAAAGCTTAAAAGAAATAATTCTGGACCAGCTGACGTGTTCAGTTTAGACAGGATTCCGGAATATGAAGTTTCGGATTAGGGAAGTTAGAATGTACATGTATGTGATTGAAAAATCCACAACCTGCATGAAATGTCCATAAAACAAAGTACAGTATAACCTCTGTAGAGCAACACCCTGTGTGAGTTGCAAATATTGACTGTTGTTTAGAGGTTGTTGCTCTACAGAGGTTAAATTTATAGTAAATATCAGTATAGGGAAATTTTGAAGGTGTTGTTATAGAGAGGTTGTTATTCTTGTTACTCTACAGAGGGCCACTCTGGAGGGGTTGTACTGTACATTTATTCCATCATAAATCCTCCATACAGATTTAGTTAAAAATATGTTATCCATAGTCCTGTACTTTTTTACGTATCTGCACAAAATGCCACTAAAATGTTAGTATCATAAAGACAGCATTGCCAATTGTTGTTATTTCTTTGATAGTTATTTTAGATACTTGAAGTATTCAACGACACATATTGAAACTTTGTAAGAGTTTTTCCCCTTGTGAAAAATAGAACATATTAGTTTCTACAGATATTGCATGTTGATCTATACTTTTTTTTCATCAAACTACATGGACACTGCATTTTGAATCTCTTTGCCCTGAGTTTACATTGAAATTGAGTTTCTTTTTTCTCCAATCTTTGAAAAATTGGCTACTCCGATATCTTTGAAATGTTTAAGGGGAAAGATTGTCAAGACGTTTGAAAAAAATTCTTACGCTTAAAACCATTTTCTGTCACAGACAGCAATAAATGATACTTTGGTTCAAAAAGTCTGTCTGCACTATTTTGATAAAATGATTTTGGTAAAACCTTAAGGACTTATGTAATGACATGAAATAACTTGCGCACAAATGGCGCACGAAATAATATTATTCCAGCTCTGAGCTAACTGGGCGGGCTAAAGATGTGGTAAAATCTCCATAATAAGTCAAATTCTTCAATCATTTAGCGAATTTATGATACTTATGTAAATACAATCGTAGCAACTGTATTTGATCTTTTTGATGGTTTAAAGAAACTTTAAACGTTTATACAGCGATATAATAAATGTAATTATTACTTTTGTTAAATTGAACAAATGATGAATTATAGAATCGAATTAGTTGATCAATCTAAGTCTGTTGTATTGTCATGAAGTTGGATGACAAAAGGAGCTGAATGTCGAACCAAGGTATTTATTGGAGATTTTTTATTTAAACATACATTGCATTGTATGTACGTTTTGTGGCGTTGGGTTTTGCAATCGTTGACTTAGTTTGAATACCAAGTATAATTATGTATGAATACATGAATAGACTGACCGATATTCTTTGAGGCATTGTGTTTAGTTTCATACTACGTGTACTCGTGTACTGAAATGAAAGAAACAGCAAATATCTCATTGGCACAAAGCTCACACGTGGAGAAATCCTTAGGAATCCCTAAGTAGGGCTAACACGTGAAGGAATCCCTAGCAGTGTAAACATAACGAAAGAATTCCCTGGCAAGGCGAATACGTGAAGGAATTCACTAGCATGGTTAACAGGTAGAGGAATTGCCTAGCTGAGCTAACACGTTGAGGAATCCCCTTTTAGGGCTTACACGTGAGGGAATCCCATAGCAAAGCTAACAAGTGGAGGAAACCCCTAGCAGAGCTAACACGTGAAGGAATTACCTAGCTGGGCTAACACGTGAAGGAATTACCTAGCTGAGCTAACACGTTGAGGAATCCCCTTGCAGTGTGAATACATGGAGGAATTCCCAAGCGGGAATAAATAAATAGCACGCAGAGGATTCTCAAAGCAGGACTAAAGGAAACAAATCCCAAAAATGAAGACCATTATTCTTGTGAGTGTTTTGTCCTGGCTGATAGTTATGGCTGTATGAGTGACAGCTGTAGAGGAATTGTTTACTTCCGGTGAAATAAACAATGGATGTACAAATGACAGAAATTATGATAGCCTGTCTGTTTGATTAAAGTTTATAAAACACCATATAGTATTACAAACATAAATTACTTCAAACCAGTGAAGTATTGATAACGATCGGAACTCCACGGCGTTTGTCTAAAGAAAAGTGCCTCGGACATAATAGGCAGGCCGCCATTTTGTTGTTGTTGTTGTTCGTGGGCTACTTTCCATCATGGCTGACCCTGGGAATCCAACGATGGAAACAACCTATTTCTCTTTCAATGGAAACTCAATACCTATTTTATTAATCGAGGACAATAAATTTATACGTTTGAAAGTCAGTAGTTCTGAGAATGATTCTTGAAAACGAGTACCTAGTGTTGAAAAAGTAGTGACCAGACACCGCATAACCAAAATTTGTAACCCTACACTTATTTACGAGTGTGTATTTTTTAGCTACGGAAATGCCCGAGTACTCTCCATGATAAAAAGTCAAGACGACATATGGTTGGTTTATCTCCCTTTAATCATATCAATTTGTACCAACTGTCATTCTATACAAATATTTCATAAATACATTAATAGATTATTATTTTGATGACTGAATTAATCTCATTGAGCTATCGCTGTTTGAATAATTCAGTATTGCCGCCTAGTTCAATGCATATGGACATATCCATTTCGGCGGAGTAAACAAATTATTCTATACCAATGATTTTTTTCTTGGCACCAAACAGGACCTTTTCATTATACGCAATAATATACCTGTTATATCTTTTCATCACCTGCTGGTAAAGATTTATTTACCATGCAATAGTATAGTATTAAAAGTATTTATTAAATCGGACAAAAGTGAAAGAAGTATTGATTTAAATAAACGATAGATTTATTCATGATGTTTGAAGTTTGTATATATTTACATTTATGTAGGTGAATGTCATTCAAAAACGAACACTATTTACTTCGGTCTTTTGACAGCAATATGGAAACCGTAAATGAAATAGTTACGAACAGGAAACACACATTAAACAAATATACTTGACAACAAGGGAGATAATTCTGATATAATGTTCGTATGGAGTTGTCTCTCTTAGTATAAGTTAGAGTAGGAACCATTTTAAGGTAAAGTGCATATTTGGCAATCGGAACTTCATCGTTGGATTCCAAGGGTCAGCCATGATGAAAAGTAGCCCGTGTTGAACAACAACAAAAATGGCGGTCTGCCTTAATTATGTCCGAGGCACTTTTCTTTAGACAAATGTCGAGGAGTTCCGATTGCCTTCACTCAGTATGTACGAGGCGTATTTTTCAGTTACTGAAATGACCCGAGCTGTAACGATTGGCATAGTTGGGTCTTCTTTGTAGAAAAGGAAGCCATTCACAACTAAAAGTATTAACTTTCTCATGTTTCTGAATAACAAACCATCAGACTTTTGTTCATTAAAACATGAATAACATTCTTATACAATCCTGTATAAAAAACAGTAAAAGACAGTTTTTCTGGTAACTTTGCTTAACTGTCCAATTCTGCTACCAAAAGAGAAATGAAGAGAAGAATATGAAGTTTCGTAGAACCAATTGATGTATCGAAAGATGGTGAGGAACTCCTTTGATAGATATACAGTCAAGCCTGTAATAGCGGCCACCTCCCAATAATGGCCACCCTGTGAATAAAGCCCTTTTAAAAACCTCCATTTAATATTTAGAACTGAATGACCGCCGAACAAAGGCCACCTGTCAATTAAGGCTACATTATGTCTTGCCCAAGGATTGTCTTTTTCACAGGTTTGACTGCACTTGCTTAAATATGTTTGTACAAAGTATATTTTTAGGAAAGGAGTTCCTATAGGTATACACCACTTTTTGTAGCGACAGAACAGTGACGCCTCTCATCCGCGTTGAAAAATAGTACCACTTGTTGTATAAGTATACACTGCAGACTTTGATAAATGTTGGAGATATATTGCAGGATTCTGTTGATTTTAAAAGCACAGAAAATATTTTGGCAATTTTAACTGTAAAACTAACAAGTATGATAATTAAGTATTCATCCACACTAAAGTTCATTCATAATCTGTCCTGGTGACAAGATGTACTACATACTGGAAATAGTTTCATTCACAAAAGTAGTGCCACAATCTCAGTGTACTGAACATTTACATAATGGCACAGGGTCAGAAGTTCAGTACAGACGGTTTATACAGTACAAATCAAAGCACTGAAGGTACTGAATTTGTTTGGGTTTTCAGCTAGCAATTTCTCACTGTATGTCATTACTTTTAGAGTGTACCTTTTCCTTGATAATTGTGGTTAATTGGCTGAAAGATGTACATTTTTTCAAGACTACATAATTGACCCTCAAGTTCTAATTTATAATTAAGATATCATCCCTGTTGAGAATTTGTTCATGAACTGATGATGTTCATGAACAGTTTATGAAGTTTCATGAATTGTTCATCAAAGTTAATCATTGGTTCATCAATATAATTCATCAACAGTTCATGAACCAAAGTTTCATGAAATGTTCATCAACTTAAGTCCGTGAACAACTCACGAAACTTCATAAACGGATCATGAACTTATGATGTCATGAACAGTTCGTTAAGTTTCGTGATATGTTAACAAAGTTCATCAAAAATTCAATAAAATAATTCATCAATAATTTATGGACCTAATGAAAAACACATTTTTGATAAATACTACCTAAGGTTCATAAATTAAATTAGTTCATGGACATTTGTTCAAGAACTTCATTTCCAATTTGTAGGTAATGAATAAATTCACGAACAATTCATGAATAATTCATGAATAAACTGATGAGCATTTCGTGAACTGTACACCAAAGGCTGGTTTTATCTAACATATGTTAACTTCGTTCATGACGGTACTCTCAGTGCTTTGATTTAAATTAACAGTTTGTATCATCATTGACTTCCGACACATGATTCTGATCTGTCGTCATACTCGTAGTTCCACCAATATCTATTTTTACAACAAATATTATCCATACAAAATAATTAATGAAGCGAGTATAAATTCATAGCACCAGAGAAAAACCGCTCAGCAACACCAACATTGAATATTCCAACTACAACATGTATTGCCCTCACTAAAAATCAGCACACAGCGCTGACACACCTTTCCAGTAGATCTGCATAATTATATAATTATAAAGCCAAACAAAAAGTTCTGAGCTATTGTAGTGTTAATTATGTCTGTCAAAAAAGATCAAACAAATAGTAAGAATGAAACAATATGCCGTGAAATACATCCATATTTTAGTACAGAACACAGAAGAAAGCTGATAAGCCCATATTTGGTATTTTACTTTTATTACATCTAAATCAATGATTAATAACATACATAACATTGTCCATACATACAATTTATAAAAAAAACATGAACTAATAACATACTCGATGTTTTATACGACTTTAATTAACACCCATTTTCAATTCAATATATGACTGCAGTTTTTTAATAATCTGGAGGGACACTTCAAAATTGTCCATATTAGTCCATTAGTAATTTTCATAATTTAACCGTAGGGCACGAAATAAGAAATATAAGACCATTTTGTAAAGGTTTTAGAAATAAGACCGAAAGCTATATAGGTTTTAGAAATATGAAATGAGAAATTTGTCCATATGACATAAGGTTACGGAATTACGTGAGGTACAGATTTTAAACAAGTCAATCTGAAAGCCATGTAAAACAAGTGTTTTCAACGAATCAAGTTGAATCGAGAAACTGAGTATTCTGTGCATAATTGTCACAGAGCTCACTAAATGCAATTTGGCAAATGCTAGAAACAAGAGAACATCAATAGTTGGTTCTTTCAATTTAATCATAGCAACTATTACAACTTTCGTGAATATAGGAGTGAGTGAGTTAAGCGAAATAAAACACACAATGCCATCAACACCATGACTCGGAATTGGGACCCGTTGGAAGGAATTTCAGATTGGGAGGGAGCTAAATTTAGATTTTGTGTGACAACGGGGTAGGGGGGATATAGCCCCTAATGCATAGCATTGCAGCCGAAATTATTGAGGATGTAAAGCCCCAAAGTCCCCTGTTTTCTACGGCATTGGAGACAACAATAGGACTGTAAGTGTGAACATCTCAGTTTGTGTGACCTTAACAATGCATACATTATGGAATATGATAGATTCGGAATAGATTGTTAAATGATCGTCTTTTCATTTGTGTATTCGTATCACAATAGAAACCTCATACTTTCTTAATACAAACATCTTTGATCGATGAAAACGTGTACTTTTAAAACTAAACAGTCTGTAGAATATTTATTTGATTAAACCTGTTATATTATTTAAACTCCTTTTAAGCCATGACAGTGTGTTTTATGTGACTGTGCAAAACACTTTTAAAAGATTATTTTATTCACCAATTTAACACGATTTACTTCAGCTGGTGTTTCATCTTAAACAAGTAAGCAATATTAATGAACCATTAAAAATAATTATTGTGCAATGAAAATAATCATGAAATATAATCCCATAGTGCTATAGCATGACCACAGAATGTATGAACGTTGTTGTATTTCAATATTCATATAAGTGGTATGATAAAGTGCAGACTACCCGGATGAAACTACGATCCCAATTTCATGAAGAGTCAACCAAATATCACTTAAACGATGAACCATACTACACACATGTATACACAACATCTAACAAATATAAAATTACTACCAAATATAAATATTAACATAAATATCACAGATATAAGGTAAATGCTTTTAACACTTTCATTTTATCCTAACATAAAATGAGAAAAATATCTCATTGCTTATATTAACTCCAAACGTCAGTGTATGTAGAAATACACTAATAACGACGTCGAACAATTAACTGCTTCGTTAACTAAATACCCATGTACTCCAAATAAATGATAAAAAAATTGTCATGAAAAAATCCCCTTTGTCAACAATTTATTAATTCAGTTGTATTTTCCCCTGAAAGTGTATTCAAAGTAGCAAAGACTTGTATCCTTAAATCGTATCATAAAACGAGATACGATTGTTACCTTGACCCCTCCCATGTAGAAAACAAAATGAATGATGCATTTTCAAAAATGAAAGTAGTAACTAACAAATAAAATATGAAATGTTTACACAGAGTTGAAACTAATAAATTAATTAACATATATTTTACATAATATATAAAATGCCACTAAATGCAATCAACATGAAATTAATTGTAACAGGTTCTATATGACTAAAAGTTCAAGGTCACAGAATATCACAGTACGAAAGATCAAGGTCGTCTAACAGTAAAAGGTCAAGTTAATAATCCAATCACATCCCTCGATTTGATAGTAACTGTTGTCTTCAGATATTTTACTCAAAATTTATTATCCCTGAATAGAAAGCGAATAAAAAGTTCAAGGTCGTTGATTTTGCAAAGGTCAAAAGTTCAAATCTCATTTCATCAATGATAAGCGTAATAATTACTTCCGTCGTCATATCCGGCGAACGCGTAAGCAGGCGCTTTGTAAGCCGAACTATAATCTGAAAATATACCAACACATAACCATATTTGTAACTTGATAGAAATAAATCCATAGTTCAATCAGTGTATAAAATACCTTGTCTTTCATAATCAAACATAATTGAATAAATTGAAATATTCATTTATCTTTTTAACTAAATGATAGTAAACAATTCTGCGTTGTACAAAAAGATTAAGACACAAAAATTTAACGGAAAATAAATTTCTAACCTAGAAAATAAAAATTTACGTGAAAAAACGTAACCTTCAAATATCACCATAGGGGGCTAGCACGGTACATGGATAGTGTATAATGGTTATTACGGGCTAAAGTGTGTTTTGGACTGTGTTGCCATTTTAGGCCTTAATAACCATTATACACTATCCATGCAACGTGCCAGCCCCCTACGAATGTCACCAGTCACGTAAATTTAATCAATATGTATTAGAAATTACCATAATACAAAACGATTGCCATTTTTGTCGTTTTGACGAGATCAGAACGAGAGTTTGCTAATAAAATACACAAATCACTAAATATAATAATTATATTCAGACAAAGACTCTAAAAGAATAATTTAAAATAAGTTGAAAAGGATAAAAAAGAAAATGCTTCAGGTTATATATCCAATTGATACAGAAAATTAATTGACTAAATTTATTCATAAGTTACTGATTAGTTATTGATTATTATTAGTTAGTAAATAGCTAATAAATAAAGAAAAGCATATATATATATGTAAGACAAGGTATAAACACTGTCGAAATTGGCATTTTGAGTTTTGTTAGTGATTCTATATAAGTTAAAGCTACAGAACAAATACGGTTATAATGTGAGTATATAGTCAAAGCAGTGAATTTATGTAACCCTACAAAGTTACATGAGTATATATTTAATAAGTTAGAACATTAAAGCCAACCCTATAACAACAATACAGCAACATCAACACGTTGATCCAGGAACGAACGAAACATGAAGAGTCAATGTCTCAAAAGAGCACCAAAGTATACGAAACCAATATTATGACAAAACAATCATTATGACGAACATAAAGAGATCAAAAGAACACCAGACTTGTCAAGTCCATGATTAGAAACAAAATTCATCTTTCAGTAATACTGTACAAACTTCAAAGTTTGAATCAATCAGCGTCAACCAGTCCAAAGAGTATGTCGCTGAGTCCAAGCAACAAAACACCCAAACATCAAAAGTAAAACCAACGACTCCAATTACATCCTGATAACAAAGTTCACAGTATAAGTGACCTATACCATCAACTTGGTGCATTAGTAATTTAGTGGGGCACAGGTACAGCTATGATTAGGCACATCGCATGAATCAGAAATCACGACCATCCATCAAATAAATATCTCTCAAAATTCATCAGGCTATTTTATGCATGAACATGCTGTTCGAATGAATCCGCCGTTCAATGAATATGTTGTTACAATAAGGATTAAAAGATAAAAATAACGTTATGTGAATCTAGTATAAAGATATAGAAGTTATATTAATTAAAAATAGCCTATACTTAGAATGGAGCATTGATACCTCAGATAAAGTGTTGTTAGGTCAAGCTGGAGATTGTGAGTTTGGAGCTCACACAACACAAGATCAAATATCATAAGAAGCTAGTACCGTTTATCTAGGGAGCAGATTCGAGACCGATTGGAGTTAGTAATGCATTGGTCATAATCAAGTTTCACTCTTCGAACAATATGAAAAACCTTAGAAAGAATAAAAAGTAAATATGATAATTTGAAAGAGTATTAATATAATTGTCTAAGCATGAACGTATAGAGAGAACTCCAGTAAAAACGAAACATAGCTAAAACACGAATATTTCGTTTCTATAAAAATGTGCATAATCAATTAATCTCCCTAGTATTTATAATGCCGAAATATTCATTGTTTTAGCAATGCTTCGTTTTTCTACTTAATACTTTAAGTGTACAAGTCTACACGGAAAGAATCACAATTGTGGCAATTATATCATGACAATCGAACATGTCAACAGTGAAATGAGAATATACACCACACGTGATTACAAGAAAGTCTTCATTTGTCATAAAATGATGTTCTTGTCCTAAGTGTTAAAAGCTTCAAATGAACTAACATTGCATTAACCTAATATATAAGATTCAAAGTAAATATTTTTATATATGTGTTAGTAAACGAATTTATTAATATGTTATTTTGGTTCCACTTAGTGTTAGTGAAGCAATATGTACGATTCTACGAGATTCGCACTGGTTCTTGAAGAGACAAACATTTTGTTAGGGATTGCCAAAGCTATGGCATGCATTGGCAAAGAAATAAACATTTTGTTAGGGCTTGCCAAAGCTATTGCATGCATTGGAAAAGAAATAAACATTTTGTTAGGGCTTGTCAAAGCTATGGCATGCATTGGAAAAGAAATAAACATTTTGTTAGGGATTGCCAAAGCTATGGCATGCATTGGCAAAGAAATAAACATTTTGTTAGGGCTTGCCAAAGCTATTGCATGCATTGGAAAAGAAACAAACATTTTGTTTGGACCTGCCAAAGCTATAACATGCATTGGAAAAGAAATAAACATTTTGTTAGGGATTGCCAAAGCTATGGCATGCATTGGCAAAGAAATAAACATTTTGTTAGGGCTTGCCAAAGCTATTGCATGCATTGGCAAAGAAACAAACATTTTGTTAGGACCTGCCAAAGCTATGGCATGCATTGGAAAAGAAACAAACATTTTGTTAGGACCTGCCAAAGCTATGGCATGCATTGGAAAAGAAACAAACATTTTGTTAGGACCTGCCAAAGCTATGGCATGCATTGGCAAAGAAACAAACATTTTGTTAGGACCTGCCAAAGCTATGGCATGCATTGGCAAAGAAACAAACATTTTGTTAGGACCTGCCAAAGCTATGGCATGCATTGGAAAAGAAACAAACATTTTGTTAGGACCTGCCAAAGCTATGGCATGCATTGGAAAAGAAACAAACATTTTGTTAGGACCTGCCAAAGCTATGGCATGCATTGGTAAAGAAACAAACATTTTGTTAGGACCTGCCAAAGCTATGGCATGCATTGGAAAAGAAACAAACATTTTGTTAGGACCTGCCAAAGCTATGGCATGCATTGGCAAAGAAACAAACATTTTGTTAGGACCTGCCAAAGCTATGGCATGCATTGGAAAAGAAACAAACATTTTGTTAGGACCTGCCAAAGCTATAACATGCATTGGCAAAGAAACAAACATTTTGTTAGGACCTGCCAAAGCTATAACATGCATTGGAAAAGAAACAAACATTTTGTTAGGACCTGCCAAAGCTATAACATGCATTGGAAAAGAAACAAACATTTTTGTTAGGACCTGCCAAAAGCTATAACATGCATTGGCAAAAGAAACAAAACATTTTGTTAGGACCTGCCAAAGCTATAACATGCATTGGAAAAGAAAACAAACATTTTGTTAGGACCTGCCAAAGCTATGGCATGCATTGGAAAAGAAACAAACATTTTGTTAGGACCTGCCAAAGCTATGGCATGCATTGGAAAAGAAACAAACATTTTGTTAGGACCTGCCAAAGCTATGGCATGCATTGGCAAAGAAACAAACATTTTTGTTTAGGACCTGCCAAAGCTATGGCATGCATTGGCAAAGAAAACAAACATTTTTGTTAGGACCTGCCAAAGCTATGGCATGCATTGGAAAAGAAACAAACATTTTGTTAGGACCTGCCAAAGCTATGGCATGCATTGGAAAAGAAAACAAACATTTTTGTTTAGGACCTGCCAAAGCTATGGCATGCATTGGCAAAGAAACAAACATTTTGTTAGGACCTGCCAAAAGCTATGGCATGCATTGGGAAAAGAAACAAACATTTTGTTAGGACCTGCCAAAGCTATGGCATGCATTGGCAAAGAAAACAAAACATTTTGTTAGGACCTGCCAAAGCTATGGCATGCATTGGAAAAAGAAACAAACATTTTGTTAGGACCTGCCAAAAGCTATAAACATGCATTGGCAAAGAAACAAACATTTTTGTTAGGACCTGCCAAAGCTATAACATGCATTGGAAAAGAAACAAACATTTTTGTTAGGACCTGCCAAAGCTATAACATGCATTGGAAAAGAAACAAAACATTTTGTTTAGGACCTGCCAAAGCTATAACATGCATTGGCAAAGAAAACAAACATTTTTGTTAGGGACCTGCCAAAAGCTATAACATGCAATTGGCAAAGAAACAAACATTTTGTTAGGACCTGCCAAAGCTATAACATGCATTGGCAAAGAAACAAACATTTTTGTTAGGACCTGCCAAAGCTATAACATGCATTGGAAAAGAAAACAAACATTTTGTTAGGACCTGCCAAAGCTATAACATGCATTGGAAAAGAAACAAACATTTTGTTAGGACCTGCCAAAGCTATAACATGCATTGGCAAAGAAATAAACATTTTTGTTAGGGACCTGCCAAAGCTATAACATGCATTGGCAAAGAAATAAAACATTTTTGTTAGGACCTGCCAAAGCTATAACATGCATTGGCAAAGAAATAAACATTTTTGTTAGGACCTGCCAAAGCTATAACATGCATTGGCAAAGAAAACAAAACATTTTTGTTAGGGACTGCCAAAGCTATAACATGCATTGGCAAAGAAAACAAAACATTTTGTTTAGGAACCTGCCAAAGCTATAACATGCATTGGCAAGGAAAACAAACATTTTTGTTAGGACCTGCCAAAGCTATAACATGCATTGGCAAAGAAACAAACATTTTGTTAGGACCTGCCAAAGCTATAACATGCATTGGCAAAGAAACAAACATTTTGTTAGGACCTGCCAAAAGCTATAAACATGCATTGGCAAAGAAAACAAACATTTTGTTAGGACCTGCCAAAGCTATAACATGCATTGGCAAAGAAAACAAACATTTTGTTAGGACCTGCCAAAAGCTATAACATGCATTGGCAAAGAAACAAACATTTTTGTTAGGACCTGCCAAAAGCTATAACATGCATTGGCAAAGGAAACAAACATTTTTGTTAGGACCTGCCAAAAGCTATAACATGCATTGGCAAGGAAACAAAACATTTTTGTTAGGACCTGCCAAAGCTATAACATGCATTGGCAAAGAAACAAACATTTTGTTAGGACCTGCCAAAGCTATAACATGCAATTGGCAAAGAAACAAACATTTTGTTAGGACCTGCCAAAGCTATAACATGCATTGGCAAAAGAAACAAACATTTTGTTAGGACCTGCCAAAGCTATAACATGCATTGGCAAAGAAACAAACATTTTTGTTAGGGACCTGCCAAAGCTATAACATGCATTGGCAAAAGAAAACAAACATTTTTGTTTAGGACCTGCCAAAGCTATAACATGCATTGGCAAAGAAACAAACATTTTGTTAGGACCTGCCAAAGCTATAACATGCATTGGCAAAGAAAACAAACATTTTGTTAGGACCTGCCCAAAAGCTATAACATGCATTGGAAAAGAAAACAAACATTTTGTTAGGACCTGCCAAAGCTATAACATGCATTGGCAAAGAAACAAACATTTTGTTTAGGAACCTGCCAAAGCTATAACATGCATTGGCAAAAGAAAACAAACATTTTTGTTAGGACCCTGCCAAAGCTATAACATGCATTGGCAAAGAAACAAACATTTTGTTTAGGACCTGCCCAAAGCTATAACATGCATTGGCAAAAGAAACAAACATTTTTGTTAGGACCTGCCAAAGCTATAACATGCATTGGCAAAGAAAACAAACATTTTTGTTAGGACCTGCCAAAGCTATAACATGCATTGGCAAAGAAACAAAACATTTTGTTAGGACCTGCCAAAAGCTATAACATGCATTGGCAAAGAAACAAACATTTTGTTAGGACCCTGCCAAAGCTATAACATGCATTGGCAAAGAAACAACATTTTGTTAGGACCTGCCAAAGCTATGGCATGCATTGGCAAAGAAACAAACATTTTGTTAGGACCTGCCAAAGCTATGGCATGCATTGGCAAAGAAAACAAACATTTTTGTTTAGGAACCTGCCAAAAGCTATAACATGCATTGGCAAAGAAACAAAACATTTTGTTAGGACCTGCCAAAGCTATAACATGCATTGGCAAGGAAAACAAACATTTTGTTAGGGACCTGCCAAAGCTATAACATGCATTGGCAAAGAAAACAAACATTTTTGTTAGGACCTGCCAAAGCTATAACATGCATTGGCAAAGAAACAAACATTTTGTTAGGACCTGCCAAAAGCTATAAACATGCATTGGCAAAGAAACAAACATTTTTGTTAGGACCTGCCCAAAGCTATAACATGCATTGGCAAAGAAACAAACATTTTGTTAGGACCTGCCAAAGCTATAACATGCATTGGCAAGGAAACAAACATTTTGTTTAGGACCTGCCCAAAGCTATAACATGCATTGGCAAAGAAACAAACATTTTTGTTAGGACCTGCCAAAAGCTATGGCATGCATTGGCAAAAGAAACAACATTTTTGTTAGGGACCTGCCAAAGCTATAACATGCATTGGCAAAGAAACAAACATTTTGTTAGGACCTGCCAAAAGCTATAACATGCATTGGGAAAAAGAAACAAACATTTTTGTTAGGGCCTTGCCAAAAGCTATTGCATGCATTGGCAAAGAAAACAAACATTTTTGTTAGGGCTTACCAAAGCTATAAACATGCATTGGCAAAGAAACAAAACATTTTTGTTAGGGCTTGCCAAAGCTATTGCATGCATTGGAAAAAGAAACAAAACATTTTGTGTTAGGGCTTTGCCAAAGCTATTGCATGCATTGGCAAAGAAAACAAAACATTTTTGTTAGGGCTTGCCAAAGCTATTGCATGCATTGGCAAAAGAAAACAAACATTTTTGTTAGGGCTTGCCAAAGCTATTGCATGCAATTGGCAAAGAAACAAAAACAATACATGTATAAATAATGATTAAAATGATGAGTTGTCTACGAAAATTCCAAACATACGTTAAAAGAAAATGTCTACAAAAGCGTGCAGGCAATTTTACTACTTAAAACACACGAAAAACGAAATGGCATATCCGATCATTGGGAAGTAGTATTGGAAGCAAGAAATAATATTATCACAACCAAAATTTTATCAAACATTCTAATGGGAGTAATCACATCAAAGAAAAGCTACAAGTTTTTGCTAAATCTGTTGTTAAAAAGTGTTGCTGAAACTTACAAGTAATAGATAAAAGCGCGACATGATTATCAATGATGATTATACAGAAATGGGCGAAGGTGAAAAAAGTAGCAGTTAACAAAGGACGATATAGATGATACTAAGACTGTGGTAAATTTTTGTTGTTTAAATACTAGGTGGTGTTAAAATGAACTCGATTTAGCGGCTGTTGTGTTTTTTTCGTATTAGTCTAAGCTATTTGCTAGTTTATAGACATTATTATCACGTAAAAATTAATCAAGTATACTTTGTTTATCTCATTTTTATGAATTTTTATGCAAAGTCCATTCCAATTAAAAGTCTAACTGTAGAAAAAACACAAAATGTCTATTATAAATATTTAAATGGAATATGTTTTAAATATAAAAACATGGATCACTGACTCGCTTTTTTCAAATATGTAAAATCATGAGAATCAAGGATGCTTTGATTGCCATAAAATAAGTGATGACAGTGTCTTTAAAAAACGCTGGATAAATAAGAATAAGACCGCTTAGTTAAATGGATTTATGAATGATGACCAATGCATACCATATATATTATAAAAAGATGTTTTTTTGTCATATTTAACTAATTTTCGTGTTGTGCTTTATGCAAATACGAGTCAAATTGGAATGGACCATTTTTCGTACGTTTTTTTGATTAGCTGAATATTTTTTTTATTATTTAATTCTAATTATTTAATGTTTTCAGTAAGTGATAGATACTCTACCGGTGATACTTTAGTGACGCATGATGGGATCTGCCATTGATTTCATTGGTAATATTCATAAGTAGAAGGATAATAATAGGGATCAGCGTAAGAATATCCGCCCCATGAACTCACCACTATACGGGAGGGTACCACGTCTGAAAATAAAACAAAGTTAAAAACATTCGTAATAAAGTGCAGCCTCTCCAGAGCGGCAAATCAAAATGAGCTACAAACCAACGGCAAGCATGATTTTCCCCACTGTATGGTTTTAACTATGAATGTAAGTTCTCTAGAGCAAAATCTCTCAAACAACAACATAATTGCTGAAAGAGTGTTGCTTTGGGAGGGTTTGCATTGTAACATTTGTATTTTATAGACACATATCACTGGAAATGTTTAATTTATTTGCATTTTTTTTGTGATGTGTGAAAATGTTGGACATGATGTCTTATTTTTAAATAAAATCTATCTATTCATGTATATATATTATATAGTACTCACGAATATTCCATTTGCTGGTACAGTTTGTATAATGATGTACGGGTTTGAGTCGGGAGGTGGAGGAGTGTAATGATGGTGATGTACCGGACCAGGTGCCGCACGTGGAAACCTGTAACGATCAAAATATAATGAAGTTTTTAACTTTTAACTCATCAGCGCGATCAATCGGAAACTCCTCGGCAATTTAATTAAAGAAAAGTGCGTATTTCTCAGTTACGAAAACTGCCCGAGTAGTCACGATTGCAAGCGCGTTTGTACATGCATTACGTGTCCACAACTATTTGAATTTCGCGAAAAATTAATGATATTTCAGTGGTTTCTAGGCCTATATTTCTTATCTCAGAAGAGACGTTAGTTTGAATCATTGACAGTTTGTATGGTGAAAATTACTTTAAAAAATAAAACAATTTGAATGACACAATAATTGAATGACAGCAACATATCATCATTAATGTTGAGATGCTTATGTTTTTTTAAAGTATGATTTAATCGATAAAACGGACATATTTCTTTTTGAAATCTGTATTTT